>MU619250.1:167946-226923 GCA_025201805.1 Parasitella parasitica
AAAAAAAAAAAAAAAAAAAAAAAAGAATGCATATTACAGAGATATTCAATTCAGTTATCGAGATATAAACGAAACATGAGTAATCGCTGCAAGTATCAATATATATCGTATCAACTCTTTAAATGTGTGGTATTTTTTATCAGATCATCCGATAAAAAAAAACTTGGATTGAGGGGTTCAGCGACAAAAAGGAACCACAAGTGCGCGCATACTAAATACCTGGTTTTAGATGAATAATCCTTCACCATGATTTTATATTGTAGAGTGATATGTTAGTTTAAAAAATACAAAGGGGGAAGAAGAAAATAAAAAAGAGAGACGAAAGGGGGGATACTCGTGGCAAATAAAACGATAGATATGATTTTTAAAAAATATTCGAGACCAATGCTGTGAGTGCAACGGCAACAGTTGTGTAAACAATGGGGTTGTTGAAACCAGCAGCTCCACTTTGCGCAACCTTCTTGGCTGCAGGAGCAACAGAGGCAGTTGGGTTGGACGTAGTTTGGGCAACATTGGAGGCTGCAGGAGCAACAGCAGAGGAAGCAGCTGGAACTGCAGCATTTCCAGCAGTTTCAAGATAGGATCCATTGTTCCAGCCCGCGCACACACCAACAGGGCTCAACTTGACATGAGGATGCAAGATAGGTAAAGCCTTGATAGCAGCACCGACGGTAATCTTGTTCAAGTCATGCATCAAAGAGTTACCACCTTGCGTTAAGGTAGGAAGGCTGTTGACCCACTGAGTGACATTGCCTAGAAGGCCTGCTTCGGTTTGGCCGCCTGCAGTGATTCTCCAATCTTGAGAATCAACAGACCACATGGCAGGCGTATAGCCAAGTTGGTTGACAATGTAACGGACACGATCATCAATGTCACCGCGAGGCTGTTGTTTAGGAAAGAAAAAAAAAAGAAAGGAAAATGTAAGTAAGGGGTTGAACGATAAACATGTAAGCACACTTACAGGACGCATCAAACGAGGAGTAACTCCAAGAACTTCCTTAATGGCAACTTCGGTCCATTTCAGCTCGCCAATAATCATTTCGTTGGAGATGGTGGTAAGTTCAGCGTGAGTCCTGCATAGTAATTAGTATAGGCATCTGCAATGTTTAGCAAGGAATATCTTACCAGGTATGGATGCCGATTTCATGGCCTTGGTCATATGCTTCCTTGAGGATCTCAGGATAGGTGATAACCTGCTTACCAACGACAAAGAAAGTAACCTTGACATTAATGGTCTTCAAATAAGCCAGCAGTTCACGAGTAATTTCGTATGGTCCGTCGTCAAAACTCTACACATCAAACTCATCAGAAATAGCTAATTAACAGACATGATTTGATCCTTACGGTTCCCCAGACGGTCTTGTCAGTACAATGGACAATATCAGTGGGTTGAACGCAACCATCCCAGGTCCAGTTACAGTGAGTATTTTTACCAGTGGGATCAGCATTTTGAATAACACCATCTAGTTAGGCAAAAAAAAAAAGTTAGCACTGATCATTCATGTATTTTGCGCAGATTATTTACCAACAGTAAGCACGTTAGGAGTTACTTGCAAGAGAGCATCGTCTTTAATAAGAGCCAGCCATTCGGGCTTGGGAACAGGCTTCGAAGCGCCAGAAGGATATGCTTCCTTCCAAGCAATCTTTCCGTTAGGAATGGCATAGACAGGCGCAGCTGAAGCAGTGGTAGCTGGAGAGGCGGCAGCTGCGGGGGGAGCTTGTGCCATAATACCATTGTTTGAAATTACAAGAGCAACAGCAGTTGCAATCAGCATATTTTTATTAAAGATCATGATTATTGTTGCTGTCGTTTTCTAGTCTAAATGAAAGTCTAAACAGTAAAAAGGAAGGTAAAAGGAAGAAAGAGCAAGAAAGTATATAATTTTGTAAAAGAAAGTGGTTTGATTTCTACACAACACCAAAATCCTATTTATAACAGACAAAAAAGATCTCGAACAACGTTTAACATCACAATAGAGTATTTCAAGGAGGGGTTGAATAGAAACAACGGAAATCACAGAAAGGCAGCAAATACTCTTTGCAATTAATAATTGACTCTAATTTCCTTTTATCGTCGATCTTTGTGCCACTGCTATAAATATGACAAATTTTTGGTATCGTGTAATACAAACACTAAGCCCAACCATGCTGTTGTTGTAAATAGATACAGCACGTCAATATTACTTTTTTAAACAAAAATAGCAGATAACCACTTGTACTTTCGGTAAGCAGCCAAGTTGAAAACCTACTGGCCAAAAAAAGCTGTTGACAATGTGGTTTATAAGAAAACACAAGCTGCAGATATAAAACTACCCCTGAATTTATTTTCATAGCGGATCTGACATGTGTACGTGCTCGGGTTACCTGAATATAAATTGAACGCTCCACTGTGGAAGTCCTTCTTCGTTTTGCATATCCTCTGCCAATCCCTCATACAACGTATCCACTGTATGATTTCCTTCTGCATCGGTGTTACCATGGTCAGCAGCATTTGAATCCTCCAACTGCTGCGAGCACCCCAATTGCTCATCGAGTTCCTGTGGTGAACATTCTAGCTCAGTGCATATCTCATCATAGTGGTGCTTTCCATCAAGGAATGGTATAATGTCAGCATGGATAGGCATACCAGTGTACATGTTCACTACCCGATGATATTGTTGTTTTGACGGAAAATTAAACTGCTCGTTTTCCGGTGGCGCCGTACTCGTCAAAATTGGGTACTTATGCACTCGATAAATTAATCCTTTGATCACGCCAAATGATATAACTCGTCTAACCATTAGAAATATGCTCTATTAGCCGCAGAAAGTACATGTCGATGATAAAACTTCGTGTATACCTTTCATCAACTTGTAGTAGCGCCAACTGCTGTTCTTCCATCCAGTCTGTTACTGTTAATCCATACTTTAGTCCACAATAAAGAGCGTATATCCTTTCAATCGAAATTTCTGGTGCGTCTAAAATAAGAAGAATAAGAAACCAAGATTTAAAAATAACCAAAACCTACTTGGAAGCGTGATGTATCTTAGACACTCTTGTGCAAGTCCATATTTAGCATCGAATAAACGTGTAATTTCAGGCTTCACAGCATAAACGTTAGAATACTGAAATATATCTGTCATGATGATACACCCATAATACATCATGTGCTCCATGCTCTGTTTTGTCCATTCTGGCTTGACATTGGCTAATTCTGCGATCCGTTTGACATGATGCACGCCGTTGATCAGACTAGCTACCTTTTGCACCGTAATGTCCCAGTTAGAGGTCATCATCTTATTTACATCGATCATACACACTGGTACATGATAGTTATACACGGTTTGTGGGTTGGGGTATGTTGGGAATAGCTTGAGATTAATTGTATTGAATTCGTCTGTTGTCAAGTCAATCATCGCTTGTATCTACTCCACAAACACTGCCACTTACTGATTGGTATTTGACACTCGCAATAACTATTTAAATCTTCAAACAGCTGTTCAATCACATTCTGTACAGTTTGGGATTCTGATCCTACTTCATTGGACAAAAAGTTGCACTCCAACTGATTTATCGTTTAGCATCATTCTCGTGTCTTGGAGGCATATATATATGTATATATATATACATATGTAGCTTTACCTCGAGTCCTTCCAAAACTCTAGACATTTTCCTCACAACTGCTTCATAGCTGCTAGACTCGGCACCTTGTTCAAACACAAAGCATAAATTGAACCGAAATTCATTACGAAAGTGCCGATAACGTTCATGATCGTGCAATACGACAGGGCATCCCATCACTTTGTATCCATTGCTGCAAATTGTAACAAGGCGCTTGTACAGTTGTTTCTTGGGAATAATGTATTCACTGATGGCTTCAAAATCGACGAGTGTTTTACCGCTCTGTGTGGGGTCAATCGTCAAGGAATCAGATAGTGTGCTGTTTTGTGGCGTAATGCTGCCCTCGGGTACTTGATGCTTTACAACAGTGCCTTTGATAATATCAAATACTGCATAAAATATACTATGGATTCGCGGAAACCCCTGGAATTCCATATAATGTTAATTGAATGGATGTTTTGATATACTCAACAAAAAGCTGCATTTTGTTGGAACCTTGACAAAAATATACGCGCTGGGATCTAATGCTCAAAACATCTGATTGAATTCTGCCCTACTGTTCATCGCCAAAATTTCTTGAGATATTTTTCTTTATCATATTGATTGAACTACAAAAGCTTCTATATAAATAAAAGAAAATCTTGCCATTGTTAATGCTAGCATTGGCATTTTATGTATATCTTGATGATTTAAACAATTTTACAAATAGTAGTAGTAGCGATAATAAAGGAAATGCACAACATGCATATGAAAAACCAATGCTGGTCTGCGAAGGAAATATAGCAGTAAACATGCTAGTCGCTCGTTTCCTTACTGTATACATTCTGGGATCTGCCTTCTTTTTGGTACCAGCCCTATTCACAACAATTGCCTTCAACATTGTTTTAACCATCCTTTAGAGGCGAAGCTATCGGTAATCTGCTCAAAGGTCACTAGTGGGCCAGATTCTATACAAGGTGTCGAGGATTTTTGATTCAGCATCTCAGGTGGTGTATGAAACATTTGGCGGCTCCAGCATATCATTCCTGACATGATGGCTCATTAGCTTTACCAAGTGAACATTTAGGATTCGATTTTGTGCCGAGGGCTCCTGTAATCCGTTCGATCATAAACAAAGTGTAGCTCGAAGAAAATAGAAATCAGTATCCAAGTTAATATTGTCATCGTCAGTGGCTTCAAAACATATTGGCTTTCGTTACAAGTTTCATTTCACTACAAATTAATTGTAACTACATACATTTGTGTAAAGGAAATGTTGTTCGTTATATCACTATAGCGAGATGCAGACTGTTCAAATCTGAAATGGCTTACTTTATTACCAAGACAGAATTACTAGATATTGTCTATAAGTTTAGTCGCTATTGTGAATGGTTATTGAACCGCCATTTGTTCCCCACACCACTGTTGATTTGGTAAGAGGTCATTTTCTTTCACCATCATTATGAGATTGTCCTGGTTCCCGCAATTTATTGCCTGACGCCCTCAGCAGATTGTTTGATTAAAATGTTGTTGACATTAACACTTTAGAAAGAAAGAGATCGATACAATAATAAAACTGTCATAAGAAAAGAGTCGAAATTTGAGAATATGTCGTTTATGAAAACACATGAAGTAAGTAGGGCGCTTAAACCTTCGTCAAGTGACAGGCACCAGTCGTCGTTCTCATTCACCATATACCGTGATTCAGTTTACTATGAATCGGTTGATGATATTGATATTTATAAAGGCTGAATAGCTGTCTACACATAAAAAGTTGTTTGAGTGAAAATGCAGAGAGATAGCAGTGGTTGACGGTTAGAAATGATTGTTTCAAACAAGATGTTACGACACACCCGTATATGACAGTCTATCAATCGCACAAAATCAAACCAAAACATCAGATTTTTGTGTTTCTTGCTCTGTGCCGTGTGCTGTGTGCATATGAACCATGTTCTTGGCTTTTCTTGGATCAAGGTTGATTCTAAGGGACACACGAGTGGAACGCGGTTTAAACTGCTTCAAGACTCCAACAAATTTTATCCAAACGTGTTTTCCTTTTTGATCAATCTTCATGAAATCTCAAATTATTGCGTTCACAAACAAGCTGGACACTGGTATTGCAGTTAACTAAACAAAGCACGACAAGATAAACTGACATTCACTATGGTAGACGTCAATCATCTGACAGAACTTTACTTGCCCTGTCCTCGATCTAACAGACGCTCTGTTTATTTTCACAACGACAAAGGCAAATTGTACGAGATACAACAGGTGACAGGGCCTGGCCGTAAAAGCGCTTGGTTATTAAGGTCAGAGATATATAAGGGTATAGTAAAACGTTGCTGCGAAGGAATATTTCGGCTGACAACTGTTCTTAGACGGTGCAGTGAGATTTATTACAGCATTGGATCCTCTTTTTATGGCATTACCTATTCTAGATGAAGCCTGCAAAAAGGGCGACAAGAAATTTAGAACTTTAGATGATATATTCAGCAGAGAAAACGTCAGATTGGAGATTGTTAGGACGGAAACAATAGAGGATGAAGGGATCATAAGCGATGGACATTCGCATCCCATCGATGTACATCGATTGACCAACATACCTGGGTTTACTCAGCAATTAGCGCATTTATGTGATGTCCAAGGTAGGCTTTGAATGCAGTTCAGCATAAAGCAATCTAAAAGCGAACCTGCATTAGAGATTGCATCAGGGCTGTCTGTGTATAAATTGAACTATGAAAAAGCCCTTGACTGGCTCGTCAAAAAGGTCAATCAGTTAATCTCCAATGAAAGCTTTAAAACATCATTCGAATCGACGCAGCAAGAAGCTCTCTTGATAAAGTTGGAAGCTGTGTATACATTATCAAACTATTTAAACAAGGATTGGTTTAGTAGACTTTTAACAAAACTGGAGTTGGTGTTTAATTTGATAGTCCTTGGGGTTCGCATTAACATTTGCATAATAGAATGGAAGAGGTCAAAGAAGCTGAATTAGACGACATCACAAATTATGTTACTGATGCATCGCCCTCTGGCTATTTCAAGAGAACACACTCAGATGAAGCATTCCTCGACTCACCGGCTAAAGTAGGACAAAAAGCAGTTGGTTGTGACGCACATGCTAATAATCTCTCTCACGTAGAAAAAGAAACCTCAGGTTCCCAGAAGTTTAGCCAAAGTCAACGTCAAGGGCATGAAGTCAATTACTAGTTTCTTCACGAAAAAATAAGCCAAGTTGTTGGTCAATCCTTATTTTTATTTATTTGTCCTTAACGCTTTGGGTTTTTTGGGATCATCTTTATAATTGTCCACAAGCAATGATTTTAATTTCACCCTGGGGCTTCCCACCAGGACTTCCATAACTCTCAATTTTTTTGACAACATCCATACTAAATAAAATTCATTTAGTCGTCTAAAGATGCTATGTGCGCTAGTATATTGACTTACCCCTCTTCGACTTTGCCAAAGACAACGTGTTTACCATCTAAATGGGGAGTAGGCACAGTGGTAATAAAGAATTGAGAACCATTGGTATTAGGACCAGCATTGGCCATGGATAACAATCCAGGGACAGAGTGTTTGTGTTTGAAGTTTTCATCTGCAAACCTCTCACCTGTTTGATTTGTCAGTATTCTTTGCAAGAGAAAGAAAAACGCGCACAAAATAGACGTTACCATAGATGGATTTACCACCAGTACCGTTATGCTTGGTGAAATCGCCACCTTGGAGCATAAACTTAGGGATGACACGATGGAAGCTGCTGTCTTTGTAGCCGAATCCCTCTTCACCGGTACAAAGAGCACGGAAGTTTTCAGCGGTCTTGGGGACGCTATCCTTATACAATTCAAATACTATGCGCTAAAGAAGATAACAATATAAGGCAAATGCATCTTGTGATCGCCATGTAGGATACTTACTCCAGCTGGCTCACCGTTAATTGCGACATCAAAGTATGTCTGTAAAGTAAAAGAGGTAAATAACGGGTAGCTGGGATTCTAGTACGTAAAGGACAGCTTACTTTGGGGTTTGCCATTTTTGATAATATGTGTTCAGCAAAGACAATAGTTAAAGCAGTTGATCAAACCCTTTATATAACTTTCAAAAAAAAAAAAAAAAAAATGATGGGTACCCACTGCATTTAGCAATTTAGCTTCGGTTAAAATGAATACAAAACAGTGCTCTCAGTCCTTGGTAGATTACGTCTAGATCAAAGCTCACCATATCGTCTTTGCGTGAAACTAATGCTCTATACTCACGAATAAACATTACCTCATTTGGGGGCTTTTAGATTGTTTTTTGATGTAACCCGCTATAGTTTATTAGCTTGTCAGCTCTTTCCCATAATATTATTTACTTATTTCAAGGACATGAAGGACTACACAGCAGAAGAAATGGAGCAGATACGTTACAAGTTGAATGGTGAATCGCCCATCGATAAGATTAAGAGAAAATCCAGAGAAGAGCCATTCGTACCAGCAGGTATACAACATCTTTGCTACTGTATCTGAAAGTGGTGCTTATTATGCACCATCAACACAGGCGTCGCGTTAACCTGTTTTGCTCTTGTTGCAGCGACCGTAGGCATCAAGACTGGAAACAGAGCCTACGCCAACAACATGTTTCGCCTGAGAGGTAACTAACATGAAATATCAGATGTTTGGCGATGCTAATTTGAAAACATCAAGTTGCTGCGCAGGGCTTCACTGTGCTGGCAATGGTTGGGGGATCTTTATACTATCAACACGCCCAAAAAAAGTGATATTTTATTCAAAAGTAATGCTGGTTATCTTGCACAGGCAATCTCCATTCATTCAGACAATGTCGCTTTACTTGTTCTTGGTCGTACAAGGGTACGAGTTGGCTATTGAAACGAATAAATAACGCGAAAATAGCCATTTTGGCTAACAAAACTTACGGATTTTTAATGAGCTGGTCCATTTGCTCCAATGCTTCAGTCTGCTTCATAGCAAATCTAATGTTTCGCATCTTGACATAGTCAATGAAATCTTCATCTTTTTCTAAACACTGACGAGAAACGATCTTGATTGCTGTGGTGGTTGTGTCAATAGCTTTCATCAATACGTGCACAAGCTGCGTCGGTTTTTCGTGTATCAGCCCTTTGCACACGATATATCGTTCCGCATTCGCTGGACGACTGCTCAACGGCTTTGTGATGCAAATTTCGTCGAATAGCTGATAGAGTAACCAAACAAGTCCGGCTGTACTCTCGCTCAGAATGTCAAAGAATTTGCACACAAAATGGCCGCCCTGCTTCAAGCAAGTGAGCATTGTCACAATTTCACACAACAGCAAGCGCTGAGCTGACAATTCTTGCTGTGCCTCATTTCCTGAGAAGTCGAATCCTCCATCTGCCACTGCTAAATCAACGCCCTTGGCCTTTGTTTCTTTCAGCACGGTAGCTTCAAACTGCCTAATGTTATCTGGCTTGTATATATCGCCCGTTCCGTCTGCTCCGTCAATCTGGGTCAAGCTATGGCGAGGGATGTCAGCCCTAAATTTCTCCGCATGCCAGTTCACCTCGTCAGAGCCTTTCAAAGTGATGCCAAATCCATGAGCACTTTCTCCCCAGCTGTAGACTCGCCATAACAGATACTCTGAAAACCCACCTGGCCCTCCACAGATATCTGCAAACGTAAATTCCTGCTGCCCATTGTTTGTTGCGACTAATCCGAATGTGGCATCCAATGCAGCTAATTTGGTTGCGGCTCTATTCATGAAAATGGCATTGCCCACTCTTTCGAAGGGATTGCTCTTGGATCTTGCTTCAGTTCGTTGCTCGTAAGGAATATCACGAATATTTTCCTGTGCAATGTGTTTTAGTCTGTTTATTCTTTATCGCTTTTTTTTTTAATACCCTTAATAGATTCACTTTGTCAACAAGCGCCTTGGAGCTCAAAAAGTCGTAATCTGATTCTGTCGTACATGCTGAGCATTCAATCGTATTTACAAGGTCTGTTAATGAAAGGCGCTTTTCACATTTCAAAAAATCAGTGCTGGTGCGTAACTCTAATGGTTTTGGCTTGGGCGCTGGTGGTGGTGGTGCATGATGTCTTTGTTGCTGTTGATCTGCGTAGGGTTGTCTTTGTCGCTGATGTTGTTGCGGATCAGAGGAATAACGTTGTTGCTGTTCATGGTATCTTTGGTCGGGATATTGCTGCTGGTATCTTTGGTCGTCATTCTCTTGATGATGATTTTGATACCTTCTATTATCGCGAGCCTGTCCATAAGGAGAATGTCTTTGCTGCTGCTGATGCTGCTGATGCTGACTACGCTGCATAGCAGGATTAAGCCTTGAAAGGTCATTTCCTTGACGAGGGTTTCTGGGGCGATCGCGTACTGACGGTGGACGAATTCCAGACCTGACTTGAGTTGTTCGATATTCAGGGTCGTTATCTTTCGTTGCAAGACTTGTTGTTAATAAATTGTGCAAGTTAGCAATGTAATGTACATACCAGAATAAAGGTCGCTCATCTTACATTAATCAGAAAAGAGCTTTGGAAAGTTTGTTTTGACTTTTGCTAAGTTGGTAGCGAGTCACCTAACGTCGTCAGATGGAGCTTCCATGGTGGAAGCTGTGTTCCAACCATCACTCTCTCGATGTTCGTGCTAATACCAGAATATCTCGCACTTTCGACTAATAATTGGGCAATAGGTTGCAGCACTTTTATGATTCTCTAAAATTTATTTGGCTAATTTGTGGAAAATGTAAACTACAATCACTACAACGTTAGAAAGCACAATGGGATTGTATTTTCAAAAGAAATGCTAACGTTAAGGCTTTCAGATTATACATATCAATTGATTTTGTTATTATTTATTCGTCAGAACTTTATTTATTTGGTATGATTCGCATTTCAGTCATAAAACTCAAAGGCTGCAGACATTTGGATGTCTACACATTCAGCTAGAGTATCAAGTGAAGTGAATGATCAAAATAACCATATAACGAGCTCTATACAGTCAAAGCATATTGCCGGTGAGAAATTGATGGGAACAACCATAATTCTATTCTAAATGATTGATGTGATTAACAAATCGCAACCTTGTTTATACAAACAAGCTTAAATGTTGTAAACCGGTCAGCAAAGATATCCAGATGCGAAAAGTCAGAAATCAGAAACATTTAACAAACGTATTTCCTCTGCAATAGTTCTTGGCCAAAATTATTGGATAACGTCTGCAAGATGCAAGGAATGGTTTAGTTATGTTGGCTCCATTGTAGTGATTGCACGCTTACTTACTATATTTAGTGGCATAGAGCTACTAAACTATCAAACAATGGTAACTATACTCTTTTGCGTGCCATTAATGTATACTACTGTAACCAAAGAGCTCTTTGTATCATCACTTGCAATATTTTTGGATCATTATCTTGTTATATATAACAATATAAACGCATTTCTCATGATCAGTCAGCCCCTTCAATATATAAATGAATAAGTTGTCTTTTTACATTAACACTACTTTATCCTCTCAACTCATCATGTCAACCAAAAATTCATCAGGAACCCTTCAGACAGATGAAATACTCTGCAAGATACCAGCAGAGATTTTGATGATGGTATTTTATAGCAACCTTGATAGTAAACAATTGGGCGAATGCAAGCGTGTATGTAAAAAATGGTATTCCACAGCTGAGGATGCCATGTTCAGAATAGTTAAACTAGATTCAACTGAGCAATTTGGACTATTTCAAAAGGCTTTCGTTAGCGCAGATAGAAAACCTTTTGTCGAGAAATTTACAATCGGCAAAAGCTTGATCAAGCTGCAGTATGATGTCGATTTTTTGAAAGTCTACAATGAAGTAATGGACCAGGTTTTCACTCCAAATTTGACAAGTCTCGTAGGACACTTTATAAATGAAGATCTATATGAGGTGTTACTCAGAAATGTTGAAGATCCTAACCTCCAGTTTACAAAGTTGAGATGCATTCCACGTTCTATTTCACCTTTTTCACTAGAAAAGTACTACGAGCTTGCTCTCAAACTTAGTGGCACTTTGGAGGAAGTCTTTATATCATCAAATGACGATGCTAACTTCAGTTCAATCAAAAGTTTTGGTGAATTCAAAAACCTGAAAACAACATGTGTTGGAGGATATTTAACTGAGCACAGCTTGACCAATTTGAATGATCAACTGGATACGCATGATGGATTCAAAACATTGGAGTTCTCCACCTTTGGTGTGGCTCCTGATGAAGAAGAATATGACATCAAAAACTGGTTTAGTAGAAACCCTCATTATAAAACGGTATCGTCTTTGAATCTTTTGAAAATTGAGGAGTATTCTGATTGCTCTGCTTGTCTTGAATACTCGTTGACAAAGTTTAAGAAAATCGACAAGGCTAAAATTGAAATGAAAAATTTTGCTTACCTGGATAACGCTGACCTAATCCTGAGAAAACATACTGCCGTGCTTGATATGCTGAGAGTAATTCCAAAATACGAGTTTACTTTTCTAAACCATACAAGATACAAAGATCTCAAGGAAAAACTTATTGCGTATGTTTGTTCAGACAAAAATTCTGTCATGCATACTATCGACTCCCCTGAACTCTTCAAAACTACAATTATAGTTGATAAGAAATACTAGTATTACGCTTTACCCTATGTCACCATGCATTTTTTTTTCTTTTAGCTCCATGACAAACAAGAACATGGCTTTCCCCCCCCCCAAAAAAAAATTAAAAGGTTTATCCCAACAAACATAGACACAGGTCTCTCAATTTTTATAGTTGAAGTAGTTCAACCATGTTTATAATTGTAATCCGTTCCTTAAATTGTTGCTACTTGAAAAGAATCTTGGTTTTTGTCAAGTAAGCGTAAAAATGACCTACAGCAATCACCCAAAAATTTTGTTATTAGCGCCACAAAGAGGATTAGTAACTTTTTTGGATAATGTACTCTTGAAAACGCATTAAATTGTGATTGTATCGTGTAAGAGCTATGACAGCTGCCGTTTTACATCTCAACACTACGAATACAGAACAATCAAGCACGAAATCACCAGGAAACGCAACGATTAAGAAAATCTGAAAATGTTAGCTTTTCCTGCTATCCTATTCTTGACATCATATACACAGATATCAATATATATAACGTGATATATGCTATGGGGTTATAGAATATTGTTGATAGTTGATTGTTCATCACATCTCATTAAATTAAGGTGGTAAAATTAGTTTTAATGAATCTCTCTATACAGTCTATAGACTCTTGCTTCTGACATGCTTTTATAATAGGTCTACGCATTTTAGTCAAAATCAACCTTTGGATTTCGAGCAAATTGTCGTATATTAGTTCTGACACTCAACTTCAAAACAATATCATATGTCAAATTGAATAAACCTCATCTTTTAACTGATACGTATAATTGCCTTATTGGATTTACAATTATCACGACAATAGCATCAGCACTTCATCCTAATGTCAGTTGCTCACAGACTTTGTGTGTAACCATTTTAATTAGTATATAAATATCAATTGTATCTTAAAATAATAAAGGTATCTTTTATCTCATATATAACATTTTACATACTTCCTTATAAATCTACTCTAAAACATATTTATCTGCACACGACACTAATTGAATCAATTTTACAAACAACAACTAAAAAAAAGAAAAATTTAAGCGATGACGATGGGACTCGAACCCACAACCTCCAGATTCGAAGTCTGACGCGTTATCCATTACGCTACGCCACCTGCCTATGCAGATTCTAAAAACTGTATTATTTAATAAATAAAATACAGTGTGAAAAATCACGTGATACTTTGTAGAAGATTACAGTTTATATATTTTCGACTAATTTCACCAGCTATTTTTTCTGATGAAAATACATTAGATGGCAGCTACAAGCTCTATAAAGTCATTGAGTGTGTCATTGAGCATTTAATTGGTTGAAGGGGACAAATTACGTGAAAATTAGGTGCATTGGTGATGGTGTCTACAAAATGTAATACCCCATTTATCGTGCTTTTTATAATGTCCTATGGCGATAACGCTTGTGCGGGAAAACGCAAGTGCAAAAGCTATCTGATGAGAAAATGAAGGCAAAAATGAAAAAAAATCATTCAATAGCATTACTTTGCGAATTTTTTTGCTTGGTAATGTCTCGTATTGCAGATACTCACAAATTTAACTTTAATAGTGTAAAAAAAAGCAATGCAAAAAATGCATGTTTCAAGATCGGAAAACATGCACCAACTTCAAAATAGGTTCACGACAGATTGGACATTCGTTCTTTGATTCGATCAACTGTATAGCAAAAAGAAAAAAAAAACCAAGATTAATCATCTCTTTCCCTACATATACTATGAAAAACTCACCTTTTTAGCACATTCCATACAAGTTACCATATGCCCACAGTCTAGAAACACACAATTTTGCTGAGCATCCATACAGATTCTACACATAGTATCCTCGTTTCCTGATGTACCACTAGTGCCACTATCACTACCATCATTATTGGCGTGTTCAGTCTTATATGAATCGACCAGCCTAATCACAAGCTTGACAAGTTCTGATTTTTCAATGACATGAGATTGCTCCACATAATTTGCTTTCAAGATCGATTTCAACGTTCGTACAGATAATGATGCAGGATCAATTTTGGCTTTTACCATATCATGGAGCGATAAAAGATTCTCACTATTAGGTATTGGCGGTGATGATGGTTGAGGAGGGTTGTAATGTCGTCCCTCTCTTTGCCGCTGTTGCTCCTGCTGTCGCATATACTGTTCTCTTTGCCTTTGATGTTGCTGTTCCCGTTCCCGTTGCTGTTGCTGTTGTTGTTGTTGTTGTTGTCGCATATACTGCTCCCTTTGTTGCCTCTGTGTTCTTTGCTGTGTCTGCTGTTGCATTCGTCTATTCTGCTCCTGCCTTTGTCTTTGTTCCTGCAAAATACGTCTAGACTCTTGTTCCCTTCTTTGTTGCTCATTGTATGATGTGTTATTATTAGATTCTTGGCAATTTGAATTCGGGGTAAACAGTTCCTGCATCATGTTGGAAAATGAAAAGCTTTTTTTATCATTATCAGCTAATTCACTTGTCGGTATTGCTTTTTTTTGACGATTTCTTCTATAGTGTTGTTCATTGTCATTGGATATAGGCCTTGTATTGAAGATAATACTAACTAAGTCGCTTTTTTCCAACGCCATTTTCGAGGGTAGTTGATAGGAAGCAATGTATTCTTTCAACTCTTTTAGAGATAATTCTGATAGTCTTTCAGATCCCATATTTTGCATTTGTATCAGCCTCTCGCAAGTGTCACAGCATCTCACAGGACTTGATCAAAGGATTAGTCGATTGTTTTTTTTGACACGGAAGGAGAGAAAGAAACACTTACTTGTCATAGCCAAATTTTTTGAGTGCATTCTTGTGATCTGAACAACTAGAGCACACAACATTACCTTAAAATGACAATTAGTACATGATGGTCTGTTGTTTTTTCCATGTAACATGTACCTACCGCAGTTTCGACAGTGATATTTTTGTTTGAATAAGCTGAATTCGTCTCCACATTCGTAACAATGTTTAGTTGAATTAAAAGACTTTAGTTTTGGGACCACAAAAACACCTCCCGGGCCAAATGTATTTGCGTTTGTTTGCGACAGTGTGAATGGATCTAAAGAAACAAAATTCGGAAAAAGTGGTATAAGAAGCGAGAAAACTGAATCAGTCTTTTGAGCAAGATACAATCATCTATTATATTAGTAATGTGACCGCCCAATACCATAAGACCTCGTCTTGTGCACCTTGAGCTTCGGGGCTGCTTCTCAATTATGAAACTATTCGCAACAGCTTCACAACAATACTTATAACAGCATATCTTTCAGCTGTTCTAAAAAAAATTTGGATTAAACAGACTATAAAAGGCCACAAATTTTTTTTAAAGCGAAAACAGCCAACTAAGCAGTATTCGAAACATCAAATGCAATTAATGTATCAAGGTTCATAGTTTAGTCGTGTATAATACAAGTTACCACAGGTAAATTTCTATTCATATGATGGTAGCAATGATTAAAAAAAGGTTATGGCCCTTGCTTTGTATATGAGATTGGGCGATACAATATTATTCATATATACTTTTGAGTAGTCTCTTTCGCATGTATAACGTTAATACCAATTGATATACCTCATAATTCTTATTACTGCATATTGTTTGATAATTTTCAGCTGCATCATATTGTTCACCATTCTAACAAGGATTGGCAAACATTTGACCTTGATCTAACTTGAAATTTCCCTCTAACAAGGTCCCCAGTAACTTTGTTGTCTTCCAGACTATTTACTAATATATCTTTACAGTAACAGGGTTTCACTCTACCATACCAGATGGCACGATGGCCATTTAAAGTATAGATAACTAAATTACCAGCAAATGCGTGCCCTAGAATCTTTACTCAATCAGTATATATTAAATCCATAATACTATATCTAATAAAAACCTCCTAAATGGCTAACAAGGGCAATCTTAGTTGTTCTTTCATCTTTATCTGCACTCAGTGATGCTTGTTCAAGTGCTTTCTGCAATAAGGACCCAACAGTTCCACAACGACGATCTTTGTTGGCATGGCCACAAACCAAGATTAAGTTTGTATAGGGACAAGAATAAACGAAAAAGCCTAGTGATATGGCTTTCCGTAGATGTAATACAACAAGGCATCAACTCTTCTAGGGGTTATGTTTGATACAATGATATTATCTGGTAAAAGCAGAACGTCTGTGCCGGATGATGTCGAATGTACAGAAGGTAACGAACAATTTTTTACAATCACACGTTGGGTTCCTTCTCCGTCTTTCGCTTCTACATTGTTGCATCCAACAGGGTGATACCTATTCTCAAATGATCTCTGATCAAGTTTTTTTCTTTTTCGTAAAGCGTCAATAAATGCTCGTGCTAGCCCTTCATCTTCGATATGAGCAGGCCAGTCAGTTTTACCTGTCATAATAGCAATATGAATAGCATAAGGAGACACAGTACTTTTTAATGGTTTTGTTGTGTCAATCTTTATATTGAAAGGTATCAAAGGATGTGAGCAAGGCTTATCACATTCTTTGAATTCAATGGGTATAATTGGATTTAATTCTTGGATATCGAGAGGCGAGAAGACGAATACAAATTACTTAGGCAGTCGACAAGCCATTTCATTTCAGCTAGACATTTATAATATATCAAAGAGAGAGAGAGAGAGAAGTACGATCATGTAATGCCTCAGTCTTTCCAGTATTTTATTGAGTAAAATCATATGTAATCAGATCTGGTTTTGAAGCTCCGGATGCTATACTTTCTGATATCACCATGGCAACAGGAGACCAGATCATTCAACAACGTTTGCATAGATCACAAAATGTAGCAAGCTCAATATCCCTAGTTGATAAACCACTACAATCATGTGTAGATAATGTGATTTCGACTCTGTTGTAAACCTACGAAAACACTAATTAGTTTCGCTGTAAAAAAATTATTTGCAATCATTTTATTGATTTACATTGAACCATTCAGGATGGTGAGCAAGCGCATCTGCCTTCAATGCAACACGTGTCATAAAACCAAAGGCTTCGTTAAAATCTTGAAATGAATACTTTTTAATGATGGCATCTCTGTTTTCTACCATGGCCCAGCCGGAGGAAAGCAATGGAGAAAGAAGCTGATCGCGTTGAGCCTGAGTAAGTGTTGATACAGACATTTTTGAAGAATTATAGAAGAGAAAAGGGTTTGCCAACGCTCGTTTCAAGCCTAGAAGCATTTTTTATGTTAAGATCTAGTTTCCCACGGTGTTGGTGAAAAGAGATTGACATGCCTGAAAAGCTATTAAATCACCCAAATGCCCGGCATTCAAATTTTATAGTGATATTGATGTCGGCTACTTTTTCACAGTAGCTTATATAAAGAAAAACCACACAAAAGAATGTGAAGTGTCAAACTGTTTTTTTTCATGTACCGAGCTTTCTGTACGTCTATAAGTGCTCTTATCGATGACCCAATATATAGACCAGAATGACCCAGAATCAAATGCAAGGTGCTTTTTCCACTTTGGGTGACTCGGTAAAAACTGCTTCAAGTACGATTAGCAAACGTTCATCTTTTTTTTTATCTGAAAACCTTTGTTGAGAGCCAATAATTAAAATGGATAAAAAGAGTAAGTATACTTTAGAGTCGATGAAATTGATGCTAATGCGGTAGTAAATTAGAATCTCAAGTTGAAAGACCCATTGTTTTCTTTGACGTTTCGATTGGTGATGTCCCTGTTGGGCGTATGAAGATGGAGCTTTTTTCTGATATCGTTCCCAAAACAGCAGAAAACTTTAGGTAAAGGCAATCTAATGATTTAAGCTTTTTTCTTCTTTCACTAATATAACTACCGATACGCGTTTATTTTGTGCTAACAGACAGTTATGTACAGGCGAATACAAGTAAATTCAACCTTGACATTTAGCATTTGCGCTCGACCATTACAACTAACAAAATACACAGGAAAAATAACCAACCACAAGGATTTAAAAACTGCTTATTCCACAGGTAACTGGTAGAGCAATTAACCTCATATATCTCTACTTACGGTATACCGAATATGTAGAGTAATCAAGGATTTCATGGTACAAGGTGGAGACTTTTTAAAGGGCGATGGCACTGGATCAATGAGCATATATGGCGATAAGTTTGAAGATGAAAACTTTGTAGAAAAGCATAGCGGCCCAGGATTATTATCTATGGCTAACTCGGGAAAAAATACAAACGGCTGTCAGTTTTTTATTACTTGCGATGCATGCGACTTTTTGGACGGAAAACATGTTGTATTCGGACGTCTTGTGGAGGGTCTTTTAACTCTTCGTAAGATTGAAAATGTATCAATTGGACCCAATAACCGCCCCAAATTGCCTGTCAAGATCACTGGTAAGCTTACTTTGATAATAATGCTTAATAATTTTATTCAATTTTGTTTTTATTTATTTAGAATGTGGACAGATGTAGAAACAAGGATTAAAATGTGTAGGAATATAAAAATAGCGTATAATTAGAAAAAGTTACATCCCTGGAGGATGTTGTCCATTTTGTTGCTGCTGCTGCTGCTGCTGTTGTTGTTGTTGTTGTCTTGCTAAAAACAATCTTTGCTGTAAATCTCTAACTGCATTCGGTTGTAAATTCATATTCGCGAGATTGGCCATGTTTATATTGTTCATTCCAAGCATGTTGTTTGCATTCATGTTATTCATGTTGTTACTACCGAGGTTGATATTAGATAGTAATAAGCTATTGGCATTGAGTCCTACGTCAGAAACTTGTTAGTATAAGCTGAATACATTCACAAACTTAACTTCACAAACCATTCATATTCTGCTGACCTGAAGTTTGCTGTCCCTGATTTTGCGGTTGTTGACCCTGCTGGTTTTGCTGCTGAGCTGTCTGCTGTCCACCAGAGGCAGGGCTGCCCATTCCTGCGCCATTCATCATTTGCTGTTGTCTAAGGGTATTTTGTAAATGTTGTACACTGGGGTTGTTTGTGGCACTCAATAAGCTTAGATTTGCTGTATTTTGCAGATTTGCCAGCATGGCTGGGTTGATGTTACTGCCGGAGACAGCCGCTGATGAGCCAGGTGCCATACTTTGAGGAATAGCTCCTGGTGGCATACCATTAGGGGGGACAGTAGTGCCCCCACCTGCGTTCAAGTCTGGAAGAGGTACTCTTGTAAACACAATTCCAATCAGTTTACCACCCGTATGAGTTAATACGACGCCATGAGGCGGTTCTGACCCACCACCTGGTTGAGTGGCACCAAGATTAAACACAACGGTTGCAATCTAATGTAGTATTTTTTTTTCTTAGCGTTTTCCTTCCCTTAAATATACAGCTCAATATAATTGCTTACATATTTCTTTTGCTCTAGATTTCTGACCAACAATGTAAAATTGGTCTGGTCTTGCTGGCTACTGGTATTCAGTGGTCTAAACTGACAAAAAGGCAGCTTATTCTCTATAGCTTGTCTTTGTAGAATTTGTGCTCTCGATAAAGGCGATCGTCCTGCAATCTGAATTCGTGTTGGCCATATATCGGGTCGACTAAAATAGTTAGGGACATTAAAAAATCAAAAAAGTCAAGTATCAGAAAACTAACACTTACTATTCATCTAAGCTAACACTGTTACCCTTTAAAGTTATCGCAAATGCACCACAATGGCAGCTAAATTCCTGCAATTGGCCTTCTGGAGTTTTTATATGCCACACGATTTGACCAGTCCATATAGGCTGAGTAGGAACAACGCCTTGCTGGCCAGATTGATCTTGCAATTGTTGTTGATTCAATGTGCCACTTTGCTGTCCTTGCTGCTGCTGCTGCTGCTGCTGCTGCTGTTGCTTAGCTTGTTGTTGTGCTTGTGCCTGTTGCTGCAATAACTGCGCCTGCAACTCATTAATGTTTGGAGGCCTCGCACCTGGTTGTTGAGGGCTTTGCTGATTCCTTTGAGCTAATTGAGCCGCGATTAACATGCGCTGCTGAGGAGTCAAATTAGCGGGTATCTGTGCATTGGTTATACTACCAAGATTGAGCTGTTGTTGCATTTGATTTTGCATTAAATTATTAGGTGTATTGTTGTTATTCATGTCAGGCGTTGAAGGCCTTACTTGCATCCCATTAGAATTAGCTGCATTCCCAGCAAAAGGCATAGGAGAAGCGTTAGGCGCTTGTGCTGTTGTATTTATACCACCGGGAGGTTGCGAAGATCGACGTAATTGATCCCCTAATTTTAAGAGTGTAGCTTGAATTGTTTGCAGCTGATTTTGCTGCACAGGTGTCAAATTGACACCTTGAGCAAGCAGATTGTTTCTTTGTTGCAAGAGAAATTGCTGTAATTGATGGGGGTTTTGCATACGGCCAGCCAGTGTCTGTTGTAGCTGAGGAGGTCTTTGCTGCTGTTGTTGTTGCTGCGGTGCTTGCTGCTGTTGCTGTTGCTGTTGCTGTTGCTGTTGCTGTTGTTGAGCCTGTTGCTGGGCTTGTGGTTGTGCTTGCATTTGCATTTGTTGCTGTTGGGCTTGTTGCATTTGCTGCAATTGCATCTGTTGTTGTATTTGCTGTTGCTGGGCTTGTTGCATTTGTTGTAATTGAAGTTGTTGCTGCATTTGCTGTTGCTGGACTTGCTGTTGCTGCTGTTGCTGCTGTTGCAACTGCTGTGGAGAAGGATGCTGCTGAATTTGTGTTTGCATATGCTGTTGCTGTTGTTGCTGTATCTGTTGCTGCTGCTGAAGTTGTTGTTGAGCTAATTGCGTTTGAGGAGGCGTTTGGTGTGATTGCTGTGGGGTTTGAGCCATTGGAGATGATTTTGGTGGTGTGGATACAAGAGCAATGTTCTGCTCGATGGGCAAAGGTGAAGCATGCTTCTCATCCATTGAAGTATCTTCCTTTTTGATGCCAGAAATTGACCTCCTTTTGTTGGCAATTTCAGCATTCACACGGGCGCTGACTTCGGCAAAGTTCTTGGCATCCAATGCAGCTTTAGGTAGACTGATCTGTCCAGGTATATTTTCTCTTTTCCTCTTTTTATTGGAATCACTATGGGCTGAATGTGGTGAATCGATAGCCTGTTTGCCTGACACCAAGGGTTTTTTTACATCTTTTTATAATTCGTGTAAATAAATGCGCATTTTAGATTCATGTAAAGCGATTTACCTAAGGCTATGGCAGGAGGTGGTGCTACAGGTAGCTTGAATCCTGCTAGTTTCACAAGATGCGATGGAATAGCTGTTTCTTGCATAGTATTAAGGTCCGTCTTTTGCTCATTTACTCGAACTACAATATCCTCTAGGTCCTTGCACTCCTTCTTAGGTGATATTAATGACAAACGGATATTGGACTACACATAGATATTAGTACGCTCTGTATATTTACAAGTATCAATGTACCTTTTTCATCTCTGCAACAATATCCTCGAGCTTGAATCCTTCATACTTGTCCATCAGATAGCATGTGGAACCAATCTTGTACGGTAAGCTGTTTGATAGTAAGATACAATGTTGGATCGGCTCCTTTCCGTCTAACTCCTCTTTATATTCGTCAAACAGCTGAATGCAACAATCAGCAATTTGTCCGAGGTTTTCAACCACAATGCATTTACCTCTAACGCTGCTACCATGCCCTCTCCAATTGCGTTTTTTATAATACCCCCATTTTTGAACTGAATACTTTTAAAGATATCTTGAAATTGAATAGCATCTGATATGAAGTATTTTCGATCTACCGTAGTAACTGAGAACGGCTCATAGTCCCCAAACACAACTAAACCATACTTCAAAACAGGCTAATAAACTGTCAGTTTACACACAAAGCTGTATAATTAACAGCGATTCGATTTTACCGTCAATTTCGTCTTGGTTTGTCCATCTTCACCTTCTGTAACGATAGGCAAACGCAACTGTCTATAATTCAAGGAAAATAAACGCAATCAATCTCGGGTGAATCGACATGATAATAACACAATACTTTATAATGGGCTCGACGTAGGCTTCGTAAAGTATATCAAAATGGGGCTTCATTCGAGCTGTTCCATCCACAACGAACACAATGGCCACTTCTTTTCTTTGGTGTTGTGAGATAGGAATCTGAGGTGATTGGTGTTGAAGAGGTGTTGGCGATGTGTGAGAACCCGGTGTAGCTACGTTGTTAGCACCTGCACTTGGCGTTGTGTTCAAAGTTGGTGTGGACATTGTTACGAAATAAACGCGCACTTCTCTCTTTAGGCTTTTTGTTCTTTTTAATCAACAGTCGAACTGATTGATTCGGTCGGTACAAGTAGATTGGAATCAAAGAGCAAAAGATGTCTGGAAATGCGTTTTCACTTTTTAATGATTATGTTTTTCAAAAAGGGGCTTCAGTTGATACAAAATGTGTATGTGACGTTCGCGACCAAATGACGTTCTTTAGATGTTTATTCTATGAATCCTCAACACATTTTACTAGCTAAAAGTGCAGGGTTTTCTATAAGACTCTTCCATACATTCCCAAATTGAGCAATAGTTGCACCATCAACAACACGATGATCGGCAGACCAGCTCACTGGCAAAATTTGCTTGGCTACAAACTGCTGCGATGTTTCGTCAAATCTTGGTAGTTTTCTGGCAGATCCTAATGCGACAATAGCCAATTCGTTGGAAACAATGATGGGATTAGCATAGGTACCACCTATAGATCCAATATTTGAGAGAGAAATAGTGCCACCTTTTAAATCGCTGAGTGGGATGGCACCTTCCTTCGCCAGTTGAGTCAATCTATGAATCTCACTAGCTACCTGAAATATTGTTTTCTTCTCCACATTTTTAATGTTAGGTACGATTAAGCCTTGAGGGGTATCCATGGCAACGCCGATATTATGTTCTTCTCGATAGACCAGCTGAGTAGAGCCACCATCGGATCCTTCTTTTATAAAAGCATTCAATAGAGGATAATGCGAAAGAGATAACGATAAGCTTTTGATGAGGATAGGCAAATATGAGATCTTTTTAAAGGGGAACCTATCAGGCTGACTACCAATGTACTTATTGAGAGCTTCTCGATATTCAGAAGTAGCATCAAGCTCGATTTCATCTTTATACCCTAGTTGAGGAATGGATAAAGATTTAGTCATTGTCTTGAACATGGCTTTTTGAATGGCAGTCAGCTTGACAGTTTGTCCTAATTTTTCTGCTTTGATATCTTGATTTGCAAGAATGGCTTCAGGAATAACCTTCTTTTCCACTATAGCCTCATGGTCAGTTGTTCATATTTTTTTTCTGAAGATATCTGAAGCATTTTTACCTTTTTCGAGTAAATCATGTTTGATAACATTCAAAACATCACCTTTAAGTAACATGCCATTCTTTCCGGACCCTACGACATCCTTGGTTTTTAAATCATATTCGCTCAACAATCTGCGAACAGCAGGTGTGACCCAATCAGTCTTGTAGCTAGCTGAAGATGGTAATGATTTGACAGTGCTATTTGGAATTTGTAAAATTGCATTGCTAATGGGATCATCATGAGCATCTTCATCTGTTTCAATGTCGACTAAAGGAGAGCCAACCTTAGCCACTTCATTTTTATCATAATGTAGCTTGACTACGTTTCCAGCATATCGAGATGAAATCTCAACAGATGCTTTATCAGACTGCACTTCACAAATCTTATCAAACTCTTCAACTGTAGCTCCAGGCTCAACAAACCTAAGATGTCCGAAGCCTCGGTCAAAAGAAGAGCAACACAATGAAATTTACCTAGGAATAAAACACCTACCACTGCACAATCTCACATTCAGTGATGCCTTCACCAATGTCTGCCAAAAGAAAAGGCTTGATTAAACCAAGAGTTATGGATGAGCTGTGAAGTGATCGGATCTAATATAGTGATGTGTTGTTCAGGTTGTCAGGGACGATAGTGCCAACAAAAACTATTAATGCGAGAAAAGAAAAGCATTTTACCTTGGAAGCGCCCAAAGCATTCGCATACTGAACGCGGTTTTTGATCAAGTTGAGCAGCATTTTATTTTTTGGTTGGAAAGCCTTTTAAAAAAGTGATATGAAAGAAAAAAACCGTGGAAAAATTGCGAAATCACAAAGTCAAACAGGTTCGAATGCGTGGGAAAGCGACTTTGCGTGAAAAGGTTCATCTCTAGTGTAACATGCACACTATATGCAGTTTGAACCCAATTTCTGTATTATATACACTTATACCATAAAAACATAAGAGTTACAAAATTATTGAATGGATTTTGTTTCGCTTAAAAATGATGTGTTTTTGCCAACAAAAGTGACCCTTTTGGAGGGCTTGATTTGGCTCTAAAACGATAGTGAGGAAATTTCGTTCCTCAAAAGGAGGCAAGATTACAAATTTTGTAAGGTAAGAATTCTTGACTAATGTTATGTAAAATTATCAATATGTTGGTGTTGATGTGATAAATAGACCGATTGGCTTTATAAATGTTTACCTACTCAAGTCTGTAATTGTTTTGGAATAAACATATTGAAAAAAGCTCTAAAGCAAATTTTGATGTACAAATTTGTTGCATAGTCTTAATCAACACGATTCGAAGTAGATTTCATGAATAAGCAGAAAATACTTAGATATTGTATATGCCTTTTATTTCCATGGACTATTTAACAACGGGGGTTGGAAAATCTATCTAAGGCCAAATTTAAAGACTGCACAGAGTTTGAAATCACTGCCTACTACTGTTGTATACATGCATCAATTTTCGGTAAAGAAGCAAAAAACAAGTCCAATAAGTAACTTAAAACCATGTTGATATGAAATAATAGTCAGGATGCTGTGAAATAAGAGATCAAAAGCCATTTCTACATATGTTCATTTTTGGATGAAATTAACACTACCAAATATGAACCACTACTCATTTTCACACTTTAAAGTGCATAATCTCCATTTTCTAATATAATATTTGTAAACTATTAGGCGCTAGAAGCACAATTTTCAGCTAAAATATTTTTCATTTGCACCATTCTACAATAATTCTAACACTTATACACCTTTGAATATTTTTCAGATGTTGCCCAAACCTCATTCGATTTTCGGTTTTCAACTTTGAGACAAGCTTCAGAGTCATTTTTAGGTGATATGTACGAATTATTGCTAACACAATAATATGTATTAATTACAAATTGACAAATGGTATGTTTGCCGACTGTAAAAACAAAGGGATACTATTCGATAATATAACAAAATCGTGAATAAGGGCTAGTTCTCTGTAATATAAATAAAT
This sequence comes from Parasitella parasitica, assembly GCA_025201805.1. Classification (NCBI taxonomy): domain Eukaryota; kingdom Fungi; phylum Mucoromycota; class Mucoromycetes; order Mucorales; family Mucoraceae; genus Parasitella; species Parasitella parasitica. The sequence continues at coordinate 193,289 of MU619250.1, forward strand.
ATACATTACAGAAGAGTGTATGTAAAATAATGCTAAGTTAAATTTACGAGAGAAAAATGTTGTTTATTATCAATGTTAGCATATGCAAAGCATATACAACCTGCAGTAAGATCAATCAATTACTTACTATTAAATATGTGTAACCAAAAATGGACACAACAGCTACTTGCACGTATCATAGGTACGGATTAAGGGTCCACACTAAAGTTAAGTCCTAATACTAGTACAATAATTCTACCTCAACAAGTTTTCGGATTCTCCGTATCTATATTGTCGAGAACATTACCAAAAAAAAAAAGGTTTTGCTAGTTTTATAGCATATGGTCCTCTAACAAGTGTTAAATTTTCGAAGCAAATCAAGAGCAGAGTTTCTTAGTAAAGGAGCAAGGTACGTTCTTTAACGCTAACTGGTCCAGACATGTCTTATTCAAGATCGAATTTACAAAGTTGTGCTGGCCAATGTTTTACAAACTATTTTTTTCCGTGAATCCATATAACAAATTTATACCGATTCCACAATTTGAACTAGTCACCATAAATTCATGTAATTCTAAAAGGTATGAATAGCAGATGCAATTTCAATCTTAATAATAAAGTATAGTAAAGTTTTCGCATCTCGTCAACCTCTGGTTTTTATCTTTTTTTGTTTCAAACATTTAAAATTCAATTGTTCAATTCTGCCCGCATTAACTTGAATTATACGAATTCACGCTACAACCCATAAACTTATTCTGCTAATAAAAAAGGCGCTGCATATACCAGTGCATGCTTTGCCTGTAAGCACCTAGTTTTAATTTAGGAGAAAAGGTAAAGGTAATAGGTAGCTTGCTATTATTTTGATATTACTCAGAATTGGTACAGAAGACATTTATGGGAGCTCGTTAACATCTTATGATAGTATATATATCAATGTCCTAATAATCATCTCGTAATATATGTGCGTCCTGACCTGTTACATGTCTATGCATTTAAAATTCTATTGAATTTAGATTCTTACAAAATTTTCATAATACCCATCATATTGCTACAGATAAATATAGACTATGATGAAACCATCGAAGATCATCATTAAATGTGAAATAGAAAGATTGTGTGTTGCATTGCAGGTGCGATTTGAGTTCATTATAATTATTTCACGTTATTCATATAGGTCCTTTGACTTGTGTTATCTGTTCGATCAATTGTCAGGCTGCCCAGATCTACTTCAAATACTGCCATTTGCTTTTTTTCTCTCGTAAATTGACTTTTGGGCAGCGTATTTCTTTATTATATTTACATAGACCGTGGATATATACACTTGGTTAAAGGTTATAAAATATATCGTTAGCTGAAGAGTATTGAGAGTTTGGAAACTCCATATTCAAATCTTCATTCTTGTGCAGCTGTTCAGGCTTGAATGATACTCCAATATTCGCTGATCTGTCATCACCAAAGCCCCACAAGTACACCTTGCCGACATGGTGCATTTTAATAGGATCAGTAGCCAAGCATACCACCATACCCAGCTCAATTGAGGCATTACAAGCACATGCAAGCGGTCGAAAGCATAAATTATCAATTCTGTCGTATATAACACTTGTTCGAGATGCCAGAGATTGTATCTTTAAAGGGTCTCCTAGTAATTGCAAAGACGTCTCCCACAAGCCTGGATTTTGAAGTTCCTGGACTACACATCGGTTGTCGGTGGCTATTTTGATGCATTCTAAATCGACTACGTTAACTAATTCTATGTCATTGCGTGGTCCATGTAGAAGACTTTTACTGCAATTAGGGCACGAAAAGTGAATAATGTCGCTTTCAGGCGAGGTAGGAGTGGTGGTATTGGTGGCGGTGGTGGCGCTTAATTGATGCGGTTCTAATTTTACATAAGATAGCTTTGGTGGTATAAGATTATGCAAGTTGTCGTCAATAGCATTATGAGGCTCTTTTTCAACTACAGAGACAAAGTACGAATCCTTGTGGGTATGCCTATCAAGCTCTTGTTCCTTTGGAGAGTTTTCTAATAAAGGTAACTCGGTGTTATCTATATCAAATATGGCAACAGGTGATGGCTCTTGATTTTCATGCGTCATGATGGTATTTTCGATACTTTGAAGTTGGTCACTGGTTTGTCGACATTGATTAAAGTATTTACTGGTTGTAGAAGCAGATGATTGCTCCTCCTGATTGATCATGCCATTGCTCTTGTCTGGAGAAATGATATTTTCTTTGATTTCAAAAGACTGCGAACTATGTATGGTGATTGTATCAGTTTCAAAACTGTGGCTCTCGAACTTGATCACTGATTCCTCTTGAAGTCGCATCTTTTCCCTTTTTTCCTCTGCTTTCTTTCTATCTTCTTCTAATTGTCTCTTGATAAAATGCTCTAACCCCTCCATAGAGCTTCCAAAGTGGGACAGTTGCTTGAATTGGCTTTTGACCCACTTTGAAAGTCCATTAACCACATTTCTATTGTTGAATCTCTCTTCTAGTAGTATAATAGCTCCCCAATCCTGGTGAATAATTGAGCTATTAGCACAAATGAGAAAGTAAGTACATTAAAGCGCTTACGTTTTTATGTCTGATGCATCTTCCTAATGCTTGATTGATAGCTAAAGGAAGCAAGTGTTAGACGCTAAATGCCAAATCTCATACATGTATGAATCCTTACCACGATAAGCCTGGGCTTCATACCACTCATGTCCCGAGAGAAGGTCTTTGCTACCTGGTTTCGCTTTCATTCTATTATTGTAATCTTTCTTCAAATTAACCTCCAAATCCTTGCTACAAACAAAATCAGTTTCTGTGTAATATACAAAGTAGCACCACCTACAATCCTGGAAAAGGAATGCCCATCGTCACCACAGCACGACAATAGTTATCACTGAAATCGATACCCTCGCTTACTTTCCCTCGAAACACAGCAAAAAATAACGCTCCATCTCGACCTTCTTCATCAGCACCAGCTGTAACCGTATCAATCAGATGGTAAAATGTATTCAATATTGCTTCAAACTCTTTCTTATCGCTGCCTTTTGGTTCTGTTTCTCTAGATTAGTATAGCCTTGGTTTTGCAATGCTATTGTATTACCTGATAGCACCAGCTTTTTCTTCTTGAGTCGATCCATCATACCTGTAGTCTGTTGAATTTGGGTTAAACTATGCTAATATGCGCAGATACATTTATTACCTTCCACCTGTCCAGAAAGATGTCTAAAGCTTTATAGGATGGCATAAAAACAAGTATACCATAAGGCACCCGTTCGGTAATATTACAGAGGGCTATTTCTGATTAGCACTACTTTGCAATCTATTGAACATAGCAACTTACTTTCACCAACCTCGTCTTGAAAGACCAGAGACTCCATGTTGGAATATACACATTTCAATGGTATACGGTTTGGTCTAAAGCAGTGATTAATATTGACAATATAAACTGGGATCTAAGGAACACCTACCCTTGGGGAATCGAACTAACCCATACCTGGGATGGCTTGATGACATGATTTGCTTCTAATTTTCCAGAACTAAGTCATCAAAGAAAAGACTATTAGCTTCAAGACAAAAAATTTGTTACAAATCTTCTCACAAATTAACGCCAAGCTCAGATGCAAATGTATTTAACTATGTAAAATCGCGCTGTTAGACGACTGGTGCTTCTGCTGGACACAACGCAATCAAAACTTACTGGCGATAATGTACCGCTGGTCAAGATGACTGAGTGAGTCTTTTCACACATATTCTGAAAGATGAGCGCAGGACTCAAACACCAAAAACCAATTTTGTGCACCCATAATGATTGCTGTCTATCTTGGTCTCTGTTTTTACGTCGTCTAAATTTCGCATTTCCGTTGGATCTTTGCATTGATTTCATAAACACCAGCTGGTAATCTTTAGCATTTGCTTGCTCAGAGCCAAAAATAAACTCGAGAACTGTCATCAGGCCTTGTAATACTGTTAAACTTCCATTACTAACGGCTCGAGCGCCATCCACGCGAACTTGTGATGAAAGACCATCAATTTCCTCCATGTCGTAATCGTCGGCAGTTGAGATGGCTTTGTTTTCCTTGGCTTTCCGCACAGCATCTGCGTGGGCAGCGATTTTCTTGTAGGCTGGATGTATATGATTTTCGAATAGGTTACCATTTATACAGAATTCGTTTAGTTTATCCAATAAATCATTCCCTGTGAAGCTTTATGACAAGTGGCGTTGAATTAAATATGGCATACTTTTGGTTGAATACATCAACTTACTGACAAGACTGTCTATCATATTCCTTGACCGTGTACACAGTGTCTTCAGATTTCACAGCTTCGTAGAGATTCCCGATCACTATACACATGTATTCGTGTGATTCTCTCTCACCTCCAAACCTGGTAGTTAACTTTAGTTCTTTAATAAGGACTTCCAAAGAAGCTTCATCAATGTCTATGGACCCAGCTGCTCTAGAAGCATCTTCAATGTTGTGAGCTTCGTCAAGGATCACAATGCTATTCGTCAGATTGATATCAAGAATATTTCGAATAACGGGGTCGATAATGTAGTTGTAAGGGCAGAAAATGACCTCTGCGCCTTCGTATAGCTTTCTTGCTGCGTAATATGAACAGCCACGGACTTCTTTCCCCAGCTGAATCATATCCTCAATATCCCAGATGCGGTTTGTCGTCTGTAATAAGGGATGGTTGAGGATCTTTTTGGTTCTGTGTGAAAAACTACATTTATTTTCGTCTAACAATGCCGTGCTATAGTATAGGAAAAGTTTAGGTATAGGATTTTATGCATCAAGTAGCCATTACCAGTCATCCGTTTTGTTGTTCGATTTTGAGACCTTGGGATGAACTAACACAATAAGCAGAGCTTATATGTAAACAAAATTTGATCTGGCATAGCTAAACTTACTGCACAAATGGTCTCGACTCCCCAAAATCGTTGTACCTGAATAATGCAATGTGAGCATTCCAGTCAAGACAGCTTCGTTACTACCGACACTTACGAGGGTTATATCTAGTATTGCTCTTGAGTTCTTCTACGAGTTGGGCAATCTGTTTATGGCTATAGCCGACAAAGGTGAGGGTCTGCAAAAGCGTCTCACAAATTAATAGCTTACGTTCTACTGCCTACAAATATTCTAGGCACTGCCTTGTAGGTCTGATACTTCATCGTCTTGACTTCATCCATATTGGCTAGATCTGATGCTGATAGGTCTTTAGATTGTTCCTCGTCTTCAGATTGTTCGTCGTCTGTTTCCACAAGCTCTGCTATGAATCGCTTCACTAACGGCCGCTGAAAGTCCTCATCGCTACAAAAAGAAGGTGGCGAGCCCATTCTAGTTTTGACTTTTTTCGTTGGTATTTCAGCTGTATCTGGCTCATCTTTCATGGGTCGTTTTTCCGTATACAACCTTTGAAGAATCTCTGCTGCTTTGATTTTCTCCTGATTCTCTCTCCATGCTGCCATGTTCTCTAAATGTTAGACATGCTTGATTTGGGTGTGTTTCCTCTTAAATTACCTAGGGCAGCGCAGAGCAGTGCAAGGGATTTACCAGAACCTATTTTCCAAAGGACGATTAGCAATGTTCTTTGCTATAAACATGCAGTGTAGAGCCATTACCTGTTGGACTCTCTAATAGTGCGTTTTCTTTCTTGTTCAAGGCATGTATAATCTAAAATAGATGGCGAATTAGCAATTGGACCCTCTGATGAGTAATAAAGCAGCATACTCTTGTCATCATCTGGATTTGGGCGGGATCTATTGTATATAAAAGTTTGTTAGCGCTTCAGAGCGGCTAGCTTCATAGGTGAGATGCTTACAAGGCTTCAATGGGAAATCAATGCGGATCCCTTCTATAGTGATTGCCTGCCCTTCACCCGGAGCATGTGTCTTCTTCTTGTGCGTCGTTGGCCCTTCTGAAACAAGAAAATTGTCATGTAAGTCTAGTTGCATCGTAGCTAGTTTCTGCCTTTCGGTGGTATTGAAGATATCATAATGCTCAGACATACTGAAAAAAAAAAAAAAAGCAGTTGACAACATACGCACCTTTTGCTTCCGTTTTTTAGATGCGCTGGCCAAAACAAGTAATGTACGTGACAATGGAACGTGGTGTTTCAATCGACATGCGAGGAGACAGCTCCATCGCAGGTTCCGCTCTCTTTTAGCAAGCAACATGATATACTCTCTGTACATTATCAATAAAGCAGGCGGCCTTGTGTATCAAAAAGACTTTACAAATCAGCTTGAAAAGCTGTCAAGCAACGAGTATTTGGTTTTGGCTGGCACATTTCACGGGTAGTGTATTTGAGCATACGAAACAACGGGACACTTTTGTTAATTTGACCGATTATCGTAGTGTCCATGCTATTACTTCCAAGATCTCGCCCCTCCATAACTCTTCTGGCATCGAGATGCTGGAAGCCGAGAATTTCAAGCTTTATTGCAATCAGACCCTCACAGGTACCAAACCATTTGTAACGCAATACGTGGAAAACACTCACATATAGACAACAGGCACTAAATTTTTACTCATCACTGCACCTCAACAAAACAATGTGGATTCATACATGAAAAAAATTTACGACACCTACAGCGATTTTGTCATGAAGAATCCTTTTCATACCCCAGAAATGCCAATTCGCTCTGATCAATTTGACCAATCTCTATTGAAATTTATTAATAATAACGCAACAGCGTAGATATGAATGGAGAATTTGAATACAATCGAGATATCCATTGTGTAGGAATGTCTATATAAATAAACTTATTACAGCTATCATGTCTTTCTATTTCACACATATATTATTTGCACATAGAATGAAAATCTCGTATTTTGCCTGTCTTTTTTTGCCGCTGTGGATTCCAGCGATATTGGCACAAGGAAAACTGCAAGACCAACAAGAGCAGCCAGCGGATCCCACCCCTGTGGACCCTTTTGATACATACAATGTGTACCAAGACAGATTCTTTCCTGCTGTTGCCGTTGCTTCATTTACTGGGCCCTTGATTGTGGGCGAATTCAGCTTTTATCAAGATAGCAATGGACAGGTAGTCGCAACAGGTGCATTTCATAAAGGTCTACAACAAGATAGAGATTATGAGTTTAGATTCCATCAAGGCCCAGATTGTGAAGATCTGGGGGAAGTTGTCATGGAGCACTACTTTGAATCAATGCATGTCTTGGATTTGGGAGGCACTCCACCCATCCAAGAGCCACTGAATGATATTCATTTAACAGGCCAAGATGGCTATATGGGCTTGCCTTGGGTTCTGTCGGATGGAGTTCATGATTTAGCGTGTGTTGTACTCAAAGGCCACCAAATAAAATAACTCTTTTATATATATCATACAAGGCTGTTTTTACTTTATTTAAATGATGTGAAGGTTAGAGTTGAATGGCGACCAAATACCACGGACACTTTCAGTTGTGGAAATAACAGGTTTCTTGGTCAAGTTTTTGATCTTCTCGCCGCTTGAGTCTCTTAAAAGCTCTACTTTAGTGTTGATCTCTCCAGGTGTTAAATTACGGGTACAAATAACTTTATCGCGGCCGTTTACTACATGAACCAAATGTCAGCTTTCGTAACAGAGAAACCCCATACATCTCATATTTACAGTAATATCCACGAATAATAGGGTGATGAGCTGGTCTAGGTTGGACTATGATTTCTATTTGGGGGTGTTGCTTTGCGAATTCAGCGAGATCCTTCTTAATGTAATCACTAAAAGGTCAAAATGTGAGCTCAAGGATGCTTGAATGTGTGATCAAATGCACACTTACACCATGCCTTTATTACTGCCCCATTTCTCGCAGTAATTGAATACCATCTTGCGACATTGGAGCACAAAAGCGCCAGTGCCATTATTTGTTCTTGGTAAGAGTTTGCTTGCAATAGTTGACATTTTGAGAAAATAACAGGGTTGCAGATAAGAAGAGGGGTGGATTTGATTTAAATACCAGCATGATGGAGATCCTATGACAAGCCACCAAGGCATCGCTATTGTCTGCTTCCTTCATTTCGATGCTTCATTGCATACCATGAACTGGATGTCATCCATTCCCTAAACAGAAATCATCAAATCATTTATAAAATAGTTTGCTAAATTAGGTGTGCATTTTCTAGTACTATCGTTGATTTGAATTGATCTGTAATATCAATGTTGCCAGCTGTAAAACGGCCATCATAGCTTGTTGTTCACCAATGCTTTACATGAATCCGTGACCTTTCCGTGACCATTACAACCGAAAAAAAAAAGGTTATACATCATGAAATGTAGAGAGATCAAGAGTTTTTTTTTTTTTTTTTTTTTTTCCCTTCATATAAAACTGGATCAAGCATCTCATCCATAATGTAAGCAGTAACAACAACTTTATGTCAAATGTGCTGGTAGAATAACTTGTTGATAGGTCTCGTTTAATTGTCAAAAATCTACCCAAAGAGTTATCCGAAGAAAAGTTTCGTGAGCACTTTGCCAAGAAAGGAGAAGTGACAGATGCCAAACTCATGAAGACCCAGTAAATTATGTCTGTTACCTAACAACAATCATATGAAACTAAAGAGGCTTTTATTTAGATGGGGCGCTTCCCGTAAGTTTGGATTCATTGGCTATAAAACTGAAGCAGCAGCAGACGCAGCAATGAATTATTTTGATAACACTTACATCAATACTTCCAGAATCCATGTAGAGAAAGCCATCGCCTATGGATCAGAAAACTTACCGAGAGCTTGGAGTAAATATTCAGAAGGTTCTTCTGCTCATGACCGTATGACTGGTGCATCAAAAAAGAAGGCAGAGTTTGCAGTAGAGGAGACTGATGCATTTCATGAGAAGCAACGCAAAGAGAGAGAAGAATTTATCAATAAGCTGAATGCTGAAAAAACTGACTCCAAGCTGAAGGAGTATTTAGATGTCATGACATCTCGGACGAAGAGTAAAACTTGGGCTAACGACGACTCTGTCGCAGCAAGTGAAGAAAAGAAGAATGAAGATACTTCAACAAAGGTCGATTATAAGGGTTCAGACGACGAACTTTATGATGATCTTCCGCCCAAGAACGATACCAAAAAGAAGAATGAAAGAGAGGTCGAAGAAAAGGAAGATGATTTGGATGTAAATATGGACGACAATGGAGACGATATTGATGAAAGTATGGGGGTAGATGCTAAAGAAAAGAAATCGAGACAAACGAAACCCAGCGAAAAGGAATCCGAGTCAGTAGTGGAGGAGGAATCAAAAGATGAAGCGCCTGAGCATACCAAGAGCGATAACCCCAAAGAGCTTATCGAGGATACTGGCCGTTTGTTTGTCCGTAACTTGTCATATGCATGTACTGAGCAAGATTTGAGGGACCTTTTCGAGAAATATGGCAGCTTATCCGAAGTGCATATGCCAATTGCTAGAGATACTAAAAAATCCAAGGGCTATGCATACATTCTTTATCTATTGCCTGAGCATGCGCTCAAAGCATATCAAGATTTAGATATGAAAACATTCCAAGGGCGTCTGCTGCACATCATTCCTGCTCAAGAGAAGCCTCCGGCCAAAGAAGAAGATATCTTGGGTGTGAACGGCACCAAGTTGAGTGCTGTTAAGAAGGACAAGGAGAAAAAGCGCAGAAATCTTGCTGGCAATGATTTCAATTGGAATTCTTTGTACATGAGTGTAAGGACAAGAAGCTAGCTGTATGGAAGCAGTGTATTAATTTTCGTGTAGGCTGATGCAATTGCTGAATCTATTGCTGATCGTCTGGGTGTTGATAAATCTGAAGTCTTGAATGCCGATGCTGATAACATGGCTGTCAGATTGGCTTTGGCAGAAACACAGATTGTCAATGAAACCAAAGAGTTTTTTGAGAAACATGGCATTGTGCTCGACAATTTTGGTAGAAAGGAGAGAAGCGAGACGATTATCTTGGTCAAAAATATTCCATATGGCACCAGTGAAGATGATATGCGTGAATTATTTGGAAAGTATGGCGAATTGGGTCGTGTGCTTGTCCCTCCTGCTAAAACCATCGCCGTTGTCGAGTTCCTTGAGCCTAGTGAAGCTCGTAACGCCTTCCGGTCATTGGCTTATCGCCGTTATAAGGACTCTCTGATTTATCTTGAAAAAGCTCCCAGTAATCTGTTCAAGGATAAGTTTGTCCGTGACTCCAAAGCTGTCACCGAGAAAGAAGAAGCTGCTGATGCCAAGCCTTCCAGTGCTACCGATCTTTTACAAACTTCTGACGACACTAGTAATAGCGACGATATTGCCACCTTGTTTGTCAAAAATCTCAACTTTTCAACTACGGCAGACGCTCTTCGCAACTCGTTCAAGGGGATTTCTGGCTATAGATCCTCTCGTATCAACGTCAAACCAGATGCCAAGAATCCCGGAAAAACGCTGAGTATGGGCTTTGGTTTTATCGAGTTTGATAACAAGTCTAATGCTGAAAAGGCATTGAAGGCAATGCAAGGGTTCAATCTGGATGGACATAGCCTCGAGCTGAAGCTGTCTCATCGTAAGGCAGATACGAAATCGAAGAAGGGCAAGACACCCGAGACAACCAAATTAGTGGTTCGCAACGTACCATTTGAAGCAACTGATAAAGATTTGCGTGAATTATTTGGGTATGTAACTTGCTATTTGCATTTTGAAAACGTCGTTAACAAAGCTTTTTATTACAGTGCTTATGGCCAGCTCAAATCGCTTCGTATGCCCAAGAAATTCAACGGTGGTCATCGTGGTTTTGCTTTCTTGGATTTCCTGACCAAACAAGAAGCTAAAAATGTATATGATAATATGGGTAATATCCACTTGTACGGTCGTCATCTTGTCCTCGAATGGGCTCAAGAAGAAGATAATGTGGACTCACTCAGAGAAAAGACCGGAAAACATTATTCGAAAGAAGAAAGTATTGGCGGTCGTGTGAATAAGAGACAGAAAGTGGATTTAGATGGTGATGATGATATGCTAGAATAAGATCATTTATGTAAAATAAAAGCGACACTCGCAATCAATTAGAATAATAAGAACACCTGCAGTATGGAGTTTGACAACTTGAAAAGTCAAACTGCCACGGTTCCACTTGTAATTTCACCTGTTGACCAAGTGAATATCGGCAACTTTAGTTTCACTGCCTTGAAAATGCCGTAAATGAAAACAATCACTGTGTGTATCAAAAGTGATTGTCATATCCATTTTTCATGCTTCTTCGAACATTACTACCTATAATCACTGGCATATACAGCTCACAATGTATTTAGTAATCAGTTCAATTATCAACTTTATGGCATCATACATCATTCCAGTCAAAACTAATAGTTATACGGTATAGATGGAAACGAAGCAAGGCATTCCTCATTTAAGCCAGTATGCTACCCCCAGACTACCCTATGTTGTAGCCCCCCGAGTGCCCTTTTCTAAAATGAGACACCTTTACAGTGAGTGACCAACGAAACACGGCCGTGATTTGCAACCTGTAAAAGCGAATGGGGCATTTCTCCTCATTAAAGCCAGTGTGCTACCCCCAGACTACCCTATGTTGTAGCCCCCCGAGTGCCCTTTTCTAAAATGAGATACCTCTACAGTGAGTGACCAACGAAACACGGCCGTGATTTGCAACCTGTAAAAGCGAGAAACCCTTGCTTTGCTCCCATTGTATCCACAACACGACAGCTAACTTTGTTTCTCTGTGCTTAATTTTTAATCAAGGCAAAGCCGTTAGAAAGACGTAGACTAGAACAAAAGAATAAACTTATCTTGTTGAAATGATCATGTCTGTGTCATCCAAATTTTACTTAATTCATGATTTGCTCTTTATCGAAGTCTATGAGCATTTATATGCAATTTCTATACGAAAATTGCTATTTTCTGCTGATAACTTCGTAATGGTTTAGCAAAGAAGAACACTATGGCGGAGCACTGAAGGAAAAAAATGATAACGTCTCCTCTTACTGATGCGCAGTCGTATTCATGCGATTCAAATACCTTTTTTTTTTTACTTCCATTAAAATATACTATACAGCGTAAATGTCTCAAAAGCCGTTGCAAGAAGACGGTAGGCAAAGCTCTAGTATACTCTCGTTTCGTTTTATTCATATCTCTGTGGTGAATCTTAGTGTAATTCACAAAGATCTAGAATCTTTGGGAGTTCGAGAATGGTCGAACCTTTCAATGATAAGAAAAATATAGTATCTTGTCAAAATCGTTTTACGACAACAAGAAAACTAAACCCAAAAGCGCAAATTATGTTGTTAATATGGCAAGTAGCTTAGAAAAAAATTCTGCAGCTGTCATCAATTCAAATACTGTGGCAGTGTTGTTAGTGCAAAAGTTGCAAGTGGTAGCCTATTTTTCATTTTTTCTTGATTCAACTGTATTCACAATTTTATTTTAGACAAGCAAAGAGGCTTTAAACGAAAACTTGGTTTTAGACAGCTATCATACAGTGAATAGCGTTTGTCAAAACGATCATTCCGTTGATTATCATTCCAAGATATCTAATAATGGATCATCAAGTAGTAACAATGCTATCAATTCCACATCCGAAACTTTGAGTATCTCAAAACGTCCTAGTAGCAGTGCTCCCGCAACTGCAACAGAAACATCATCTGGCAAGCGTAGAAAATATCTAACAACTGCTAAATTCAAGTGCATGTCTGTTGAAAAAAGATTGATCACACTAAATGAATATTAGTAAGCATATGAGAGTGAAATTCAGAAAAGAAAAAACGCATTTATCATTATATTGTAGTGGCAAGAGCAATGTGATTGATATGACAAAGCCTAGCATCATTCACAAACGTTTCAGAAGAGCAACTGAGAAGTTGTTGGCGAATTATGATCTTGTCTTGAATACTAGGTTACTAGATGAAGAGTATGAGCTGATAATTGCAACCAGTGCATGCAAATCAGTTGAACAGCTCAATCATGCAGTGAACCACATCAGCCCATTCATGAAAGTCTCTGAATTGCCTTTCATTAAACTTGCCGTACAGAAATTGTAAGTGCTTCAAAAAAAATTTACACAATGAAAATAGTAATGCTTATAAGAATACCCCGAATGTAGATGCAACTTGATCTACATGGACTTACTGACAAGAGAACATCATGAAGATTGGTTTCGAGTGAATGTCTATGGAGATTTATTTGATTTCACTTTTATCTCAAAATCAAACTACACAACAAAGAGGTATATATCGAAATACAATGTATTCAAAGAATAATGCTTTTAAATTCTCTTTGATAACACCGTTTTTAGATCAGAATGTCACTCTTCGGTCATAAAGCATTTGAAGAATTTAGGTCTCCTTCCCAATGACACTAAGGATGTAAAACTTGATTTCGTTTTCTCTCACATGAATTCTAAAGTTGGTGATACTTTGTTTTGTGAAGATAAGAAAAATGAAAAAGAATCTTGCAAGGACAGAAGGAAAGCTGATTATGTTCGAGAGAAATGTTTAAAATATTGGTCAACCCTGCTTTGCGATCCTGGACATATTCATCATTTGACAGCTTTCTCATGTCAATTCAACAAATTAGAATTGCGAGTCAAGGCTACAAAGATTATAAATGGAATTACAGTTCATATTATCTTGAAGCAAGTCTCCATTCCTCATGACGCCTTGGATGGTGTATCAATAGCTGAATACTTGGTGACTATCATTTCACTTGTAGTAAGTTGGCCAAGCTATACATGTTAATACCCGTAGTCTAACTTGAATGTATTTCCGTTTCTTCCAGAGAATGGTGGCAGAAAATTACGAAAAACTTAAGATTATGATGGATATTACCAAAAAAGACGATATTGTATTCGCAAAATATCAATCTCAAAATTTGTTCAAAGACTCGTCATCTTCATCGCAATCAAGCAAAACCGAATCATCACAATCAAGTGTTGCTGAGTCTAACGACCCTGATGAAGAAGAACGCAAAACTCGTATCTCACAGAACATCCAAGCAGCACTTGATAAATTCAATGAAGAATCAATGAAAAAATATTTTGACTGCACTTGGGACGACCTTAACACTCTTAGCGATGACGGCTGCCTATAATTCCTTTATCAATGTTCGCACAAATCAATATCATCTATATCACTTTTATCAATATTGTATTATCATTACAAAATTATAAAGTCATTAATAAGTCAGCATACCTATAGTTTAGATATCCTTCAAGAAGGCTCTGGCCTGTGAATGCTGACTTGGTGACAGATCATGTTGTATTTTATTGCTCTAGTTGTATCAGTACATGATAAAGTTTATTTAGTTTCATGACTTGCTTTGATACGATGTAACTACAGACACATCAAAAATAGATCAAAAGACACTTGTAGCACAAAGTGTATTACATTTAAAGTGTGCTTCTGAATACAAAGAAATATTTATAATTGGTCTTGTTTTGCCCAATTATCCTACTTCTTTCTTATACCTTTACTATACACATCGAATACATATCATGACATTTGCAGATATAGATCCCCCTTGCGAAAATCAAAAAGACGAATACCCGACATTTGACAATGTAGTAACTGTATCTAATTGCTTCTACTATCTCTCGCTTTTGGAGCGCTTTGTCGAAACTACTAAAAACATGTCTGAAAATTTATTGAAACTGTATCTTGTTCGTGCTGAATACAGATACTTTAAATGGGCCTACTCACTGGACACAGATTTTGGTTCAATCAAGAACGCTATTCCACCTTTAGGTACGTACATACGCACTGAATAATCTGAGCAGGGATCGATTGATGTGCCGATTCTAGATATTGCATTTTTCTGGCAAGCTCACATGCTTAGTCCGTTGAGATTTTTTGAAGATAGCATTCGAAATTCTCAATTGTGTCATTACAGGAATATAAAAATGCCACTGAAAGAAATCGTAAGTTTTCAATTAAGCAAGCACTATCAACATGACAGACTCATTCTTAGTTCAAAACTACGATAGCATGGAATAAAGACAGGAGTTCCTGTCAATGTTTTAACAGCATGGAAAAATGTTATGAAAGATGAACCCTATCATCTCACAGAAGAATATTTGTCAAGTGAGAATATTAGCACCCGTTACGCAGAAATCAGCTGTATTGTATGCTTTGTGAAAATGGAAATTGAATGGTAACATTTGTGAGCATTGTATAACTTGATTGGATTCGAGCATGTAACACAATCTTATCAGGGAAAACTACACTCAATGGAGAACAGATCATACAACGGCATTGCAATGTCATAGATGCAGGTGTATGTTTACTATTAAGCATATCGGCAAGGCCAACCTTATAGCTGACTTGTCTAAAACTCGTGCAATCGCGTAATAATATTATATTTTCACCTATATATGTCGTTTTTAACGCTTCCATGATAGGGGCTTAATGCTAAAAAATGAAGGAAAGCGGGCTTTGGTCAATTCCAAGGACATAGGGGCTCTGGGCCCAAACAGAAAAATTAAAGCATTACCCTTTAATGAGGGCTTAAAGCCTTTGGAAGATCTGATAGATCTTCATCAAGCGGCCAAATGGGAAAAAGATGCTGATAACTTGCATAGGAGAATCAGTATGTGATATATGAACGATAAAAAAGGACGCTGAATTTTGTATGTTAAAGGCTATTAATAGATATTATTGATGCAATTCACAGTACATATTTCTGTAATCCATACAAAGGAAGCTCTATTGACTTGATCCAAGCCGTTGCAAGGCAGTACAAGTTTGCATTTAAAGCAACCCAAAACATTGATTGGGATCTGCCTCAAGGGATTATTAAAGGAATTCGGCAATACAGCAATTTTCTGCATTTGATCAGAACGAACCCTAACTTGACTGCAGTTCCAACCTTCGAGATTGGTATATACATGTTTGCATTCGCGCATTTATAATGCACAATCATTGATATATTAGTACCATAGATCTTGCTTGGCACACACATATGCTTTTCCCAGAAAACTATCGTGAGTTCACTATAGGATATTTAAGCAAATTCTTAAATCACGACGATACGATTCCCGAAACACAGCTGCAGGATTATGTTCAACAAACTGAAAATGCTTGGAAACATCGCATTGAGCCCAAGCAAGAACCTGTAAGGGATGTTGAAAATACAGCTTCAGCTAAAACAGACAAAGGCTTCAGGAATAAACTTAGGAGCATCTTTATAAAAGAGAAAGAAGTAAAAGTAATAGTGGATCCTGAAAGATTATTTCAAGGCGCTTACCATGTGGGCACATTTCAAGCATCTCCTGCTTATGATGAGACAGGTGATAGTAAAACCGTGGATAAAGACATTGATAAATATGATGTCAACAATGCTAGTTTTCATGATAGACGTAATTTACCAATCAAATACTATTGCTATTCATGCTAATAATAATATGGTAGGCGAAATCAAAGCCTTTATCAATCTCAAAAACTCGCAAGCTGTGATGGATATTAAGTTTGACAGAGTTAAGAAGTCAGAATTAGGCTTTATAGGGTAAGCTATATAATCCAAAGTGAAATCACTATTATATAAAATTATTGATTGCTCTTTTATCACAGAACTAGTACATGTGGAAGTGAGTAATTGTAAAAAAAAAAAAAAAAAAAAAAAAAAACCTAGCCAAATTTCGTGTAGTTAACGAAACAATTATAGCAACTGATTATTTAAACAGATGGGAAAGGTAAAATTCATTTAATGAGTATGGCATTTTTGCTGAATAGATGATATATTTTTATTTTATTTTTTGTAGTAAGTTGTCTATCATGCAGTTCCAGCTTTATGTGTATTAAATAACATCATAAAGTTAAAAACGAAACATCAAAAGGAAACTTTGAGAGTAAATCATATACCCAAGGTATTTCGCATCAAAAAGCTTGAATAATTACCATAAACCATTGACATCAACTTGTTTGAACAAATAGTATTTGTTTCAAGTAAGTTTCCCTCATTCTAAATACATATGCTCTGATCACTATCTTAACCAAAATTTAAAGATGGACCTATGCCTTTGGTAATAAAGGATAAACTACTGGAGCTGCCAGTTGATCAAAGAATGCAACACATTGGACCTCATACATCAACACCATCAGAGAACTTGATAAATACTACGGAATTTGAATCGTTCAACTGGTATAAAATTAGTTTTATCTGGGCTAATTCATTTAAAAACAAGGATTATGCTGCAAACGTGTTATCTATCCCTACAGGCGGTATAGGATCAAGCTGTGGAGGATCCGCAATTGCCAACTGTGCAGGATCAAGTGGTGTAAAAAGATCAGATGGGGCCATGGCCATCGTCTCCATGACGACATAAACTGGTTTATGTACACTTATATCCTTTAATAAATTTACCTCTAGAATTTGCATTCAAGAGCAAGATTTAAAGTAATATTCCAGAGAATATACAAATATAATGAATAAATCAACATTTGTTGCTATACTATACTTATTTTTTTCTTCTTTCTCATATGGTGGCAAGCCAAAAAATGGCCTTTTCAAATGTAAATCCCCCTGAAAAATCTCAAAAGAATGAGCATCCTACACTTGCCAAGGTTTTAAATGTCTCCAATTGCTTCTATTAACTCTCATTTTTGGAGCGTTTTGTTCAAACAACAAGAAACATGCTTGAAGACGTTTTAAAAAAAAGCATCTTCGTGTTGAATCAAATGGGCTTATTCTACTAGTAAAAACTTTGAAACGTTGAAAAACGTTCTAAAAAAAATGGTTGTCAGTCAATGCAAGAACAAATTTTCGGTCAAATACTGTAAGTGAATAAAGCATGAGGAAACGATGCTGCTAGACTTAATTCACAGTGCTTGAAACCATAAGTTAGTTAATATAATCATATAGTGTTTGGGTTGTCGTAACATCTCAGTTGATTTGTAGTTAAAATGAGTAGATATTTATTCAATGAGAGGCTTAGAATAGTGTTCGTTTATAGCAATTTATAATTTGACGTTTGGAATGAAGGAAAAAGCCAAAAGATCACTAAAATAAACGTTTATTACATGCATCACTAATTCTAGGAGATAATGTCTCTTCTTTTATCAGCCGATGGCGCTTTGTTTTCTTTTTACTTGTGGCTAAGCGCTATGAATTAAATCTAGTAGCACCTTTTTCTCATATTCTATTCACTCACAGTATTTGGCCTTGCATAGACCGACTATTACTTATTTTAATAGCCACCAGGCGGACTGCACCAGTATCTATGTAATGATATTAAGTAATATCTGTGGTATGATAAATAATATCAGCTTTATTTTATACAGCCAACATGGTCTTAAAAAATACAAGACAGTGAAAAAAGAGAAGGGAGAGGGAGGAGAGAGAGAGAGAGAGAGAGAGAGAGAGAGAGAGAGAGAGTAAATAATGATAATGATAATGATAATGATAATAATATACAATATACAATATATGTTTCTATGATCTTTAGACTTCTATAATCTTTGAGGCGGCTTTTCTTAATCTATTCATGACAGCCATTCCTTCTCTGTCCTCAGAAATACCTTCTACAAAGATAAGATCGACAGCACGACCATCTAAATCACGAAGGCCTTTAAACATACCACGAGCCACTTCTTCGGGATGTCCATGGCGACCCATCTGAAGAGAAACGCACTCTATATTTTCATCAGTGACAGAAATAGTCTCCCAGACAGCCGTGTCTCCATTCTGCGTAGTTCTCAACATGCCAATCTTTGATACTCCCACACCTGATGCTTGAATTGCTCTCAACTGCTCTTTCCACGCCTGATCGAATTTTGTATCGAATAATGGGTCTACTTGCTCTTGGCGATCAATTAAAATAACCATTGCTTCTGGCGAATAATGGCGGTATTTCATGCCAGGCGTTGTGGGTGCTGCTTCCAATTCCTTATCAACGAAATGCTTTCTGTACACTTGCAAGCCATTCATGCTATCGACTTGTTTCAAAGCTTCGTACGTTAATCCACCGGGACGCAGAATAGCCGGAGGGTTACGAAGTCCATCTAAAACAGTGCTTTCCACACCCACATCACAGGCACCTCCATCTAAAATCAAAGGAATACGGCCCTGGAGATCATGAAAGACATGACTTGCCAAAGTGGGTGAAGGCTTTCCAGATGAGTTGGCAGAAGGAGCTGCTAATGGAAAGCCGCAAGCCTCAATCAAACTACGGGCAACTGGATGAGAGGGGAAGCGCACTGCCACAGTGGGATGTCCACAAGTGACAGACGTTGGGATTTTGGGCGATGCAGGCAAGATTATGGTGAGTGGACCTGGCCAATGTTGGCGGATTACTGGTAGATAGACTTCGGGAACATGGCTATCGGGTAATATACTTTTCAGCATGTCGATTGAAGAGACATGGACAATCAGGGGATTATCCTGGGGTCTGTTTTTGGCAGCAAAAATTTTGGATACGGCTTCTGCGTTCAATGCATTTGCCGCAAGACCATATACAGTTTCTGTTGGGATACCGATAGCTTCATTCTTCCTCAGCCATTCTACAGCCTTGTCAATGGCTTCCTTATCCTCTTTGCTAGAGATAATGCTGGTGGCATTTTGCTCGGGAAACTCGGTGTTTGTAGCATTTTGAAATGTAAAGTTGTTTGAGCTCACTGGATACACTTGCGTTTCAAACATGGTGGAAAAATATGATCGTTGGAGACAAAGATGTATAGTTGAAGCAGTCCGAAAGGGAAGCCGCATTTATCATATGTTGATAAAAAAAAAAAAAAAAAGAATGTGATCCTTTGCCTGTGAAGTTGTTACACTGGACTCTAAGCCACGAGTAGTTTGTGTAAGTCTAATGAGCATATGTATGCTAGTGGTAAACAAAATACATTGATTCAACATAAATTGAATCAACTACAAATCTGTTGCTTCAAATATAATGTTCTTGGTTTGACCGAATGCTTCTTTGCACATCTCTTATGATATTTGTTATCATCCGTGATTCAAAGTAACATTTGGCATGACAACGTAGCACCCAGTTATTTAGACAGTTTAATTTTACAACAGGAGCATGCTTAATTCATAACGGGCCTTAATATTTATCTTATCATTGAAAATACAGCATTTACAAGGATTGAGTAGAAAAAAAAATTGAGTTCATACGGAGGAAGCGAGAGGGAAGGCAAGGCGCATAAGACGCAAGACCTGCCCATGAAAAACGATTAAATAAAGATGAACAAGCTAATCAATCAAGCAAGATATGGAAGATCCCATTGCTATTAAAAATACTGATAAAATCACTGCGATAAAGATTAAGGCACATATGAAGAAGCTCTCAAATTTGATGCTTATGGCCATTTTGGATTCATGTTCGGTAGTAAACTCGATGGAACCATCAAATTAAAATTATTATGCTCAAATCAAGGAATAGTTGCAAAAGCTGAAATATTTAATAAGATAAAAAAGGGCTGCAAGGTAGTTAAATTGATTATGATCAATACGCCAATGAACTTCTATAGATGAGGTTATGGATTTCTAATCTTTTACTCAAAAATTAACTACCAAGTTCAAAGCGTGGGACAACTCGAAAATCAAAAATGATATGGTGACAGTTGTATGGTGTACAACGAAAACACTTTTCAGCTAGTCATGTTATAGTATACCATTAACCGTGGAATGTTACAATGTGTAGATCAAACACAAGCATAAAAGAATGAGCACTTGCAACTTGTGAGCAGCCGACTTTTGTTCTCCTACTGTCGTACTTTTCTAATATTCAATATTGCCGTTTTTTGATCGCTCCAAGCATATTGAGATTTCGAAACAAACACATAAAATAAATATGTTTTGGGGTTCATATGCTTTGTAACGAAAAGTACTGACTACGCTGCAACCATACGAACAGATATCTGTTTGGGATTGAAGGAACTTCTAAAATCCTAAAATCAACTAGAAAATACAGAGGACAAATTTACATTGCTTCTCGGTAGATCTATTACCCTTTTAACCCTCCCCCCTCTTTTTACCGTGCCAGCAAGCGCAAAAGATGAACTTGAATTCTCGTGATTTTTCAAATAAAAAATTAGCTTTATCTATTCTCTTGAGCAAGACAAATGCTATCCAACTCGTTTCTTAAACGTTTTCGAAAGCTCGATGCTTATGCAAAGACTTTGGACGATTTTCGAGTTCGAACAGCAACTGGTGGAACAGGTAAGTTTCCGTTTTTTTTCAAGCATATTTATTCAGTATCGCTCAACAGTAATGTTCTCGTAGTTACTTTATTGAGTGCTTTCACTATTGCTGTACTCATTCTGTTTGAAGTCATTCGATATATGACTCCAATTATGCAATCCGAAATTATTGTTGATGGTGGAATCATGGTATATGGAATTTTATGAATGGCGAATTCATGCTAAATCCTTTATTTGTTGCAGGAAAAGTTGCCTATTACCTTTGATGTTACGTTTCCACATGTCCCTTGCTATAGTAAGTTTTTAATTTCGCTACTTTATACCGGATTAGATGTCTTACAGTGTTTATTTAGTGTTAAGTTTAGATGTCATGGATGAAAGTGGAGAGCATATTAGCGAATACGATCACGATGTATATAAAGAGAGACTGGATGCAAGTGGAAAGACAATCTTGAAAGAGAAATCCGAAGGTATTGTATTGCTACTTTGAAACGTCGTAGCCAAATCGAATAAGTACTAAGTAATTTACAAATAAAGATCTTCGTAACAAAGCAGCCAAAATGGCCATGGAAAATAATGGGGCTGTGCCTGACGATTACTGTGGACCTTGCTATGGAGCCAACATCGACGGCGTTGCCAACCCTTGTTGCAATACCTGCGAGGAAGTGCAACGTGCTTATACCGATATGGGCTGGAGTTCCGATTCAGATAGTTTTGAACAGGTAATTTGCTAGTGTGGTGTAGCCGCCTGTTATGTGTGTTTGACTATTGTGGTAGTGTGTTAGGGAAGGATGGAAAGAGAAAACCACAGTACAATCTCGCGAGGGCTGTCGCATGCATGGCAAGCTATCTGTCAACAAATTGCGTGGCAATTTCCACTTTTCTGCTGGCCGAGCATTCAGCCAAGGAGGAAGTCATATCCACGATATGTCTTCGTTTTTACACAACGAATTCAACCAGAACTTTATGCACGAAATTCATCATTTGCAATTTGGATCTCATGAGTACAATACGCACAAACAAAAGCGTACCAAATCAAGTGTTCTTATTAACCCACTAGACAATACAAAATGGGGCAATATGCAAGGTATGCGAAGAGAGCGAGAAAACAAAGACTCTTGGAGGAACTAACTAATTAGAAAAAAAGCTGCCATGATGTATCAGTACTTTTTAAAGATTGTGCCTACTGAATTCGACTTTATTAGCGGTAAACAAACCCGAACATTCCAGTATTCTGTCAGTAAACAAGATCAAATCGTGCATTATGGCGGTGGATTGCCGGGCGTGTTTTTTATGCTCGATCATTCACCGATGCGCATTATATACTCTGAATCAAGGCCTACGTTTGGCAGCTTTTTGACCAGCATTTGTGGCATCATTGGTGGTGTGTTCAGCGTAGCAAGCATTATTGATAGTATCCTCTACAGAGCTGAAAAAATCTCCAAACAAAGAAAGGAAATGTAAATAATACTCCCCTAATTTATGTCTACTTTGTGTAACTGATATTGGCGAATTCACCCGCTTTTTCGGAGCGACCCTCCACGCTCAGGTTTTACTAATACGTATTAAAATGTGTTTTGTTGGCAAAGATCAATTCAAGTCTATTTCTCTGGTTACGATGAGCAAAGAAAAAAAAAAGGGCGGAGGCTTCTTAATGTACATAAGAAAGGCATTGAATGTTCAAAGTGTTAGTTTTTTGATGCAAACTTCATGTGGATTGGCACGTATGTTAAATGCAGAGCGTGTTTTGTAGTATAATGCAATTTAGTGTGCATAGCAGTAAAAATTTAGATCCTTTACTCCATGATTCTCGGACGAAAACGCTATGACATTTCCTTCACGACATGTGAACTTGTAAAACATATAAAGCAATCATTTGCATCTTTTCTTCTTCTTCACAACTCTTTTGTTTTCCATTTAAACATCCCAATTATGACTATTACTCGTGTACACGCTCGCCAAATCTTCGATTCGCGAGGTAATCCCACCGTCGAAGTCGAAGTCTTCACTGCTAAAGGCGTATACCGTGCTGATGTGCCTTCTGGTGCTTCAACTGGCATCCACGAAGCCCTTGAACTCCGCGACAAAAGCAAGGCTGGATATATGGGAAAGGGTATGTATGCGTTTGTTCATTACAAAAATAAATTCAGACTAATATTATATTATACATTGTGTAGGTGTTCTTGAAGCCGTTAACAACGTAGTCGATATCATTGGCCCTGCTCTTGTTAAATCGGGTCTCAATGTCGCTGACCAAAAAGCCATTGACAAATTCCTCTTGGAACTTGATGGCACCGCCAACAAGAGCAAATTTGGTGCAAATGCTCTTTTGGGTATCTCCCTCGCTGTTGCTAAGGCTGGCGCTGGCGAAAAAAATGTTCCCCTTTACGTCCATTTTGCTGATTTGGCCGGTTCTAAGCGACCTTTTGTTCTGCCTGTTCCATCTTTTAACGTCATTAACGGTGGTGAACATGCTGGCAACAAATTGGCCATGCAAGAATTTATGATCATGCCCACTGGTGCCAAATCCTTTGCTGAAGCCATGAAAATTGGTACCGAAGTCTATCACCACTTGAAGAATGTCATCAAAGAAAAGTATGGTCAAGATGCGACTAACGTCGGCGATGAAGGTGGATTCGCTCCTAATATCCAGGACAGTGGCGAAGGCCTTGATTTGCTTGTTGCAGCTATCGAAAAGGCTGGCTACACTGGTAAAGTTAAAATTGCTATGGATTGTGCCGCAAGCGAGTTTTATATTGATGGAAAATATGATTTGGATTTCAAGAATCCCAATGCTAATCCTGAAGAACGTGTTACTGGTCAACAACTCGCTGAACTCTACAAGACTTTTGCTGAAAAGTACCCTAGTAAGTTATTTACATCACTATGGATGCGAAAACTACTTGTATTGACGTAATCATGTTATACAAGTTGTTTCTATTGAAGATGCTTTTGATCAAGACGACTGGGAAAACTGGGCTCATCTGTTGGAAAGCTCAAAGTTCCAATTAGTAGGCGATGATTTAACTGTTACTAATCCTAAGCGTATTGCCATGGCTGTTGAGAAAAAGGCTTGTAACGCTCTATTGTTGAAGGTCAACCAAATTGGTACCATTACCGAATCTATTCAAGCTGCCCTTGACTCTCAAGCTGCTGGTTGGGGTGTTATGGTTTCTCATAGATCTGGTGAAACCGAAGATCACACTATTGCTGACCTTGTTGTTGGTCTCCGTACTGGTCAAATCAAGACTGGTGCTCCCTGCAGATCTGAACGTCTTTCCAAGTATAACCAACTTCTCCGCATCGAAGAAGAGCTCGGCGAGGGCAACTACATCTATGCTGGTGAAAACTTTCGTACTGCTCATCTATTATAAATAAGTTCAAGCCACTAAAATATACTATCGTATTGTTGTGAACAGCGAAAAACAAATCTGCTTCTGAAAGAGACATACTTGTGTAACCATAATGATGCAGGCGGATAGCTAAATCATCCAATGAAATACTACCCCTGAGCTGAGTACATATGTCAAATATTTCTATATTTAGAAATTATTGAAATTTAAATCATGTATCTAGCGTAACAAATTTAAAATTACTATTGACTACCTGTTACCGCAAGGATGTTTCCTTTGATAGAACGTTGATTCAAGTTTTTGTCTCAGAGTATTTAAAAAACTTTAAAGGAAGATGTACTTGAAAAGAATAGTGCCTGTTAAAAATATGCAACTTTACAACTCATCCTTGTACCAGAGCCACGCACAGAGAACGTAAATGCGATAGTAATTTATAACCATTAAAGTCTTTATGGCTTCTGATAACCCTAAAAATTTTTTGTAGAAAATCAATTTTTACATATCAAAAGCTTGTATCTCTTTTCTCTCAGCAAATGATATTGCTACAGGTAAGGCAGGCTAATTTTTAACAATTTTTCATGAAGAGCAAGAAGCACAATGTTGTTTACAAAGAGAGCAATGGCAAAAAAAAAAACATGTTGAGCTTAATGTGCCAAGGCACTTTTCAGAGTTTTTAAATAGCACTATTGTCAAATATAAAATTGTGTATTATATCCTGCAAATTGGTAAAATAGCCATATGCGGTAATATACATGTGTGATTTCTAAAGTCGTCTCCAAATAATGACATAATCACATTCAAATGCAAGTTTTATTTGATACATAACTTGTGAAACGTTCAGTTATTAGCCTGGACATCTACAAGAATTATACAATATGGTACTTGAATGCGCTAGATACAACAAGTTGCGAATTGGCAAGGATCGAAAAACCAGCTGGATTAGGAGTGCAAAAGTATTTAAAAAAATAGTATTGGCCTTCTACAATATACCGATTACTTTTCAAGTATTTTTACAACAAGTATCGATAGTATTTGGGTTCCACAGCATTTTGTTGACATTTAACAAACAATATGAGCATTCGTGAATATTGAGCACTGTGCATTATTTCCTAGCTGCCTTCAGGTTCGATTCCATAGAAACACGATCATTGGTTATTATATCTGAACCTCGGGATAGACAAAGCCAAGTGCTGTCCAAGTGTTGTAACAAAATCCACAAAAGTCATTTGCAAACAGATAACTATGGGCTTGGAAATAAATACACGCCACCGTTGAAAACACTTGCTCTAGATTTAGCGTTGATACATATATAGCACATTCAAGATCGAAGCAATGTGACGTTATTGCGAATTAGGAATAGATGGAGGGCTTCACAATGTGAGTAGCATATACACATATTAAAAGGACATCTAGCAAGGATACAAATCAGCATCTATCTGCACATGGAAGAAAAGCCAAACGGGTAATACCTTGTAGCCCCTTTTTATACAAATGGCATCACGATTTGTGTGATACAGATTAATTTGCATACAATCAATCAAATGCTGTCTTTGATATGCATATGGTAGATTGGCAAATGTAGTTGAAACTCGAGTCACATCAACTGCACAATTACTTTTACTAATAAGCTTGTCGTTTCCTTACATCTTTCTTCTGTTCATCTTCTTTTATAATAGAACACAAGGGATTTACAGATCAGCCTTTCATTCTTTATTCTTTTCGCATTTGATACATACTCATAGTTCCTGCATCGAAGATACGATTCACTATTTTGGTTACCTTGTAGAAAAGCACCAAGCAGATTACCGCAATGAGCTCAAAACAGAACGCTGCTGGAGCACCAGTTTCGAAAAAGATTAGAATGACCATGGCCTGTGAGCGTTGCAGGTAATAAGTGATTGCAGTATCTCGGATACAGAACTAATTCGTCCGCTCTTTGCTGTATAATTATAAAACAAATAGATCAAAGAAAGGTTAGTAGAAACCGTACCGTTTAGTGCTCTTCGTTAACGTTATACGTACTATAAATAGTGAAATGTGATTTTGCTCATCCTCAATGTGCAAGATGCCAACAAGCAAAAGGTATATATAATGCACAGGAAAACATCTGTATATGGTCTCTGGACAAAAAGCCAACCATCTTTTATAGCGGAATGCTCTTACGATGGAAGTGCTACACAAGTAGATCTATTCAATCTTGTAAAGCTAAACGAAACAGTGGATATTTTGCAGAAAAGAGTTCAGTCCATAGAATCTGATATAAAGGATGTTTGCAGCAATACACAATACGTAGCGAATGAAGTTCGAATGACTCGAGCTGCTGGTGGGAACCAATTCTCAGAAAAAAGCACAGGCGCTGATACAAATGAACAACAGCAGCAAAGAGATTATACTGCTAGTCCGACTAACAGCATCTCTAGAAGCCCCCGCATGAATAGCATGAATAGTCTTCTGGCAACATCGAATGCGCAATGGTCTTTATCACTGACACCAAAAGGGCTTCGAATCGATACAAACATCATTTCGCTGCATGACCTATACGACATTCTACTATCCGGTGTGTCACAATTTGATCTATCCAATGGAGCATGCATGCATGAACTTAGCAACAACACTGCCAATTCATCCCCACAATCTTCGAGCTCAACCTCTCACAATTCTCCGGAAAGTCCGCGACCAGAAACTGCTACTGTGTTGCGAAAAAAGCCGCTCTGGAGAACCCGACTCAAGACTTTTCCTTTGTATAGCAGCTGGGAACCTCAAGGGAAAAAGAACAGCAGCAGTCGCAATTTGGACGGTTCGCTAAAATCAGGCCATAAAAGGAGCAACAGTGCAATACTGTCCCTCTCATCCTCAGCCTCGGCCTCGGCCTCGTCACTCCCCGAACCTATACCTAAGGAGACACTACACCGCATGATATCTATATATTGCGAGTGCTTTCTATGTCTTCCTTGTCCTGAATTGCAGCAATCTATTTTGAAAAGATTCGAGCATGGAACGCTCGATCCTTTATTGGCCAACGCAGTATTTGCATGGACAGCTCGACATGCAGCCATCTACCACAGCCTGTTTCCCGGAAAAGACCCCAACCAGGTCGGCCAAAGTTTCTTTTTGAAGGCAAAATCACTCGTCAAGGATCGCTTCATGAAGACAAGCATAGACACCATGCATAGTTTACTGATCATGTATATTTATGCCATTGGTATTCCAAGCGAACACAAGGCTGAGGTTGAATCGGAAGCATATATTTATCTTGGTTTGGCTATACGCATGTGCTTAGATCTCAAGATGAACGCAGAGTCCAGCAGCCCCAACCCGTACGACAAGGAGAGGAACAGACGCTTTTTTTGGGTGCTTTATTTTCTAGAGACACTAGGATCAATTCATTCGGATAAACCTTTTGCATTGCCACCTCGAAATATGGTGACAGTTCGATTCCCCACATTAATGGAACACGAGAAATCAGACGAAGCGAGATATCGAGTAGAATTCATGATCCAAAGATTCAAAATCACTCGCATCTATCGTAACATCATCTACAAAACAACCAAAGAAAAGCCGTTGCTATCCCAAATCTCTGCCATCGACAAGGAGCTCGAAAATTGGAAAGCTGCACTACCATCTTACTTGAAGTACGAGACAGGAGACATTCACAGGAAACGCTGGGATTCAACTTCATTCAGGGAACAAGCTTGTATCAAGCTGAACTTTGAATACAATTTTCAGTTATGCCAGTTGTACGGATTATTTTTTTCGAAATCTGGCACTGATGAGGATAATGGAGCAAATGAACAGCAGCAATCGGCTATTGAGGTACTGTCTAGGGAAATCTGCCTCAAAGCTGCAAATAACACGGTGGAATTACTCGAGTGCTGGACTCAGTTGAAGCAGCTCTGGTGTCACTTTTCTTTGGAGAATCTAATGATGACCACTATGACCTATGGAAATATCTTATCACAGGCCAATAGTGGCGAACGGGAGAATGCAACAAAGAATTTGGAAAAAATAGCAAAAATATTGTTAAATTCACCTGTGCGACATCACAAATATGTACTTACATTGGTTGGCAAGATTAGCCTCATATTCAAGGAGATTTTGAATGCTGACCTACGAATTGATGGCAAAGTTTTACCCAGTGAAATCCCATCCAAAGGCATAGGTAGTCCAAAGCAACAGGGTGAAGATGTAACAACAGTAACTGCAGCCCATCTCCCGGCTACCGAATCAACTTGTCCAACAAAGCAGCATCAGCAGCAACAACAGCAGCAACAGCAACTAGCGACTACGCTATTACCACCAACATCTTCTATTCCGCCTAATATTAGGCATGGCCAACATACCAGAACTAATTCAACACCAATAGACTTGGCAGTATTAGATCAAGACATCCAACCTGTATCATTAACCAACCAATTTACTCTGACAAATTCAATATACAATATTTTTGATGTCGCATCTGCTTCATCTGTAAAATTCGACATGCACAAAGCAGAGTCGTTTTCTGAAGATATGCATTTTTCTGACTTTGTTTACACACCAACGCTATTAGACTATTCAGCTGCTGTCAACAGTGCAGGCATGTTGTCGAGTGTAGCAGCAAATAGCACCGGTGCTGTAGATTATAGCCAACAACAACGGCAACAAGGAAAAAAGCGGGATTATACAGCGACAGTGGCGGATGACAACTGCCATTCACAGCAGCAGTATTCGCCATCTCAGCAACAACAGCTTCATTATGGATACAATGCTAATAACAGATCATCATCTACTTGTACAGCTAATAACAACAATTCACCAACTCAACACAGCATATCTCCGCCTACTTGGCTGGAAATGGAGCATTCCTCCTCTTCCTCAAATACCAGTGCTACCTTACCACCGTCAAACAACCCCACAGATCAACATCAGCAGTATATGCACATGAATCCCAATTTTAATGATAATAGACAGCGATATTCTACTTCTCAAGCAAATACAACGCCTTCTCAACAACAACAACAACAACAACCATCAGCATCATCATCAATGAAAAATTATTACAATAATTGCAATAATTCTTACTATTAGACCCTCGTGCTCTGCTTTCATAGGATAATGTTTGGTGTATTTTTACATGGTTTTTTACCCTTTAATCAAATGCTGTAAAATCAGTCGCAGTGAGATATTTTTGCTGCCATCCTCTCAACTTGCGTCAAAAACAATAATAAAAACAACCAACATGTGTTGATTTGCATATAATGTAGATTTTCTACACCCGTATCTAGAACAAAAGCTAAAGCCTTTCTTCGGGTCAGTGTATTATGTGGTGCATTTTTGAGCCTCATGATAGAGACCTAGCAAAAATGTGCATCCGATTCTGTAAATGCGATTCAGAGCATTCAAGGCAATGCAAATTTCTCAGGTAAACATTGTGAAAAAAGGCGCATGTTTATACAAACATACAAAGGATAGTGTATGCGTAATGAGGATCATCAAGTGATTGCTTTTGCTTACATGCTCTTAGATGCGCAACACTTGAAAAAAAAATAGTTAACTTCTGTTTAATGAAAGAAACATCTCTATATAGAAAAGAATTGTTTTTTGTGTATATATAATGAAAGAGAAAAAAAAAAGGGGGGGGGGAAGTAGGCTAAGAGATGCAAATAGAGAAAAATAATAATAAAAAAGTATGCAAAATAATCTGTATGAAGAGAGAATGTATATCAATAATAATAAAAAAACCGAGTCTGTTTACAGTGAAATAGCCATATTGTCACGGTTGATAATGCAATTAGCGTCCTTGTATCCGAGGGAATCGATAATATTGCTCTGCTTTGCAAGCATAATACGCATGATTTCAGCTGATGAGTAGTTGACAATACCCTTGGCGATGGTGATATTATCGACAAGGCCGTTGGCATCCTTGTGCTCCACAACCAAATTCACGGCTTGGTGCTCAACAAAGTTACCCTCTACTTTGGAAATGGAGTGTGCAAAGAGGTCGTTGTCGACTTGACCATCGTGGATATCTTTGGTGATTGTACTTTCTACATAGACTGTGCCAGCTGTGTGCAATCCGTGTAAAATCCACCATTTACGGTCCATCAATGGCTGAGGTTTAGCGACAAAGCGGGTATGGAGAGGAATCTTCTTGGTGTCAGTGACAAGAGGATCAATGATAGGCATAATGTTTTCAGGTGTGGCGCCACGTGCAATGACTGTAGTGACACCAGCTGCAGTGGCTAAATCAGCAGCTACCAATTTGGTGATCATGCCACCTGTACCAAGGGAAGAGCCAGGTGCACTGACCTTGATTTGATGTTTCAATTGCTCAATGTCATCACAGACAAGAACGGGACGAGCGTCAGGGTTGCTTCTTGGGTTGTCGGTGTAGAGACAATCGACATCAGTCATAAGGAAGAGATAATCGGCTTTGACCATGCCGGCAGCAATGGCAGAGAGTGTGTCGTTGTCGCCAAACTTGATCTCCTTGACAGAGATGGAATCATTTTCATTGATAATAGGCACAACGCCCATGTCTAAGAGTTCTTCTAAGCAGTTTACAGCATTCAGGTATTGAGAGCGCTATATTTAAAATGATATAACGTTAGTCCTTTTGCATGCGACAATGATAAAATGTTGGTTCTATATTTACGTCAGCCAAGTCATTGCGCGTCAACAGGATTTGAGCTACAGGCTGATTGAATTGACCAAAGAGGTCATCGTACATGCTCATCAAACGCCCTTGACCAACAGCAGCAATAGCCTTTTTAGAAAGAAAGGGTTTAGTTTATGCGTTTTTGTAAAACGAAAATGTAAGGAACTTATGCTCACATGCTTTACCTGAATGGAAGCCAATTTCTTGGGTTTTTCAGACATGTTGAGTCTTCTCAAGCCAGTACCAACAGCAGCAGAGGTTACAAGGACAACCCGATGGCCTAATCTCTTGAGCTGAATGATAGTTTCAACAATTCTCGATAGGTTGCCCAACAACGGATAATGCGAGACTTCGTCACAAATGGAAGAAGTGCCCACCTTGATAACCAAGGTCAATGAAGCTGTTGTAGGGCGGTGTGTGTTTTGAATATTACGGTAGACGACCATTTTATGTGTATTTAGATAATTTTGTGATTGAAATCAGAAAGAAATGGATTGCTTTGTATTTATATTGCATTTTACATTAGGGTCTCTCACTCTTTTGACTCCCCCACCCCCAACCCCCCTTTTTCTATTTCCAAAAAGGTACAAAGCTTTGAACCTTTTTCTTTAGCGGAGCGTGTCAAATGAATAAAAAAGAAGCCCTGTGCACACAACACGCACGTAAATATATAATATGTCCCTTATAAAGTTAAAGGCTTTTTTCTTGAATGATAATGTGTATATATATAAATCTATATACGTCTGAGATCTAGCATAGAAACGTATGTAAAAGTTGTTATAGTTGTATACATGTTGTCAAGCATTGTTAATCGATCAATCATAATATTACAATAAAAATGTGTAAAGCACACTGATAAAATATACTATTATGCTTGATCAAAATTGATAACGATTTGATAAGGGGACCCACATCTTTACAAAAGAGGATTAGCCAAATCACTTTCTATATCAAGCAATGATATATCGTCATTGACAAAAGCCTTGGGTTTCTTGGTTTATAGAACCCCACATAATGCCACACCATGAAAAGGGGGAGTACAGAGCCGTTTTGATCTTTAAGGGACACCCCCCACGCTAACTATTATCTCATCAGCAAATCAAAATCCATATTGCTATGTTTCTCGGCATGTGAGCCTTTTGGCTACCTCTTTTCCTTATGCTTTACATGTTAGTAATAATGTATACCAAGGTCTCAATTGTGTAACTGTACGTATATAACCTTGAAAACTTTGTTATTATTTTACAAGTCTGTGTGAAAAGATAGTAGTACTTGACTAATAATTATTTGTTGATGAATATACCTCTAATAATGCAGCTATAAAAAATGAGGGGTGGAAAATGGTTTTAAATAAAGCACACCATCATCCACAGAAACTACACAGCAAGCATTTCAAAATATTCATGCATAACTTTATCCAACTTTTTCCGCCTTGATGAATATCTTTGCGAAAGAAGCGTTTTCAAGGGACCCACTCATGGAAAAGAATGATGACATGAAGTGTAACACAGACGCAACTCTCTACAATATTATGGAGATTGTCGTTATTTTCCAGTCTATACATCTTATCAGAGCCATAATAAATATAATAATCTTATACGTGTGTATCACCGCTGTGATATAGTAAATACAGCATTTGATGAAATGAATAAATTAGTTTAGCTGGAATTACAAAAGCAGTGTGAAGATCTCAAAGTCCAATCTTCCAAAATTGCATGAGATTTCGGGTTTGATCCCCCCAACACGATCAATACCCGTGACCTAACGGACATTTCGTCAGATCTTTTATGTGATGACTTGTCATTGCATTCCTTGTTGATATAATAAACGAAACAATTATTCATGCACTAATTATTCAATTTGATATTAGCTGTTCTAGATGATCTATTTAAAATATTTTTTTTTTCGATAAAAGGTCGGATGATTGTATGTTTTACAGATATTTGCTTATTCAAATGGTGTCATTGTACACAGATTTAGTATGGGAGAGTCACCCCTTAACAGCGCAAACAATCCTTGGAGAAACTGCCTTTAGTACATGCTAATGTTACACTGTAACCGAGAAGCCCGATCCGAAATCCTATCTACAAAAATATTTCATGTCTTTACCTACTAAATTCAAGTTTGTGCATGTGCAGAAGTGAAGGCTTTATTGACTATTTAGTTATAATTGGATTTTCTTTTTTTATTTTTTTAAGCTACTGTCTAGATTTTGGAATGACCATAGAGTGCCATACAGTCGAGGCTTTTTACGTCACTTTTCATTTCTTTGCCACTAAGTTTATAGTTTCGGTGTACGTTTCCATAGCCTAGATTGAGTGATTTGTTAGTAACTGGACCCATATTTATAGCACACGCCGTATATATATTATAACTTGCTCATATTAACCTTTGATCATAATGACGAAACAATATGGTGCTATGCTTCTGCCATCAATATCAGCCATGTGAAACTAGCTTTCTGTAATTTTTTTTTTTTTTGAGGTTTATGATGTTGAACAAGTCAGGCAAGTAATCATGCGCTACTATTAAATATAAGCTAAACTTACTATGCTGTGACTAATTAGTTCATACATAATCAAATCATTTCA
>MU619250.1:226948-278503 GCA_025201805.1 Parasitella parasitica
AAAAAAAAAAGGCGGGAGAATCGATTTGGGGGTATTGGATGATTGAGATCATTCAAAGCAAGATGCCCAATGTGCTCTTATAATGATTTATCTTCCAAGAACCAAGGGATCATGTCAAAATTTGGTCTTCGGGTTTTTTCTTCAACGCTTGCTAAATACAGTAAATCATTTGAGGAAAATATTGGAAATAGCGTCATATTTGATTTCTAAAATAATGAAAATGTAGAGTAACTGAATATACATCGAATGTGTATGATCGAACGAAAGACTCAAAATTATTCTTTTAAGGTAAAGCCAAGAAAACAAATACAACTTCCACTACAACTCTGTTTCACAGATGCAATAAAACTTTTTAGCTGGATTTTAGCATGAAAACACAACTATGTAAGATGGCATATACTCGATTGTATGTAAATCATGTATCATGCCTATATCAGAGTCTATTAGTAATTAAATTCGATTTCGAAAATATGTTGATACGTATGGCTCACAAAACCTCACATATGGTATCCAGAAAAACGTCGGTATCAGGCGATAGGATAATTATGAAGAAGCTGCATAATCTAGTGATATAACAGCAGTAAATTAAATCTGAAATTTTCAAAATGGGTATATCAATGGATATGCATCAATCATATTTTTACCGTTTCCCATCAATTTGAATATATTCTCTCCAAAAAGAACCAATGTGTATCATCAGAGTCTAGCATTAGTAAATACAAGTATAAGCACAAGCAGTTCATGTAATTTAAAAAAAAAAGTAGGATATGTGAGTATACAAGAGAATAACATAATCAGAAGAATTGATGACAGATTCATCATACATAATCTGGATAACTCCAATTATCGCTTCTTACTCTATAGTACGGTATCAAAAGAGCACATTGAAAATAACGATTTTAGCATTGAGCTTTTCCCATTTTTTTATATTTATTTGCTTACTTAGTTGTTACCAAACCCAATAAATATGCTTGTCTACCATTGATATTTGCTTCCATAGGATACAATGGTCGCCACCATTTTAAACTCAGTTGTCATAGGAACTGTTCCTGATCGGATCTAAAGCCAAATACCACTGGTTATTCCAGAATAAATAAAAGTAATTAATAGAATGTCTTGTATAAGAAACCAGCAATATGAGTCCTACTTGTTCTAAATGACGAAACTTATACATGAATGATTCACAATTACAGTGATCAGTTGGTTCAATATAAATAGGCTTGCTCTGACTAATACTGTGTTCTAGTCTTCTTTGTCAATTGAACGCCAAACATGATCTGATTGCATATCTATTGATTGATTCATGTGGACTAATTCTATGAATATAGACAACTTCTTATCAATCGGTCTTCGGTTTGTATTTGGAAAAGTAACATTGTCTCTATTACCTTCTCATTTCATAGATATCGACATTTTCATTTTTTTATCTTCAAAATATTTTGACCAAATATCTGTTATTTATGAAAACCAAAGCTGTTTTTTTGCTTTACATAACTTCAATGAGATGGTATTTTTTATAATCATATCATTATCTATCCGTTCTGAAAAAATATATTAAACGTGTTGTGCCAGAGTAAAAGGCGCAGTGAAATGTTGTGTAATTGTCGAATGAAAAGAAGTAAATAAGACTTTCTCTGAATAAAAACAGATACAAAACTGAAGACTTTTATCGACATAAGATATGATATCTATTCATACTAAAATATACCTTATTCAATGTTTATCCGCAAAACATCTAACAAGAAGTGTCAAACAATATTAAATCACAGCATT
The DNA here is from genome assembly GCA_025201805.1 of Parasitella parasitica. Lineage (NCBI taxonomy): Eukaryota > Fungi > Mucoromycota > Mucoromycetes > Mucorales > Mucoraceae > Parasitella > Parasitella parasitica. Next base: position 228,722 of record MU619250.1, read on the forward strand.
TCCAGGACAGACCTATTCTTCTGTTCAACATTGAAGGGAAGATGCGAGTAAGATGTCTCCCCGACATCCCGCGACCTGGTCTTGATGTAATCTTTGAATAAGCCTGGAACCTTGCAAGAGGTTCAATTACAAGTTGTAGCTTATTCCTTATTTGTAAAAGAATTACCAACAATTAATATCATGCTTCGTACATTATAACTATGTTAGATATGACAAATGTAGCCTTTATATGGATACAACATCACTTACTTTTGCGAAGAAGTGAGATCTACATAGAAGGGAATATGGTTTTATGTCAAAATCATTCAGTAAAATGAACCAGCCAAAGAGCTTTACTTTTATTAGAAATACATCTTCTGGATGTATTTATATCAACCAACATTATGTGTTAACATCATAAATGTATGGCTGTAACTAAGGTTTACTATATATAGCATGTTGTGTAAATCACTGTTTTACCAACGCTTATTGGCTTTAATCCCTTGATCTGGCTACAAGCCCTATAGCATGTTATTGATATAAAATATGGGCTTACTTATTCCATGCATTTTAAGCAATGAAAATTCTGAAAACAAGGCTGTTGAAATTCACTGAATTTTATCACAATTTTTTTTTAAATGAATGAACAGATTCAAGGCAAAGACACGTATTAGAGATGTACGGATATTACGACTTACCTTAAATCGTTGTTAAGAGCTGAAAGCTGTTAAAGCTCGCATCTTCTCTGAAGATGTAGTGTACATGGTGTGTTTTCATAGCACCCTTTTTTAGCATGCCTCGATGAAAGCATGGTGGCGCAAGCTGTGTGAAAAGCGTAGATTCTACAACAATAACTGACCAACTCGCATTCTTGATGTTTACGACCATGGATGTCCTTTCAGTGTAATCAATTCTTTTTAATGGTGAACTACAGTACAACTCCAAACACTTTGATATAATTTCCCTTTTGCTGTTTTTGTGTCGCAGGTACCACACCCGGGGGGAATTACCTGTTTAATTATCACTACCTTAAATTAGTTATCGTAATAAAAGTCGTTCTGTATTTAATTACAATTTAATATCTGTATACTTTTATCTTAGTTGATTTAGTAGTGTATTGGAAGGAGCACACCTGGTATTTGTTGAGGAAACCAGTTTAATGATGCCGCTGTGGAACCCTTTGTAATACTTTCATGTTAATTTTATGTCGTTCTACTGAAGAGTATGAAAATACTGTTTTCAAATTGATTTGCAATTGCAAAATTCCAAGAAATGACATAAAATTGTTCACAGTACTACTTTGACTAAGCTGTAAATTTTGATGACTGTAACTTCGTATTCATCATTAGCATATACCAAAATAGTGCAAGTAGATTGTTTGGTAAAAGAAGGAGGTATCTCGTACATTTCCATGACATATTGCATCTATAGTAGTTTTAATCATCAATAGAATAACTGTTTTCTGAGGAAATTTCATTGAACTTCTTTACTCGATGTATATTGTAATGAGTCAAGTAGCTGCAAAAAAAAACCCCAAAACTCGCAGAAAAGTGAGATGCACATGGTAACATACTTCTCATAAAAGCGTGTTATCTTAACAGTAGCAGACTTAACGTAGCCGATAGACAGCTCCGTAAATTATCGATGTATAGCAATCATGTATGCACTTTACAAAGCCAAATTTTTTCATTTAATTCAGATAGCATTACGGTTGCTTCCAAAAAAAATTTATCAAAATGTATATCGTAAAAGCTGTACAATGTGCATCTTTTTGAATATATCGATCAGTCCTTTGACCTTTCAGCAACTGATGCATTTGATGCGGCTTCTACCGCATGTCTTGCACTAGTCACTTTTTTTTTTTTTTACCTGATCCCTAATTCAATGAATTGTCGTGTCCAGAAAAGTATGAACTGTTGCCTTTTGTCATTTGATGCAACCTGGATAATATTAACAACTGAAGGAAGCTATCTTTTTTCCAAACTGTATTCGATATGGCAGCACCACCAACAAAAATAGTTTTTCTAATTGATGAACAATCCATCCTCACATCAAAGGTCCAGCTGGATCATTTAAAGGTGTCCATCATGCGCATTCTTTTATTTTACCGTTCGCAGCAGCAACAGGTTCTTTGGGGATATCGTTTCTTCAGTACACAAACAAGATACGCAGCCAATTCTATCCGACATTTTTATACCCTGGACAAAGACTCTTTTGCCCGCATCGATAACGAATACCAGAAGAGAAATGCAGACCGACCTGGCACAGCAGTTATAGGGACGCCCATTATGCGTATAAAGCAAGTGCTCAAGGATGTCATTGGTGATTTTCAATGGGAAAACACTGATCTCTGCACTTCTAATCCTGCGCAAAACTACATCTTTCTTTTTACAGGATGCCCTTCTGATGAAAACGATTTGTATCGATTTTTCATTGGTTCTGCAGACCAAGAAGAGCAAGAAAGAGAGTTGGGCGAGGAAATAAACAGTACGAAATCTAGCATAGCATCTTATGAAATACCTCAGTACTTTCAAGGAGTCAAGGACAAGCTTGCTGCAACATTGCTGCAAAGCTACAATGAACGCCATATTTCATTAAACTTGATTGATACAGATTTCAAATGCGCATCCAGCAGCCCCCAAACACAGCTTATAAATCGGCTCATAAAACAGGGATTTATGTCATGGCTAGAAATGTTTGGAGGAACATATGCATTGTATCAAATGTTGATTCGCAAAAATGACATATATGGCCACTCTTTTCTGTCTGAATTTACAAACATATTCCCTTTGCGACGACAAGCGATGGTAAATACCCACATCCCTGCTTGGAAGGGTCCCTTCAAAACCCAATTAGGCAAAACTCTCGGCAACTTTGCATTGTATTCGTCTATTCGGGGTGCTCATTATCAGCCATCGTCTTTGGCTTTTATTAGAGAAATTCGTACAGTCAATGTTGTCCATGCAAGTCAATTTTCAGTCTCATGGCTCATGAAAAGGACAGCCCAAGATGCGAACGTTGATTACAAGTTGACTTATCAGGAGGGAGACTCTTTCAATGAGTTTAACATTATCCTCGACGAACTGTTTGCCACTCAATCCATCTTGATTGCTGATTTGGTTCCCATGGTTGGTTTTGAGAATATGGCTCGAAAGGTTTGTATCGAGCCCTATTCAAGATGCAGTGCTTCACTTCGGTTTTTAAACATTGATCAGCTTCCGTCAACACTGAACCTAAAGAATGTAATGGTAGATCTTGATTACCCAATTGGGACGTATATGACCAGTATCAAAGTACAAATCAAATTGCCAGAGGCACCTTTACCTGCTAAAAATCGATCGTGCAAGCTGTTTGCTGAATTACCGAATTGGATGACGAAACTCAAAATAGATGACAAGACAGCTGTAGATGAACCGCAGGCAGAAGAACAGCCCGTGAAAATACCAGTGATAGAGGTGAACTATGCCGAGAAAAACATGCTATTGCCAGTCAATGTGGATATGATGGGAAAGGCATTGAAAAAGATTTACTTGGAAACACTGTATACCCAAAAGGTAATCTTTAATAGTAGACGGCATCAGAGCATGACATTAATGCATGTGAACCAGGATTTCATCGACACTGCAATTATAAAGATCAATAAGTGCATTGCCCATTTGCTGAAGAATGATCATAGCAGGGAGGACATCATTTCTACTATTTTTGATTACACCATGCCGTTAGCTGATCTTGATATGAAGCACCACAATGAGATCCCTAATGCCCATAATACACCTAGCAGTGGAAACTACTCGCTAGAACAAACGTATCAGTATCAATGGTGGAGGCATGTCAAATCAAGAGCTCACGTCAGCCCACATTTCGAACGCATGAACTGTGTTGCCTTGAAATTGAGGGAGTAAGTGCTGATAGCATGATATCTAGACCTGCAATAACCAACAGAATAATAGAGCTCAACTCCAAGTGATTAATTATTGCTTTATTTGCAAGCTGATAGACAATCCCAAGCAACTTGAAATCTACAAACGAGATCCTTTTGACGAGGCACGAAATTTCTTTTCTAAAGTGGTTGTCATCTTCAGTATGAACGACGATATCTCTGACTTTTTGACTGGATTAGATTCTGAAGAAGGCACACGAGCTGCTCGAAAACGAGATCCTTGTGAGCTAAGTGATCATGCGTTTGCTCAGGTTTTAGGCAAAAGGTATGAGCTCATTTTAAGCATTTGGAAAAAGCAGCTAATGAATTTTGTATTTTGGTAGATTTCATGAATTGTCTGATTTAGTCGCTTATTTTAAGGAATCTGCTGGAGCCGATGATATGGCATCTGCATCCTCCAGTGATTCCGAAGATGGTTTGGACGAAACTGAAGAGCAAACCCGACATCAGCCATCATCATCGAAGCGCCCTGTTTTGCAATCACGCACTGCATCTGGTAAACCACTGACGTTTATAATAGACCAATTTGATTAACAATCTATACCTCAGATACCCGAATCGTCAAGCCTTACCATCCGCCTCAAAAGGCAGCTGCAAAACCTTCTCATTCGCTTAAACTGGAATCGAAACTAGCCAAATCCTTCCTTCCCCAAAAGATAACTAGATCTAGTAGCAATACATTAGACCTTTTCTATAAACGCATGGTCAATGTGACGCCGAGTACCACCACCAGTAAAGAATCTCATCGTGGTGAAGCTACCAAAGAATCTATTGCGAAAATGAAACGTGCTGCAGTTCATGGTCGACCTACAATGAAGCGAGCGGGCAGTTTTACAAAAAGTGCATTGTCGCCAAGAAGACCAAACAGAGCAGTATCCATGCTGTCCCAAGCGCCACAAGAAACAGGCACCGTTATTCTACGAAGGGACAATAGCATACCAAACCCTGAGACTACCCCCAGAACATCATTGAATCGATACCTCGGGACTAATCTTTTTGCAGACTATGCCGAGGCATGCTTGGTAAGCGAGAAATGAATGAAAAAAAAAAAAAAAAAAAGGCTCATTGTGATAAAGTCTCCTTCATCCAGGACTTCGCCCACAACGTCCAGAACAGACACCAGTTATGTGCAATCCGACTATCCTCAAGCGCCAAAGACACCGCAAGGAACATCCTCTCGTTTCAGAAAGATAATGATGGACAGAACACCACAAAGGCACAATGATGAGGACGAAGGCGGCAAAGATGAGTTTAGTGTCACGCTGGATGGCCAGGAAAGTAAACCACCTTATACACCTCGCACAGCAGCCCGAAGAGAACGAGACCGCATCGATCGATCAGAAGTTATGCACAATCCAGGTCGGAATCTCACCTTGAAGTTTGAAAACATCAAAAAGGAAGAAGAAAAAGAGAGAAACACGCTTGCCATCAAACGAAAAAGAGACATATTCGATGACGATGAGGACGACGATGACGATGGCAATGGCGATGGCGATGACGATGGCAACGACGATCAAGAAGATGAGCAGGAGAATGTCAACCCTTCGAGTCCCGCTACAGGAACAACAACGCCATCAAGGCCGGTTGTGAAAAGATCAAAAACATTTGATTTCGACAATTTTTACAACAATGCCTTTGACACACCACCTGTTCAATTTGGTGGGCAATTGAATGGTATCGATGATGACGACGACGATGATAGTGATGATAATGATTTGGATACAGTGCTCAATACGAGCAGTAGAAAGGGCTTTGTATCAGCATTAAAATAAAACAAATCACACTAAGCCTTGCCCAATGTTGGGGATTTGTTGTGATCCAGCAATCACTCTTAACTTTGTCAATAGTATGCTCACTTCTATCGACGTTCATTGTATGGTTACGCTCTTTTGGAAATCACCTATTGCCATTGTACATGATAAATCGAAGAAAAGAGGTTCATTGATCTTGAAAATGGATTCAGGATAATCACCCCGTTTTGCTACTGTAAATGAAATCAGCCACAAAAGGGTTCGTTTCCGGTTAGGCGAATGGATATATTTAGTGCAAACATCACATTATGCTCGAATAGTCTTGAGTTCTTTTCTTTTTCTCTCTCTTTTTTCTTCTTCTTCTTTTTCATATTCATTTACTTATATTTATTCGCATCATCACAATATGAGTTCAACTAATGGAACTGTAAATCCATTTGCAACCGACACAACGGGAGAGCAGGCAGGGTTATATAAAGGCATTGGCGTTTCATTGGCCGTAGCTAGTGGTAATACATATTTATGTGTGTGCTATAGCCTACGCAGTACAGTTGACCAAGTCTTTCTTTGAACAGGCATATTCATTGGCAGCAGTTTTGTATTCAAAAAGAAAGGTCTATTACAATCAATCGAAAAAAAAAAAAAAAAAACCAACATCGCCTAAAAGAATAAATTGCTGATTTTCGGTTTATTTGGTTTTGTTTGTATGTTTATAGGAGGTATTGCTGGCGAAGGCTACACCTATTTGAAATCAGCAATGTGGTGGGCTGGCATGATTCTTAGTATGTTCATTTACACAATTGAGAATTCACAGATTTTTAATACTTTGTAATGTAGTGATTGTAGGTGAACTTTGCAACTTCATAGCCTACGCTTTTACTCAGGCTATCCTCGTTACTCCACTAGGTGCATTAAGCGTTGTGATTAGGTAAGTCATACCCACAAGACGAATACCAAAAAAAAAATACTAAATGATCTGCAGTGCTGTCCTTTCATCCATATTTTTAAAAGAGCGTCTTAGTTTTCAGGGCAAAATAGGCTGCCTTCAATGTATTTTAGGAGCCATAGTAATTGTTCTGCATGCACCCGAACAAAGTTCAGCAGATACAACGATTGAAGCATTCAAGCATTTGGTATTATCAGTCGGTAAGTCAGTAAATTTTATGCTACCTGGCATTGCATTCTAAAACGATACGTGTCCAGGTTTTTTGGTGTACAGTGGTATTGCAGTTGCAGTCTCGTTGGTGTTGGTCTTTTATTGCGGGCCAAGGTGGGGTAAAAAGAACATGCTAGTGTACATTTCTGTATGCTCCTTAATTGGATCTATCTCTGTTGTTTTTACTCAAGGGCTAGGCTCTGCTATCGTCCATTCAATCACCCAAGAAAATCAGTTTACAAACTGGTTCATTTATCTTGTTTTAGGGATTGTGGTTGTTACTCTGATAGTTGAAATAGTCTATCTAAACAAGGCGCTAAACTTGTTTAATACTGCTCTTGTTACTCCCACTTACTATGTCATCTTCACCACTATGACTATTGTGAGCTCCATTGTCCTGTACCGAGGTTTCGATGCGTCTCCTGTCGACGTGGCGACCTGCGTTCTCGGGTTCCTGAGTATATGCTCCGGTGTTGCTCTCTTGCATAATTCGAAAAGCCAACCTTCTTCGTCTTCAGAAGACGCTGCAAAACCAAAAGATGACGATGAAAAAATTTTGCTACAGGATCAACAATTGCAGAATCAACCTCTTTCTCGAAGACGTAGCATGTTTCAAATGTTTGAAAACAACAGCGACGTGAACCTCAACAGTCAAGCTGAGCATCATGGATCAGAAAACCCGGGTGCAGCAGACCTGTTCCCTGCTCCGTTTTCGGGCATAAGTCGTTACGCCAGCACAACAAGACGCAGCCAGTCAATCATAACCAGACATCGAATGCAGTCTGTTGCGGATACCGGTATTCCGCCTCGTAGTCCAGCAGAAACACTAAAATCAAGACCTCATTCAAACACCACCTCGATTGGGAATGCAAGCATTGGCGAAGAGGGGTATAATCGAGAAACAAAATGGGAGCATTCAACACATACCGCTTCTAACATACAAGCGCAAAGCGACTCCAAAGATGATCTGATCTTGGACACAGAAGATGCACAATATCAATCTCAAGACACTACTACAAAGACATTTACATCGGTGTTTAAACGAAAGCATACAGCATCATTTTCATTACCTACACACCGAGCTCAAAATGAACTAGATCCCATCAGCAGTATGAGAATGCAGATCAATAGTGGAGAATCAGAAGATAGAAAAGGGCTAGTTGAAAATAATTGGGATAAATCGCCAGAATAAGTGTATATATAAAGTGGTGGTTCGAGCAAAATCGGCCTGTTTTTTTATTAATATAATATACTACATATACATGTGCAAAAAGCGAAAATGAGCAGCACATACATTCAAGATTTGAGATTGTTCTCTTCGTAATGGCATTCCATAGCCGCTTTGGTTCAAATAATTTTTACTTTTGAGAATCGAGTAACTGGGTTTTCGTCTCGCCCGAGGCACCATTATGTTGCCTCAAAAAAGATTTATTATATACGCGATCAGTTCTGTGCTTCAACGAATACCATTACTTAATAAATGTTCTATTCTTTGATGCAATAAAAAAAACCTAGCGCCAAGATGGCATAACAATTGGCAGCAAAGAACTTTGGCATCATGATTTATTACATATAGATTATTAGATGACTGTCTGAAGAGCTGTCAAAATAGTATCTCTCTCCTTTCTATTATCGGCAAAAAGCTGATATGCTCCGTTTTGTTGAGTTTCCAAGACAAATGCATTTGGTACAAAAGTCTCGGCATCGATATTGACATTGCTTAATCTCTTGACATTGTTCAAATCGAGCACTGCAGCAGGTTTCGGGTCCATCTCGTCACTATAAAGTGCTAAGCTCTTTCCCTTGATGGTGAAATATCTACGTCTCCAAAACTGCAATATGTTAGCCACCATCCGCCCCAAATTTGTATCCAATTTCATAAACTATGAGACTTACTGGACTTGTGCAAGGCTGTACTGATACATAACCAGAAAGAACAATATCCTTGTTCTTCTCTGCCTCTAATAGCCTCAGTTGCAATATTTTCTTTTCTTCAATCGATCGCTCTTCTTCCATCTTCTCCTTCAAAAGTCTTTCTTCTTCAAGTCTTTTAGCGGTTGCTTCCTCTTTGGCAATTCTCTCGGCCTCTTTTTCTGCAGCTTGGGCAGCCATGGCAGCAGCCTGTCTTTCTTGTTCGTCGATTCTCTTTCTTTCCGCTTCGTCTTTTTTCTGTTGCTGTTGCTGGACTAATAGCTGCTTTTGTTTTTCCTCTTCTTCCAACGGCGTTTGTTTCTGTTCAGTGGCAGTGCTATCCAGTTGTTGCCCCTTCTCTGTGAATCTGTTGCTTGAACTAGAGACTGGAGGAGTGACAAATGTTTCATTGGCTTCTACGAACTCATCATCCTGAGCTAATAGTGTAGTATCAGTCGCTACGGTTGGACTGGTAGGCGATACAGGTGATTGCGTCGATTGTCTACGAGACAATCTTTTTTGTGAAAGAGATGCTGATGATCTGCGAGATGAAAGCTGGTTGCCATCGCCCAACTTGAGTCTAGAGCGGATGTTGCTATCGCTCAAATCACTCAAAGTAGATGCAGTAATTTGGGCATTATGTAACTTTAAAGAAGATGCGACAGATCTGCTGTGGACAAGCGCTCTAGCTTTTTATAAAATCCATGTCAATATATATAAGATGTTCTCGAATCTTTCTCCTTCTTGAACATTTACCTCTGCGAACACCACTATATATATATATATATATATATTTTTTTTTTGTTGGTGTTTAATAAAAGTGAATAGACATGTATAAAGCACGAATATTTACCTCACTTTGTCTGATACCCAAGTAATCAAAATATAACGATCTTCCACTCTTACAAAGCCATACAAAACTTCATCGCTTAGATGATTGCGAAATTCGCTAAAAATAACCATGGTGCAGATTAGTTTCCAATCCCTGGACTGAATTCGTATTGCTACCAATCTTACTCTAAACCTTCTGTGCCTTTGGAGTATAAAGATATAACATCTCTAGTATCATTGTAACCGAGAATGAGCCTATGTTTGTGTGTGTGTGTGTTATGTTAATCTTCGCTGTTAAATACGGGTAAAATAATTTACCAATTGGTTGGCTGGTCCTCCACGATAGCGGTATAAGTTTCGAGGATACGAGGGTCGGTTAAATCACACATAATAGTGGTATCAAAATAGTTTATATTAAAAAAGGAAGCAGGAAAATTGAGAATGAGAGAGAGAGAGAAGAGAGAATAACAGTTGGGGTTGAATTAAAACTGCTTACTTCTATACATACTTTATTCAAGGCACCCGTTCCTCCTGTTTAGCAACTAATTTTAGAATCAGGTCTGAAGTTGAAATCATGAGAAGTTGCAAGCGATGCCAAATACGAACTAGCTGGTCCTACAGTATACGTAGATTGCATGTGTGTGTGTTGGTACAATAGTACATCCATCTTGACAACAAACATGAAAACGACTTTGTTACAGAAATGATCTGCAATGACAGCAATTATTATGCTGGAAATATGCAATGCAATCTAGGAGCATATACTCCGAATCCGTCATAAATCGCATCTGCATACAATAACATGGTCAAATAATGCTGCTAAATTACACACGAACACAAACGCTTTTTCCACCAAGCCTGAAAAAAGTACAAGAATATAGCGTGTGATTCCCTGTACTCCCCCAAAGAGCACAATACTTACAGCCTTATAATGAAAGACTTTATGAAAGAGATTCGCGATTAACTGATATTTTATTTCGTTCGTTTTTGATTTACAGACTTTTCTCTTCTAAATATTTGATTAGTTGATTACTTTACTTGAACGCTATTCTTGAAATTTGAAAAATAAAGTATATACAAATGAGAAAAATAAGTGTAATATGTATAAGAAGGATGTATGAGTAGGAAAATAATATTAAAGAAGGAAGAACGGAGAGAGAGAGAGCGAGAGAGAGCGAGAGAGAGCGAGAGAGGGATATACAAGGTGAGTGGTGTGGGTGGTATCAAATATAAACAGTTGACATTAGCTCGGCTGCTATACATGTATATATAAAACTAGAATGTTTCGTTTTGATTTGGACATTTGTTGGTTAGATGGAATCCATATTCTTCGCAATTTTCGCAATACTGTAATATACAAAAGAGAGATTTTAAAATGCTGCATTTGTGCGTATCTTAATCGCCCAAACTTACAGGTCTACTAGGATCATCTTTAGTGAGTGTCACCGCCTTGCAACTGATCAAATCGTGGCCGTTAACTTCACAAAGTTCACAATAAGCGCTTGAATCGTCTCCTACTACGTTGTCCTTTTTGGTTGTTTGAGGCGTGTTTTTGAGGGATGATGTAGATGATGATGTTTCAATAAGGACCTTGTTCTCATCCTTGAGATCGTCCAGCTCCCTTTGCAGCTTTGTCACCAGCTTGCGTTCCTTTTCAAGAGCTTCTTCTAAATCGGCCTCTTTGAAGATCTTGGACTCGACGAGGCTTTCTAGTTCTGAAATGTCGCGATTTAGGTTTACAACCTGACGCTTTTGCTCCTTCTCTTGCTTTTCGACGCTCTCTTTGGCCTCTCGCAGTTCAGTAGCGTGTTGAATGGAGATTTGTTCCAGCTTCTTTTGATTTTGTTGCAAGAGTTTGGCAATCTTGTCGTCTTCAGCCAAGTCTTCCTTGAGCACGAGCTTGGTCAGTTCATCCTGGCTAGCTTGCTGGTGCAGTTTTTCGACCTCTTCCATGAGCTTCAAGCACTCCATTTCAGCTTGCTTGTGGGAATCCTCCAATTTGGAGTAATCTTTGGAGATCTTCTTGTTCTCTGACTTGAGAGAAGAAATCAATTGCTGGTATTGGCCCAGGTCCTGGTTGCCTTGCTCTGCCTGTTCTTTTTGCTTCAACAACATAGCATTCTGGGCCTGCAACTTTTCAATTTCGCCACGGAATGTTTCGATTTGGAGCTGGTGCTGCTTTTCATCCACGCTGGCGCTGCTGTTTTGAGAGTTTTGCTCCTTCTCCTCTGCGAGCTCTCGTTCCAGTTTTTCCTTGGCTTCGGACAGCTTTCGCAGCTCGCTTTCAGTCTTCTTTTGGCTCTCGACAGCAGCACGTACTTCATCAAGGTATTTTGTACGGGAGGCCAGCTGATCGTCGAAATCAGCTTGAAGTCGGCCTAATTGCTCTTCAAGCTTGGTTTTTTCTTTGGCGAGCTTTTCAGTTTCTTTCGATTGATCCTTCCATGTCTCGGCTTCAGTTTTGAAAGCTTCGTGGTTCAGTTTTTCACGCTCGAGAGATTCGATCTGCTCCGTGAGTCTATTTCGTTCGCTCTCCCAGACATCTTGCAAGATGGCGTGCTTTTCTTCAGTCTCCACATTCTTCATAAGCTGTGCAATCTCTTGCTTCAATGTCTCGATTGTCGCTTGAAGCGCATCGCGTTTGGCAGCATATTCTTCCATCTGCAGGGTACGCTCCTTTTTCAATTCTTGAATGGTCTCCTCGTAGACTTCAATGGCATCTAAACCAGCTTTGCGCAATTCCTCTCTTTCCACCTCCAACGAAGCGACTTTGCGACGTTCATCAGCCAAGCTGGCATTGAGGGCTTCACGATCGACACGGTTCATTTCGACAGAGCTTTCGTAAAGCTCAATGCTTTCCATACCAGCCACCTTCAAGTCGTCAACAGACTGTTGGAGGTTATGGATGCGTTCGCGATACTCTTGCACCAAATTAGCCTCTTTTGCCAGGTTTTCTTTGACAGTGGTGAGCTCCTTTTTGAGCTTGTCAAAAGCCTCCTTGGAAGCACAATCTTGATGTGCCAGCCATTTGGTCTCGACGTCCTTGAGCTCTTCAAGCAGACGATCCTTTTCACGCATATGACGCTCGGAGTCAGCCTTGACACGACGGATTTCTCTTTCTTTCTCTTCCACGGCATTGCGGTGGGTTTCTACCTGTTCAGAAAGGGAAGCCAAGAACATGTCTTTGGCACGGGCGGCATCACGCAGAGAGCTCATCTTTTCGTGGACTTCTTCCATCTCCATTTCCAGTTTCATCTGACGGTCCATGGCATCTGAATCCGAGCCAGGTTGAAAGTACTGATGCTGTGGCGACGAAGGAGACGAAGCCAGCTGCTGGTGCAGTGATTTGTTCTTTTCCAACAAGAGCTTCTCACCAGCTTGTGCAGCGGCAGTGGCGGCCTCGGCTTCTGCAACCTTGCTTTCGAGCTCGTGCACACGATGTTCGACAACAGACTTCTCCTTGCGAATTGTGCTGATCTCAAACAACGATCTATCTCGCTCTGTGATCAGGTTTTGCTGCTCTGCCTCTAATTCCTGGACTCTTGTTTCTAATCGCTGGATAATTTGCAGTGTTTCCTTTTGCTGGGCAGTCAATTTGTTGATTTCAGTTGTATGGTTTTCTTTGATCTCCTCTACAATGGCCTTGTGGCCTTCTAATGTAAAGAGCTCTTCGTCGTTGGATGCATCGCCCTTCTTCTTAAGCACGAGCGACCGTTCTAAAATCTGCTCTGCTGTCTTGTTTTGAGTGTTCTCTAGCTTGAGGTATTTGTTCTCGGCTTCCAACACTTCTACACGCAATTGCAGTTGCTGTAAGCGCATGACAGTTTCGTCGGGGGCTTGCGAGATGGCTTCGCCCAAGATACGCTCTAATCTCTCCTGCGGTGATTCGTGCATCGAAGACGACGAGGTGGACGGAGATGACATTGCAAGGCCATTGGCGTTGACGGAGGCAGAGACAGCGGACGTAGTGATTGATTTGGAAAATGCCAAATTGGCGGGAATAGGGGTTTCAGTCAACATATCATCTGACGAAGAGGATAATAAAGAGTCGTGATAATAGTCATCTGCATTATCTTGAATGCTATGGCCTGTTGGAGTCATTGCAGGTGATGGGATGCCACGACTGTAATGCGTGGGGGTCGGAGACTGAATAAACGGTTGTGATCTGCGAAGGCTATTGCGCCCAGACGACATGGACACAGGCGAGGTCAGCGGCGACTGCAGAGATGCTACAGAGGAGCGCACAGACAATGAAGGCGTGCGACTCTTTTTTTTGGGTTGTTTTTGTTGTTGCTGCTGCTGCTGTGATAACTGCTTTGCGGTTAATCCGATATAACGGGCGGCTCTGGATCCATTTGAGGTCAAGGGAGCTGAACTAATGCGATTGTTGACGGGCGGAGACAACGATCTGACGGAATCGGAGTCCTCAGCCAAAATAGTTACTTTGGAAGCTAAAACAAACAGACCAGTTTGAGCAGGGCATGAGAAATAGCGCACACTATACAAATACATTGAGAAATGTGTTGCGTTAGAAACATGAAACATTTTGGCCAAAAAACAAAAAAAAAGGGGGGGGGGTAGAGCGAGTGATTTTCATGCATTTACCCTTTCACAGATCCATCATTCTTTCCAGAGCCAACAATATCCAGCTGAATACCAGCCCATACGCCTTCTTTAAATTCAGCTTCACCTAGAAATTTCAAGGTACCGACAATGCCCATTGAATCGACGGCAATTCTGTCCCCAATATAAAACGGTTTAGGCCGATTCAAAGTAGGCTTGGGAGAGGTAATGATTCTGCTTTGCACATTTGATTGTTGGTGGTTGCTTTCTGGGGCGATGTATGAGCGGGAACGTGCTTTTGTCCCTGATCTTGATGGTTTGGGCATTGGAGGAGCATTTTCTGAGATTGTTTTTCTTCTTTTCAGCTCGGCAGCTGAAGGCTTTCTTGCCAGCCTTCTTGGGTTATTTGTTAAAGTTAAACCAGCGGTTGGTAACCTAGACATTTTGTTGTTCTTTTTTTTAAGGGGCAAAAGAAAAAAAGAAAGGAAAAGAAAGAGAGAGAAAAAGAGAAAAAAAGAGGGATTTTAGATATGGAAAAGGTCAGCTGTGAATGTAATGATAAATTAAAATTTGTTTGGATTTTTATCTGCACATTCAAATATATAATGAATTTTTTTTTGCACTGTGGGCTGCTCGTTGAACGGCACTGTGTAACTCATACGGAATGTGAGGTGCCCGATATATATAAACGGATTATATATAAAAAAGCTCCCCCCCCCCCTCCTCATTTTTATTTATTTTTATCTCTATAGCAACTAATGCTCTGTACAACAAAATGGATTTAACTGCTTTTAATCACATTGAACATGGATGAGAGACCACAAAAATCCAAATATGGAACCTGTTTTATCCGGCTGATTCGCAATTTTCGTCTTTAAACCTCATGTTTCTAATGTAAACACCAATCAAGAGGTTGATCTAAATTTACAATACAATTTATTGTGTGAAATTTTCCACTATAAAGACAAGATTTTTTTTTTTTTTCCTTTTGCCTTCCTTCTTTTCTTTATTATATCATATAATACTTTTAAAAAAAATAAAAAAAAATCCCTCTACAACTTACTTATCGCACTTCCCCTATCCTTTCATCACTCTTCCTTTTCTATATAAAAAAAAACCATCAAAAAAAACTATATAAAAATCAAAAAGAAAAAGCCGCAATTTGAAAATGTCCACTCGTACTGTATCTGCTAAATCTTTCAACAACACCTCTAAGCAATCTCACTCTCATGCTGCAGCATTGAAGCCTATCGCTACTGTTTCCAAGGCTAACAAGAACAGCCAAAATACCAACCAACAACCTACCAAGAAGAAGTTACAGGCAACCCACCATCAGAACAAGCAACAACGCCGTCATCAGAAAAAGGCAAATGTAAATGTAGTTGTATCTGACGAAGACTCCTCTTCATCAGCATCATCGTCTTCTTCTGAAGACGACAAGCCTGTTAGAAGAAGCAAGCGCAGCAACTATCATCAACAGCAATCAAGGTAATAATTAGATTTTTTTTGTTTATATTGCAATTTGTGTTGATGATCATCAAATTTAGTTATGTTGATCAAGTTTACGCCGGCCCTACATTCAACAATGCTCCTGCTCCAAGTGCACTTCCCATCCCTGCTTTTAATGCTCGTGGGTCTCCTATCAATTATCCTCAACCTCTCTATCACTCTGTAAATCCCTCTCTCCAACAACAATCCATGGACCTTATGAACTTGATTACTCCTCAAAAGGCCTTTACTGCTGCTTATGAGCTTGAGATGACCAACTTGGCTCTTTCCGAAATCCAACGAGGTCTTCGCTCCATGCTCAAAATTGAATCCTAAAATCCGAGGTCCATATCACTCAAGTAGAAAGAAAAACAACAGAAAGAAACAATTTTTATATTTTAATTAGAAACAAACAACAACCAAATCTTATTTTCTGTTTGCTTCAGACGACACACACTTATCAACAACAACAACAACAACAACTACCACAAAAAGAAGTTGAAAGAAACAAAGAAACAATTGATCGAATACCCTCTTCTTTTTTTTTACACCTACTCCTTCTCTCCCCCTTTTTTGCCTTTCTAACATCCTTTTTGTACATACGTTTTTGTCTGTTTGTAATTATCTTGTTATTTCTTGCTCTCTTTTCTTTTTTTTTTCTTTTTTTACATTTGTATATTTGCTTTCTATCTCTTTTTTTTTCGCTTTAATTTTTTGCTTTTTTTTTCGTTTTCTATCCTTACACCTCCTTTATCTCGAATGCCATCACTCTAAATTATCATCCATCCCGAATTTCTGACACTTTTTGTTTTTTTTTCTTTTGTTTTTTTTTTACATGCAACAACCCATTGAATCACCTGGTTTCTTGACCACCCACCCCCCAACCCCATTTGAAACTATTTTTTTTTAGCCTTTTATCCTAGTTCATAATTTTTATGAATTAGCTTTATCCAGATTCAATGCATGTATTTTTTTTTTAATTTCTCCTCGATCAATTTAGATTTTTTTTAGTTTTTTCTCTCCACGCATCTCTGTCGATTATTTGTTTAGACATTTAGGCGATGAAAAAACAAAAAACAAAATTAGAAATCACAAAAAAAAATTATCAAATTCATTCTCTAAACCAATAAACATAAAAAAAAGATCTCAAATAGACCTTTTGGTCTGTTTAGTTCTTTTTTTGTCTCAAATATATCATTTTTAATTTGTGCAATCAGTTGATCGATTCATTTGCCAGCTATCCCAGCCATCAAACTCATTTATAGATATGACGAATTTGATGAATTACTGTCACAACCATAGACATCTGATATGCCTTGTAAATGTTTTTTAGATCACTTGATGGGATTGTTTTTGCCTGTTAACAAAGGTTGAATAGTAATTTGCTCCAGACATTGATACTGATATCAATTGGAATTGTATCACTTTTTTCTTTCGAGTTAATCGTTATTTTATAAACAATGAACATTTGCTACAGTCCGGAATATACGGTACTCAAAATTTGCGTGCCATAGCAACTAAATATTCGCACATTATGGCATCTACGTTGACTGCTGTGGTCAGGCAACGCCTACCTGAGATAGTTCTGTAACCTTGTTGCCCGATATATGTATTCTATCGAGCACAGCAAGCATAAATGAATGACTTGTCCACTAAAATCTCGTTTCGATGCTGTGATTACACTGGCTGCTGCTGCTGTGCTGGAGATGGAAACAAGCCTTGAGTAATATTTATATTTTAAGCATTATTATCAAAATATTTGGACAATGGATATCTTTTTTTTTTTTTTTTTTTTTTGCATATAACTGATGGAACAACAATGAAGGCCGTAAAATGCAGCGGAGATCAACAACCGCTTGACGCACTTGCTGCTTGCTGCCACAGGCAGATGCATGCTTGATTCGGTCCGGATCTCAAGATTTAGCAGCTAACTCTATTCCGGCACCCAGCAAAATGAAGGCAAGCTAAACATCTACAACCAATTAGTCCCATAACAAGATCCTCCTCTTTTCATATCATGGCTGCCCAAATTTCCAAGAAGAGAAAAGTATGTAGACACATCAATACGAGAGAAAAAGAGAGGATTCGAATTGGATAAAAAAGAGGATGGATGAATTGATTTCAGTTTTTGGAGATTGTCATAGGATGATGATAATGTAGAGGGAGGAAGGGGGAGAAACTGAAATCAAGGGGCATATTATATATCGTCTTCAATGTCAAATACTAACATTTATCATCTATAGTTCGTAAGTGGTTTAGGTTCAATTACGCTTTAGCCAAAACGACATGATATGGTTATTGATATGAGAATTTAGGTCGCTGACGGTGTTTTCTATGCTGAACTCAACGAGTTCTTCACTCGCGAACTCGCTGAGGATGGCTACGCTGGTGTTGAGGTCCGTGTCACTCCTGCTCGTACCGAGTAAGTCTTCCTTTGTCTGTAGAAAAAAAAAGGGGATTTTGCATTTAACCCTCAATTAGAATCATCATTCGTGCTACTCACACTCAAAATGTTCTTGGTGAGAAGGGTCGTCGTATCCGTGAGTTGACTACTCTTGTTCAAAAGCGCTTCAAATTCCCCGAGAACGCTGTCGAGCTCTATGCTGAACGTGTTCAAAACCGTGGTCTCTGCGCCATTGCCCAATGTGAGTCTGTCAAATTCAAGCTTCTTAACGGTTTGGCTGTCCGTCGGTAAGTTGTAGTGTTTATTTGAGCCGAAAGAAAGAGAGAGACTATGTATTGACCTGTGCCTGTATATATATATCTATAAATATACCTACAGTGCCTGTTATGGTGTCGTCCGTTTCGTTATGGAATCCGGTGCCAAGGGTTGTGAAGTTGTCGTCTCTGGTAAGGTTCGTGCTGCCCGTGCCAAGGCCATGAAGTTTGCTGATGGCTTCATGATCCACTCTGGCAACCCTGCTCGTGATTTCATTACCACTGCCGTTCGTCACGTTGATTTGCGTCAAGGTGTTTTGGGTATCAAGGTCAAGATTATGTTGGACAACGATCCTACTGGCCGCAACGGTCCTAAGCAATGTCTTCCTGACATTGTTACCATACTTGAGCCCAAGGACGAGTCCGCTATCCTTGAACCCACTGCCCAAGATTTCAGACCTGCCCCTGCTGTTGCTGCTGAGCCTGCTGCTGTCGAGGCATGAATAGATCCATAGCACAAAAAA
Organism: Parasitella parasitica; assembly: GCA_025201805.1. Classification (NCBI taxonomy): domain Eukaryota; kingdom Fungi; phylum Mucoromycota; class Mucoromycetes; order Mucorales; family Mucoraceae; genus Parasitella; species Parasitella parasitica. Next base: position 247,523 of record MU619250.1, read on the forward strand.
ATCCCTCTTTTTTTATTATTATTAAAAAAAACTGTCTAAACAATCAAGTGTCGATAGTAGGGCTTTTTTTGGCGGTAAAATGTGATATACAACCATGTTTGACATGTAATGAAATTCATAACAAAGAAACACTATTACCAAAAATAAAAATGTTGATACATGATCTTGCTAATCCAACTGTTTATAGTAAAAAAAAAAAACACAGAAAGTGGACGAGCAGCTGACACTTTCTGCTACTGTACACATGTATCATCGGATTAATGCACGAATCATTTCATGAAATGATTTGAGGAGTCCTGTATATAGTTGCGCCACTAGTTATTTATTACTAGTTGGAAATAATCCTCCTTCTTTTCTTCTCTTTTCTCCATTGTATATTATCATGCATACACAACAGGATAATATAGATTCCTCTTCTTCATTGGTCATGGCCTCCTCGGTGTTATCCCCTCTCAACATGGGTGAGAACACTATGCTTAAAAGAAGAAAAATCAAGCCGCCAACCTTGCCTGGTGCCTGGATTGAGGATACCAATGACGAGGACGACGACGAGCAAGACAAGGAAAATCTCCAGCAGCAATTTGTCAAGATTGTGTCTGTAGCCCCGCCTCACTTATCAGATCAAATCATAGCCACCGCTTCCAGTGCAAGCGATGAAGACATTGAATTCCTCAAGCAAACCATTGCCAATCTTCGAAAAGAACAAGAAAAGCTGGAGGAAACCAACCACATTGTAAAAAAGAGCATTCAAATTGTCACTCGCAAAAGAATAAAAGCGCAAACCAACAGCCATTTAAAAAGGACTCAAAAGCAACAATCCTTAGGAACAGGTGATGAGGAAGATGTTTACGTTATTGTGCAGAGTGATTTTATGCCAACTCAGGAAGAAATGAAGGCTGCTGGACTTGATGGTTGGGAGTGGGTGTCAGCATATTGAATGAATCATGAGATAGCATATCCAAGCAATACATTATTGCACCACCCAATGTACAATCTTTTCTATTTCCATATTATAGTTTAACTCAAATTATATCATATTGGTACATATATATATATATATATATATATATACCACATTATCATACTCTACATACACAGATTTTACATATTAAACGATGCTAACAGACAAACACCTTGATATACATGCTTTTATACATATGCAATGTCATGCAAAATGCACAAGTTGTGCGGTGATGTGATTAGTTTATAAGAGAATACGGCCTTCACAAATGATGCTATGCTGTGGAAAATAAACTCAATCGTTATTTAGCGAAATCGAGCCTTTATATTAACTCTATTTTTAGTTTTTGTGATGCATTATACCCTATATATAATTTATTAATTGTGTCGTTAAAATTGACAATCAATGCTTGTAATTGAGTCGAGGAAATAATAATAATAATAAAAAAAAAGTGAGTATTACGCTGAAGTGTTTGAAAGCTATTTTATAAATATAAACTGAAGTACGATTGCAAGTTATGATGAACTTGATCCACATCAATCATCTTTTGGACGTCGAGTCGGATAGCAGTAGGAATGAATTGATGCTGCTCGAAGCAAGACGATAATGAACCTTTTAAATGCTAGCCAGCGTTATGAATACTATGAAATGGGCAAGGCATTTGACTGTATCGAAAATGAAAAAGATTGAGGTCGAGGTTGAGTTCGGGGTAGCAGATATATCATTAATGGTAATGGCGGGATAGGCGAATTTAAAGATGACACCCTGCCAAAACAAAGAAACTGAATCAACAACAGTTAATAAATACTTTGGGGCAACAGAGTAGATAGAAAGAACGAGCTCGACAAAAAAAAAAGAGGTTATGTCTTATGGTGTGGCATTTTGTACTTTTCAATCCATATAATGTGCCCGTTTCCAGGCGATGAAAGTAAGAGAAGCTGATGCTATCGAGTCTTAATACTGTTGTTGACATGAATAGAAAGCTACTGTGGGCAGAAAATCGATTTCCAGTGGGGATTGAACCCAGCTGAAAGAATACCTAATCGACGATGAGAACAAGGTAGGTGCTCTAGGGGGGGGGGGATATTCTATTCTCCACAATATAAATCAAACAAAGTATCTTCAGGGCCTTTTTGAGCCTCGACTTTATCCAACTCGCCGATATGTAACTTTTGAAGAAAAAAAAATCAACGCTTTAGTAATATAAGAAAGATTTAAGGTATTTTACAGTTATTCATTGATATCTATGGCATTTGCGTTCTTTTTTCGATGCATTTATTTGCTGATCTTTTCAGTCAATTCAGGAACAGCTTTGAACAGGTCCTCAACAAGACCATAGTCAGCAACTTGGAAAATCGGAGCATCAGCATCCTTGTTGATGGCAACAATTGTCTTGGAGTCCTTCATACCAGCAAGATGTTGGATAGCACCAGAGATACCTACAAAAATTGTGGTTAATTTAGAATTTCTATTTTTCCCACGACCAAAATCCATCATGTTCCATACCAACAGCAACGTAGAGTTCTATTTACAAAAGATATTAGAGAATTGAAAATAGCAACATTTTTTGATCTGCACTTACCAGGAGCGACGATTTTACCAGTTTGACCAACTTGCAATGAGTTATCGACAAAGCCAGCATCAACAGCAGCACGAGAAGCACCGACTTGATTACAATAAATGCGTTAGTCATCTTCATGTCAAAATTCTCACAAGCACGTGATGGAATATGTGTGTACCTGCAGCACCAATTTTATCAGCTAAATCATACAACAAGCTAAAGTTCTCGCCATTCTTCATGCCACGACCACCACTGATGACACGCTTAGCAGTGCCGAGGTCAGGGCGATCACTCTTTTGAATTTCCTCACTAATCCATTGAGTCAAAGCGGGCTTGTCGGCAGAAGGAGCGGGTTCCTCAGAGGCAGCTTCGCCAGAGGCAACAGCAGCTTCAAAGGCAGTACCACGGACAGTAATCACCTTGATCTTGTCATTGGATTTGACAGTAGCAATGGCATTACCTGGTGTGAAACAATTTGCAAATGTTGAATAACGCATCATCTTTTGCGTGTGTGTGTTTCCCTCCCCCCCTCTATGATTTTACTTACCAGCATAAATAGGACGAATAAATGTATCATCACCTTCAATGCCGACAATATCGGAAACAGCAGCAACATCCATCAAGGCAGCAGCACGAGGAAAGATGTTTTTGCCAACAGCAGTATGGCCAGCAAACAAATGAGTAAAGTTAAATTGAGATTGAGCTGCAGCCAAAAGAGGGGCAACATTCTCAGGCAATGCGTTGGCATAAGCAGCATCCTTTGCAAGCAAAACCTTGGAGATGCCAGTCAATTTTCCAACTTCCTTGGCAACAGCTTCAGGGGCGTCGCCAGCAACTAAGGCAGTAACGGAACCACCCAACTTATTGGCAGCAGTTAAAGCATTGAGAGTAGCGCCACCGATAGCACCATCTTTATGTTCAACGTATAAAAGTGTATTGGCTCCAGCGCCTGTTGCATAGAAGCGTTGAGCAAGAGTAGCACGTGCCTATTGAGTGCAATTTTTTCAGAATAAGCCTGCACTCTGCTTAAGCCAACATGGCATTACTTACTTGAATAGCAATACGTGAGGTGGTAAAAGAAAGCATGTTATTGATAATGGGATATGTAGGAGAAACAAAAAGCAGAAATCCTGGGGAAAGTGGAAGTGATCAATTTAGTAGATGTAGCGTTACATCTCCGATGTACTCTGCCAACGTCACCCATTTTCACATGGTATATGTCAAGTCAATGTACATGATAAAGGCCTCATTGAGAGCATCCATTCACCCTGAAAGATGATCTATTGTATGTTGCATTAAATGAAAGTTAATTGGCCCCAAGAAAAATGGATTAAGTACGAAACTAGATGAGCCGATTCGTCGTTGATCGTCAAGATGCCATGGAGATCAGTGGATTGATGTTTGTCATTCAAAAAGACTAGATCACACTTTTGCTAATTCTGAAAAATCAGTATGTGCATATAACATTTAACGGCCATCGTATAATGTAGATAGTTTTACCCATTATTTGTCAGTTTCTAGTGAAGAAAACCCAACGGTACCGTTTTAGAGTGATCCATAAACTGTTGGATTTGAAACCTGGATATTTATATTGCTTTTGTTTGTGTGCTACAAAGAAAAACACAAATACATGCATACTGAACATGAAATTCATCAATTCCCATTAACCAAAAAGTTGTTTGAACATCATAGCAGACTGAAATCAAGACAAGACAAAATGTCAACTTGCAATTTGAATCGTGTCGCTTTGACATCATTATCGATAGATCCCAAAGCTAACAAAAGCTCATTATAATAATAGGAATCTCTCATCACTGCTGATGGCGCTAGTTTACACCACAAAAAAAAAATATTATCAAATAGCTGTGTATCTTGAAAATTAATATAATCTGCGATTCCTTCATCAGTGGTGTTACCTTACTCGGTTCTCTTTGGAAAGTTTGAGTTCGGATAAACCTTCAATGCGTCAAGTCAGTATTATCTTGCTGTTTTCCTGTTGCTGTAGCATCTTGTAATATGTATACAGATGAATAATAAAACGAGTATTTCAAGCCCAATATTCACATATTGGTATATTTGGCACTGTATATAAACTAATAATCACAAGATGCGATACTTGCAAAACGGCGTAAAAAAAAACTACCTAATTCGGGCGGCATGCTTTATTTCTACTCCTTCCTCTTTATTTGATAATTGTATTTTAATACTTTTTTTTTTCGTTGTTAGTTGAGTATATTATGCAATCTTACAATGCAGCCATTGAAAATGTACTTCCCATGCTGAAAAAAAGGTCAAAGGCATCGTACATCGGCATGGCCATTATATGTCTTGTCATCAAGCAAGTGTATTCAGCCTATTCTGTACCAAAGCATCTGCGACGATTTCCCAAAGTCTCATTTCTCGCTATGATCAGGTCCTTTCTTACCAAGGAAGCAGTCGCTGAACGTACAAAGCGTTTAGTAACTCCTCTTACCGATGCTGGGCATGGTTTTTATGTGGTAAGTTGCATGTCCAATGTCCTTTACCAATCCTGGAGCTCAAACTATCCATGTTTTGCAGTGTAAAATCCCTTTCACCTGGACTGTATTTGTTACAGATCCTATTGCTGCTAAAACGCTGCTCTTAAAGACAGGTAGGTGTAGTGTAAATCAGTGTCTTTTCTCCGCAGATGATTCACCTTCTATTTAGAGTCTTTCCCAAAATCTCATGCATTCTTTGACGCTTTGGGAGACAACAGCCCTGCTGTGCAATTTTTAGGCCGGGAAAATGTCGCTGCTTCTAATGGCGAGATTTGGAGGAAGCAAAGAAAGGTATACATAAAGCCGCTATTATAGAGACATATTTTATTTTGGTATTAATGTATCTGCCATAAGATCATGAACCCTGCTTTCCTTCGCTCTTCCCCAATTAAAACGTTTAGCAATGTTACGCACAACTTGATTGAAGCCATTGAAACTGAAAGCGATGCTGTTCCTATCGCTAATCGTATGAAGGCATTTACGATTGATGCCTTGGGGTTATCTGCATTTGGTATGTTCGAAAAAAAAAAAGATGTTGCTGTTTATATTTTAAACAAATGGATATGATTGTAGGATTTGATTTTCAGTCTTTGAATGGTGATCCTGAAAGATGGACAGAAACATACAACATTGCTATTGCCGGCCTATTCGACCCTTTTATCAATATCTTTATTAGATTTGATTTCTTGTTGAATTACATCTCTCCAAGTAGAAAAAGAATCAGCAAAGCAATAACCAGATTCAATAGCATGTTGGAAGATTTAGCCAATAAAAGACGCCAAGAAATCCTAAATGGAGATACTCAAGGTGTGCCTGAAAATGAAAAAGACCTGCTTACACTCATGATCGAAGCCGATATCCGAGAAGGCTCTAAAACAACTTCAACTGAATTGAGAGTAAAACGCATGTAGATGTTATTATTCATATTTCGATTATTAATCTATATTGTAGCATAATATTGCTTTATTTTTCTTGGCAGGTAAATTGCTTGCATCGTTGGCAAACTAAGGACAGTTTTGTGTTTACTTTTTGATTATATAGGCCATGATACGACTGCTCACACTTTGGCTTTTTGTCTGTATAATCTAGCAAAGAATAAGGTAACACGTACATCTTTAGTATGTCGAATGGCATGCATACTAATTGCAATGAATAAAGCATGTACAAGCAAAGGCACGCGCCGAAGTATTAGATATTTTGGGCGATGAACCCAAGGATGTCGATCCCACTATGGAAGATTTAAAGAGAATGAACTATATGAATATGGTCATTAAAGAGGTTTGTACATGAAGCATACAAAATTACTTAAATCATAAACTAATAGATAGTGCAGAATCTTCGCAGATGTGGACCTGTAGACAAGTTACTCTCAAGAGATACAGCGGAAGATATCAATCTGAATGGAACATGGATCCCCAAAGACCAAAAAATAAGCATTGATTTTAATTCTATTCACATGAACCCTAAGCTCTGGCATAATCCAGAGGAATTTGTTCCCGAAAGATTCGAGCAAGGAGGAGAATATGACCAGCATACAGGATTTACATGGCTTCCTTTTAGTAACGGATCAAGACAATGCATTGGCATGAATTTCAGCTTGACTGAACAAAAGGTGCTTTTGTCAATGATATGTGAGTGTGAATATATACTTAATACACACAGCATGCAAGAAAGCTAACTACTATGTTGCCGATGTAGTGAAAAAATACGAGATTGACATTGATATTGATTCGCCCCATTATCATGCTGTTGTCTTTGATACGGCATTTACTTTTGCTCCTCAATCGCTTTACCTGAAATTCGTAAAACGTTATTAACCAAGTAAATAAAAAAAAAACTATAATACTGGTCATCAAACAACTGCGCAGGCAATTTTGTAAGTATCACAAGCGGAAAAAGTTAGCGCGCACTTGAGTATGTGGGCATTGCCCAATTAAATATTCTCGCTCCCAGGCCCGAATATTTCCACGATATTCGACATTCGTTACTTCATCGTTCTCAAATCTAAAGAACCTCTTATGCCTCTCACAAAACAGCTCAGATTCGGTTATCCGACTATGAATATATAATAATAATTAATTGAGTGCAGATGATCAGCCTTCTTACCTTTTTTTCTCTCTCTCTGATCATTGGCATTATATATCCCAAATGATTCTCATCAATAGACTTATTCAAGGACTCAATACAAAGACAGATATTTTGATCAAGATATTGGGCCCAAAACTGCGTACAACGGCTGGTGTCGCAAGCCTTAGTACTGCCATTGTATTGACCCTATTTTATACTGCAATTAAATTGTATATGAAGCCGCCAAAAGAATTAAGGCATCTAATGACGATGGATTACTTTTCATTCCTGGGCTATGTGTTTAGAGATGAATTGTTTGAAAAATACTCTAATGAAATGGTAATGCCTTTATTCAAGAAGGGTGCAAATGGCATTTATGTGGTAAATATCTTATGGGCTGATGGCACTATTCGACACATGGCAGCTCATCTGTGATATATAGAGACCTACAGTTATCGGATGGCATGTGGAGCTTGCAAACCCTCTCATTGTCAAGCACGTTCTACTAAAACCAGGTATGCGTAAATATCGCTATTAATACAAAACAGACATGCTCAACTTTTTTTCATGTATATGCTATGTATATAGAATCTACTTTTCCCAAGGTTAAAATGGATGCAGGTATCTCAGGAACATTGATTCACAGATTCTTGGGTGGTCCAAGCATTGTGTTTCTCAGTGGTGCAGATTGGAGAAGACATAAAAAGGTAAGCGCGATAATTGCTGTAGTGTATACAATGAAGATTTTTAATACACTCTACTCTATCATAGATTGCAAACCCTGCGTTTCAGAGATCTATGCCTGTGAAAACATTTGGCAACTTGACCCTCAAAATGTTCAAAACCATGGAAAGTGGTGGTACAAACACGATTGATGTACTTGATATATTTGAAAGATTGACTCTTGATGCCATCGGGATTGCTGGATTTGGTATGTATACGCAGATATATATGCATGTAATAGTGCATATATAGCAGGTTGTATTTGGGCTAAAGTCAACTCAACGGCATTGTATCCTGCGAACCAATATAGATTTCGATTTCAATGCTCTCGGTGACAAAAATAACAAATGGGTGTATTACTATGATTCCGTCAAACTCGGAATGGCAAGCCCTTTCTTTGTGCTCTTTCCTTCCTTCGACACCAAATGGGTGCATTGGTTCAAGAAAAGACAACAAATTCATGACAATATGACAAAATTTAAAGAAAATCTCGACAAAATTATTACAGAAAAAAGGGCTCTTGTGGCTAGAAACGTGAGCAATGGTTCAGAATCAGAAAAGGATCTGCTTACTCTGATGATTGAAAGTGAAATGAGTCTAGGCAGTGAGACCATGTCAAACGAAGAATTGCGTGTAAGTATTTACACATGCACTTGTACATACTCGCACAGCAGTCTAATTATGTACATTGGCAAAACATGTAGAGCAATCTCTACTTGTTCATGCTTGCAGGACATGATACATCCAGTAACACGCTAGCTTTCACTTTGTACGAACTGGCTAAACACCCTGTAAGTCATGCATTTCTCGCAAATAGCGAATTCGTTTGTAAGCATTGTTTAATAACAAATAAAACGGTATTTAGGAGATTCAAAAGCGAGCAAGAGAGGAGGTCCTCCAAATTCTAGGAGACAGCTCTGAAGACGCAATTCCTACATTAGAGCAAACAAAGCAATTAAATTACCTACACATGGTTATGAAGGAGACTATGAGAAGACATCCTCCTGTCTACAACACCACTGCCCGTGTGGCCACAGAAGACATCAACACGGCTGGCATTTATATCCCAAAGGGAACCGAAATGCGTCTTGATATCTACAACCTTCATCATAACCCTGATGTTTGGATGGATCCCTACAAATTCGACCCTGAAAGATTTGCTCCTGGCGGAGAAGCTGATAACCAGGAAGGAATTGCATGGATGCCCTTTTCAAACGGTGCTCGTCAATGTATTGGCATGAATTTCAGTTTAGTTGAGATGCGTGTTGTCCTCTCCATGCTATGTAAGTTGAGCTATTATTTTTTCTATTTTGAATTATCGCTTTTACTGATTTTTATTCTAACTCGCAAACTCATTAGTGAAAAAGTTCACCTGGACATTGCCTGTTAATTCACCACACAAAGATACTCTGCAAAATAGAGGCCTTGCTTGGGGTTTGGTGATCAATAACGATAAACTTGATATTACTTTTGAAAAGAGATATCAGCCTTGAATTAATGTTTATTTTCCTGAATAAAACTTGAAGGATGCCAATACAGTCTCAGTTGTCAAATCCAAATCCTATCTGCCTGAATTGAGTTATCCACAGAAAAGTTCCAAAAACGGCTATCCACAATTCGCCTGTTTGATATCTGGATTCCCCCACTTTTCAAATAGAAAGAAAATGGTGATAGTTGTGGACATTCAAAAGACTGGTGACAAATATTAAGTTAGAGTTGAATATTGAGAAATTGAGAGTAATTCCACTAATTGCATCTTGTTTGTTGAGTTTAATAGAGATTGTCTTCGTACTGTAAGCTCATGGTATCATTATTACCCAGATTTAGATCAAAGCAAAGAGTGATATGCTAGAAACGACTTTTCAAGGTTCAAAAGGAAAGAGCACTTTTCACCTAAAATCATTAGTATGAATAACAATTACTTGAATATTGTATTGTTTTGCAAAGAAATGTAAACTTACTGTAAATCAAATCATCGACAAGTTTCATTTCATGGCTATTAAAAATGTGCGTTTTTGTCCCTACAACAAATATTATCGTCATAAGGGATTTTACAATGCATTACTAAGTGAATGCTGCGCAATTTAGGCTTTAATATACCTGTTTTTCATAATTTTACTAGAATTCATCCTCTTTGATGCGACTGAAGCGCTTAGAACTGCGCCAAATGATTTCTCAGTGTTTGTGCCTATTGTCTGATGTATTTCCACCAAAAAAATAGATGATAAAAAAATCGTGGATTTTCAACAATTTTTCATGAGGGTCTACAAGCAAAAATAAATAAAAAACACAATATCTCGATTTTGACATCAAAAATGAAGTTTTGTTCTATGGTATATATTAATGGAAAATGTCCCCTTTTGCTTTAAAAATGATATAAAACTACCATTTTAGGTAATACTTATGCAAACTTTGGACTTTCAGTCAAAAAACACATTTCTATTCAAGTGCAAATTACTCGAGAATCTTGGTGAAACATTTCTTTGAAATGCATATCAACAAATGCGCAATTGCATACTGTACTGATCCACTTATAACAATAATGAAGATTAAATTAGCACATTTTAGAGATATTGTTGAAAAAACGATTGTCGAATCCATTTTTTTATGAAATGAAATGAATCATTCAATTCTTCACAAAGAAAGAAAGTCGGAGATTCAACTAAATTGCAGTAGCCAGCAAACATTAAGGGATATCAAATTTTAGCTGCAAGCTGTATACAAAATGCTTTGTAAAAAAGATTCCGCAGAACTAGTAGTAAAATTAAATATATATATATAAAATTAAAGCGACAAGAAGTTTTTTAGGCTTTTAAAGCAATTTTGACCATCGAAAATAGGTGGTTGAAGTGGCTAATGAATGGCATCAATGTTTGATCAAATCAAAATCTAAAAAAAAAGAAGAAACTACTTCAGAGGGAGCTATGCACCATTATTTGCTTGGAAACACTATGAACAGTGTATCAAGTGTTCACAGTCTCCAAACATATGATGAAAATTCTTTGAAATCAAGAAGCTGGGCTAATAATTAAACCACAAAAAAGACATCTTCATTCGGATTCTTGTAGTCACAAACTTCACAAGGTGCATCCTTTATCATCGCTTTCTTTCCTGTGCATTATAATGGAATGTTTGGAGACACAGCAGCTTTTATCAAAAACAGTATCATCAGAGAATACAACGACGAGCAAGATTGTTGGATGTCAATTCCATCAAATATCCTTCGCAGTGTCCGAACAAGGACAAATGCTAACTGTTGATCGCACACTGGAGAATCTAGAGGTGGATAAACATAATCTTATCGATGGCGTGAAGCAGGCAGTAGCCTGCTGCTCAAAAAGTCAAGAAGAATGCAATTTTTACCTAAGAACGTCTACAAATACAGTCTATCAACTAAGCATCGATCTAAGGTTATGTCTTTTGAGAAAAGAAAAATAGTGCATACACAAGATCTGATATAATGTATATTTAGTAATAACGGACATCCTCGAAAACGATTGAAAATGAACCAAGATATGATGGCACAGCATGTGCAATCCATAAATCTGACTGCCATCGCAAGTAACATCAACCACCTTTTAATGCATCAAGGCCTTATATTGATATCTTCAGAAACTGCCCAAAAGCTAAAAGATGGAAGATTGCAAGATGCAAGTGGGTTTTACACAGAAGACCTTGACATCACTTCACTTCAGTCTGTTGAAAACTTGCATTCAAGCTTTATGGATTTCTTTTCTTTGCAAACAAACGCTGGTTTGATTTATGGTACGAGAGATGGAACTGTCAATTGGCGAGATGTTAAATTAGAACAGGATACCTTACTATTCAAAATGGAGCAAGATGAACGAGTAGTGTTGGTAGACTTTATCCAAGCATCCAATCTAGCCGACACATTGATAGCTGTAGGAGAACACGGCACAATCATACGCTATACGCAAGCAGATCAAGGGCTAGAAATGAGACAATTCAACTTACAAAGCCCTGTCTACTCCATTGACAAGGTGCAAGCCTTGAAATATATTGCATCAACAGGCATTGGGAGAGTATTATTACTTGATCTGAGCCAAAGTGACAAAATAAGAACAACAAAGATGCTCAATACTTCAAACGTTAAACATTTGAGAGTGCTTGACGACGGCATCTTTGAAACCATATCTGAAATAGACGACTGCATCGTTATCAAAAGAATCAGATTTAGCGAGACACCCATATCTATTGAGAACGACGCCAAGGCCATGCAACAGCTAATAGAAGAAACGTTGCAGGAGCTGGCGCAAGAAGAAGCTTTGGTGAAATCTATGGAAATCAAAGAGAAGGTATGCGTATATTCCACCTGATATACTCTCAGATTACCAAATTCCAACTAGGAATTGAGCGATAAGCTCGCGTCAACGAATCGCACATTGTACGCCCTTAGAAGCATCAACGACAAGCGAGAGTTGGGGCTATGCAATACTTTTGATTCGACAGGGTTTGAATTTTCTGTGCGTCCTATCACTAAATCAAATTCAAGTGAAAATTGTAGTGTCAATACACAGGCTTATCTGCGGATTTGCATCAAAAGTTCACGGTTTTTTGATCTGGAGGGATGGGATTTATCGATTCAAATGTTTCCCATCAATTCATTTATAGGTGAAACAAGGCTGATATCAGTCGTTGGTTTTGAACCGTATTACGAAAATGGCATTGAACGTCATGTCATTTGGGAAAGGGACATAAAGCTTGATCTGGCCAAACAACAATTGCCAGCTAAAGTGAGTGCCACACTGATTACGGCCGTGGATGACAAAAAAGAGCTTCAGTTTCCAGTTTCAGAAATGATTGTTGACGATATTCACTTTGCTACGCCGTGCAGCTCTCATATCAAATCGAGCATAGAGCGTAGAGGTCTAGATGAAATTTCAAGTCGGTTCATGCAATCATACGAGCAACAGAAACTGCATGATAGAACTGGAAGATACCCGTTTGCTCGATTGTTGCAACAACAGCAACGAACAAAACATGACCTGCCCCATCAGAAAAACGTGCATATTCGATATATAGTGTCTTCACTACGTGATGAGCAATATAGATCAATTTTGCCCAGCATCCTATGTGAGGGTCATTCTAGCTACGCGCACGATTTCTTCCATGGCAACGCTGAGCAGGCGTTATTTACAATGGCTAGCTACCCTGGATGTCCTATTCTTATTACTCTATCTCGAGGTAGTGTATATTGACATCCCTAGTGCGAAAAGGAAATCTTGGCTAATATAAAATGAGACTAGTCTCTCCCGATATGGTTGATTTCAGCATCCAATGCACGCACACTCCAGCGCTGTTCAAAGTGGAATCTATACTGCTGAATCGGATCCATCGTATCTTCTTGCAAGATGCAAAGATGATAGACACCAGGTTATTAAAGCCATTAGAATCGTCCATTATAGAGCTACAGCAAGCGTACCAGCAAGATAATGAAGACCCGGAATTGAGAAAGACACTCAACATATTGTGCAATCTTCATAAACAAGAACCAATTGGGTGTTTAACCTTTACATAAACCGAGACTGGGAAAATGTCATGTGTGTGAGTTACTCTATCGTTTCACCGACTTTTTTAAGGTTTTTTTGCATGAAATAAATTAGCTTGTCGTGCGAGTTACCTCCCTATCTCTTTCTCATTTACATTATACACAGTTGAAAAAAAAATGTCAAATAAATTTGTAAACTACGTACTTTTTCCGGTTACAACTGTAGCGTTGATAGGAACAATTATTCGTAACCAGGCTCGTCCATCTAAAGCACACACTCAATATATAAACGATAACACACAGACACTGAATCAATGGAAGAAAAAAAACGATGGTTTAGGTGTGAATGATGTCGGCAGAAGGTAGATATCAAATTAAAGTTGTGTATGTACTGACTATTAATTGTTTTCGCTCAAAACAGCTGTGGAGGCGTATAAATCCTGAGAATCTTACATTCTGTTCTTTCCGTCCATGTTGAAATAAAATAAAAACTCAAAATATTTTTTATCTTTGATTTGCGACTCGTCTGTATGCAATTCGCAAGTTAATAGTAATTTTATGATGACTATTGCAAATATTCATTAGTACGACACTAAAAAAAAAAGTGCTCGAATTATCAGAGCAGTTGAAAATGAGATCACAATGATGGCGCACACACTAATGATGTATAAAGTATCAAATTTAATTTATGCTCAAAGCCATATCGACTCAATCGTAATATACTCTAATTTTTTATTAAACGTAATGGTATTCCTTCAGCTGTATCGAACAACCAGAAACGTAATCTAGAATTTTGCAATGACGACAACGCAGCCTACTAGTCCAAGAGATGCCAATATTCTCCAGATACTGTAAGTTCGCTTAGCCACTCCAACCAAAGCAAAATGATCAATTAGACAGGCCATGATGATCTACAGAAATTCAGATGAGTTTTACTTGAGCTTGCTGCATTTTACACAATTTTTTTACCTGCGCACAAACAAAGATACTATTGACAAATTAGCAAATACACAATAAATTAGCATGTAGATTCAAAATTGTGTACCTTAATACAGTTGCAGTGCCTAATCTTGGTACTGTTAGAATGTTGATGATGACATAGTATGCACCAAGGATACCGCCGATCCAGGCGTACCAAGGAGCAGTTCGAACATGATCACTCGGCAGTGGCCTCTTTCCAACAGTGACATCCACAGCAAAGAATATCAAACAACAAGCGACAGCCACTGAAAAGGAAATGACTGCTGAGAAGCCTCTTCCTCCGTACCGATTCAAAGTAGCATTGCAACCTTTCCTCCGAGAGATTTGGAGTGTTAAAATATACCGAAGATACAATGTTGCATCTAGTTATGTCCCTTACCTGCTTGAAAAGCGATGGCTATACCAGACAAGATCAACAGAAAACCAAAAAATATTGGTTTATCTAGTATTTTTTTCACTTTCTTTTGTACTGATTCGGCAGTCGAGGTTTTTGCTAATTGATGACCCAATTCAATGTCGTTGCAAACATCATCAGTTTCTGTTTTTGGTTGATCTTGTGTAACTACCGAGTTATGAGTCGCAGTAGATGAATCTGAATGTGCAAGATCACTTTCAATATTCTTGACTTGTACTTTGTCAGTCATGCTATCCATATTAGTCATGGATGAAAGAAGTAACGCAGGTATATATGAGAAGAAAAAAAAAAAAAAGTGATGCTTAAACTGAGGATTTTCGGTTAGATGAGCAAGAAGTAAAATAATGTGATCCAGGCAGAAGTTAAAAAAAAAAAAAAAAAAACACACAAACTGTATTTATTTGATTTCCAAGATTGATCAGATGGGAAGAAGAAAGGGTTTTCTGTTTAGTGATTACTGGCACAAAAAGACTTTAGGAACAAGTATATCTTCCGCCCATGGGAACACTTGTTTGAAAAGTTTACCCAATATACCTTTCCACATTGAATATACGTTTGTGAAACATACGCATGCTCAAAAATTTAACAGTGGCAGGAAAAGGCGAAGAACCAGGCTTATTATTCTTTCAATGTCGAAAAAAATGCAATTTCTCTAAACAAAACAAATGGAAGCAACATTTACATACTCTATTTAAGGGTTATACTTTTAGGTTAAACGTATGTGCTCAGTAAGCTGCGTAAATAGTATTTTTGAAGTCGTATATCGTATTGTTGGAATTATTGTTGATTGTAAAAGCACCCTGTATGCAGTAGAACTCATTGGATACCATATATTTTTGTCATGAAATTAAAGAGGTCAAATGGCTAGTATATAAGCAATTGTCGCAAGATAAATAGTATAGTTAAAACATAAATGTTAAAGAGTGGCATCTATACATCATGTTTAATTTAAAACTTGTGGAAATTGCAGAGAATTAATGTAGTCAGCCCCTAAATCGGAATTTGCTAATAATCTAGACCTATTCTTCTATTTGAAAAAAATCTAAAGACATCAAACTCGCCTAACGGCAAATCAACCAAGCGACAGTGTTCCTGATTGATAGCATCATCAAATGTTTATTACAGTGTCTTGAGCAAATAAAACAATGAAACTGGCACAAAACCATGAAATGCTTGCGATTATAGGGTCTTACTAATTGTTTCTGATTCATGGTTATTCAGATTTAGGCGTTGACATTATACCTAGAGTGCAGATATTTTACAGGTGATCGCAATATATAATAAAAGATTCAAGCATTTGATATATATGTTTATGGCTAATTACATCTCGGTTGTAAAAGCTAAAATGAAAAGACGCTAGACTTATCGTAAACGGCTGTGATACAAATAGAAAGCATCGAATGCTTTGAGTATCAAAAATATGCCGTTGAAGAGGAGATGTTGTTATTTCATTGTTTGTACCTAAATTCCTAGAAGTTTAATATATTCATTGTCTATGGGATCCAGTATTTTCATAATATAGGATAAGGCTAGAACAACATGCAATAAAAGTGCATGGCATGGCATGACTAATAGTGGACACATACAAACATTCTGACGCATATGTCACCTTCATACGAAAACTTGTGGTACAGCTCCTTCTCTTCTGAACTGATCCGTATATTCTATAAATATTGACAACAATCAAATGTTATTAGATTAATTAAATATGGCAAGATTATATTATAGATATCATATTGGATTATCATGCTATGGTCACATTGATTAAACAGTTGACATTTCTTAAGTAGATCTTTAGGTAAAAAGCGATTGAAATAACGTTAGATCGAGTCATTCTTTTTAGCTGTTATTGGTAGCACCAAGTGGTGCATTATCGTACAGGACCAGCATATGTCTTGTTTATATTTGGAAGCGTGTCATTATTATCAGAGAGCGATGAGGGATCATGATAACAATATAGTATGGATTCATCATGGTATATATAAATATACAGGGATAGTTCATTGTTGTGCTGATCTCTACATGGCGAGGGAGCAAGAGCGCGTGTACTACAATAGCTAACCACTCAAGAAATGACATAATAATGATCTAGAGATGGGTACAGAACAACGGAAGCACTATCAAACAGAGTCTATTAATATCTACTGCCATCTTGAAGAGTCCGCACTGAACCAATCAAAGCAACACGTCAAGTTCTCCAGGAGCACATATTGAATGCAGTATAAATGCACAGCTTTTTTTTTCTTTTCTTCACATTTGACATTTGTTTTTCTTTCTTCTTGCTCTTTCTACCTGGATAACAAAACTATACCCTATTTTTATTTGATAAACCATGCAATCTAAAGCTTATATCGCCGCCTTCGCTGCCTTGATTTATCTCTTGGCTCAAGTAGATGCTGCCTGTACCTGTGACCCTAGTGATTCCACTTGTCTTCAACAGTGTGGTAAAGTGTATATATATATTGCATTTAGTGAAATAACATCGATATTAATCCAATAATGCAGTGAGTGAAGGTCAAGGTTGTATTTCCGCATGTTCTGGCGATAACACATGTTACGACAAGTGCATCCAAGACTTCTGGCCCGGTCAGATCGAGGCTTCTTCCACAGTCTCTGAGAGCTTCGCCGCAACTGCTTCTGCTATTACT
Source organism: Parasitella parasitica (assembly GCA_025201805.1). Lineage (NCBI taxonomy): Eukaryota > Fungi > Mucoromycota > Mucoromycetes > Mucorales > Mucoraceae > Parasitella > Parasitella parasitica. The sequence continues at coordinate 264,907 of MU619250.1, forward strand.
AGTGGTAGTGCTGCTGCTTCGTCTGCACCTGCTTCTGCTTCTACTGTTGTCCCCACTTCTGTTGTAGTAAGCGGTAGCTCTGCTGTTCCTTCCGCTACTGCTCTTTCTTCGATTGCTTCTGCCGCCTCTTCTGCTGTTTCCTCTATTGCAGGTGGTAAGTCCTATTTTTTTTTTTAGAAAAAAATGTCTTAGACATGTATACTGACAATACGATTATACAGTCTCTAGCGCAATCCCAACTAGCATTGCTCCTCTCTCAAGCGCTGCTACTTTCTCACCTAACCCACCTACATCTTCTGTCGCACCTACCCAATCTACCAGTGGAGCTAATTCCAAGCCTTTCCTGGTACCTGCTGTCGCCATTGGAGTCGCCTCTATTACAGTTATTGTTCAATTCTTCTTCTTGGCTCGCATGGGCACCATGTTGTTCCATTAAGTTGCTTTTTTTTTTTCAACTTTTTATCTTTGTAAAAACTATAAACATATATTGGTTGATGACTTGATTAGTCAACCCCCTTTCTGTTCAGCACTATATATGAATAAAAATTACCCTTACATGAAATCAAACAATTATGTATTATTATTTAGGATCTAGGGATCCACATGCAATTTACTACTAAGCAGACAACGCTCCGAAACCCACGCTTATTTATATTATGTTGTCTAATTACCAAACCTTTTGTAAACAAAAACCTTGTGAGAATCAAAAATTATCTGACAGTTGAGCATGAGAGATTGTTGATATTACTTTTTTGTAGTGGCACTTTATTTTTTTTCCAAAGTTTTTCTTGTCAAAGAGAAAGGAGAAAAAAGGGGTTAATAGAAGAAGTTTGCATTATATCTAGATTGATTAAGAGTTTCTGGTATTAAGGGAATATGTATAAAGTATATAAAGAAAAAGTCTAAACACGACGACAAAAAAAAAAAAAAAAAAAAAAAAAGGGAAAAGAGATCTAGCTTATAATACATCGACTCTTCGATCTTGGCTTGTACGACTCAATGAATTTCAATTGCTTCTTGTTGATGGCTCCTCTACGACGTTCACGGATATATGACACTGCATCCAATGCAGGCATGCCATCTTCTATCAACGCAATGGCCACCAAAACAGGAGCTCTGGTTTTATATAAACAGAAATGTTAATTGCTAGTACATGCATACCATTGGTCCATTACAAACCTTCCTAATCCTGCCACACAATGCGTTGCAATACAGGGTAACTTTTCACCTGGTTTCTTTTCTTTTTCATCTGTCTGTTGCGCTTGGTTGTTGAATCTTGACTCAATCAACTGAAGCCACGCATCGACAATAGGTGCTGGTGGTGATTCGCCATCAGCAAACACAAAATCATGTACTTGTATGTCTTTATCGTTTAACGGCTCCTTGGGATAGGTAGCTTCACAGCAACGCACTACATCGGTTACGTTCCATCTTTCGAATTCCTACAACAATAATCAATTTCACGATCGACTCCATTATAGCATCCGTTCTGCTAATGTTACCGCAATGTATAAAGGCAGATTATTCGAACTAGGTGCATCTACGATCAGGAATCGCAAACCATTGTATTCAATGTAGGTTGGTGGGTTTATTAATGGTCTGTTTCCACCCGTGGTTCCTCGAGGATACATGTTGCAAAAATATTTTTATGGGGTGAGAGGCAAGTTCTCGTTGTTGTTGATGTTTATCGGGGATTTGAATAGACAAAAAGATCACTGCTGCTTTGGCTTAGTTGTTCATCAAACAATGATAAAGAGAAAAGCTTACCGATGTATATCAATTTTGATATAAAGTACTAGACAATGAAAAAAAAAGAAGAAGAAAAATGGATAGCGAGAGCAAGAGAGAGAGAGAGAGAGATGGACGGCTGTAAATGCAAGTGTTCGTTGTTATTGCTGATGAGGATAAGAGAAAAAGAAGAGGGGAATCTACAATTATTACCAGATATTCCTTCTTAAATGAAAATAATACTTGCCTTAAAGTGCTGATCGTAGACAAGATAGTAGAAGGAAGATATAGCCTAAAAAATCATCAACCTGGATCTAACATGAAGTGAAGGAAAAAGAAAACTTCAGCGTTTCTTTCATTCTCTTCTTTTTTGGGTGTGTCTGGTCTGTTGACGACGTCGTATTGTATATATATAAACCACGGAGTACGAATGCTGGTCCTACTTGGGATACTCTATACCACCGTCTGCTTGTCCATTTGGCCTTATTAAACAGGCTATTTTGTGATATGTTGCCTCTAAGAAGGCTATTAATATGTGCTATTGATTTATTTTAATGACTTGTATACTGGCTCTGATCAAATGCAAGTCTTTTTGGGATATTTCTTGGGGACGAATAGAAATCACTTATCTCAAACAAATCTTGTGTTGTGTTGCACTAAAATAACCCAAAAAAGAATTCCTTAAAAGTGCTCATCATAATAATGCTCATTGTTGACGACAGAAAATGGACATTTACTTCTTAAGACTAGGCTCGCTCAATATGGGGATTTATATTTAACATTGATGATTTTGTTATTCGAGTTTAATAATACGGGTATGCAACTGTTGATAAATAGTGTAGAATATTATGTATGAAGGTGTGGCATTTATAACTTATAGATAAAAGTCTTGTTTTCACGATCTGTCAAGTCGTCATTGACATCAACGAAATCGTTGGTGGAGTTACTGGCAATCCTGATTTTGTTTTGTCTGGCCATGACCTGACGATTGACGAATAGAGAGACCAGGACAGCAGCGTTTGCAATACTGTAGATAATCATGCCAGTTTTGTAGATGGGTGCCTCATTTTCAAGCATCACCAAAGGACCTACAAAGTTGCCCAATGTGAAAGCAATCATGTACATTGCGTTGTAAAAAATCTTTTTCGTGTATCCTGTGACATTGGCCGCAATGATTGTTAACAAAATATTGTGAGTGCCTGCCATCGACCAGGCCAAAAGATAGCCCAAGAGCTTGACACCGCTTGATGGAAGAGCTGCCAAAAGTATAACACCTACTAATGACGAAGATGTACACACAACAACAGCAAGATAAAGCTGGCCAGTTTTACGCGCTACGACAACCGCAATTATAGAAAAGATGGCAGAGACACAACCACTGCAAATCTGAAATAGGATTGATTCTTGGCTCTGCAGAAATCAAATGTTTAGTTATGTGCTTATTTTTGTTTAAATGATGCATGTTTCTACTTACTGTATATCCCATGCTCTTGACAATCAATGTATTGAATACAACGACACCGCCGGTCAGTAGATTGTTGAAAAAGCAGGCCAAGCAAACTAGCCATAGTCTCGCTTCTCGAAGAGCTTCCCATACATGATGCATTTTGATCTCCTTTACACGGACAACGCAGTTGTCTCGGGTTCTTTCCTCTACAATCAATTTTTCGTTTTCAGTGAGTCTAAACATGTGAGATTGAGCTGTATCAGGGAGGAAAAAGAAGCACAGAATGCCAAAGAGAACGGTCAAAGCGCCCCAGATAATATATGGCCATTTCCACGAGTGGATTCCTTGAGCATTGTCAATGTAAGAGATTCCATAAGCACATGCAGCTCCAATCATTGTGCCAGTTCCATTGCTGAGCCATAGAAAGCCATACGCAGCAGATTGCTCAGATCGACGATACACTGTGTTAAGCACAATCAGCAGGCATGGATAAGTGCCTGCTTCAAATAGACCCAGAAATACACGACAGACAACCAATTGCGCAAAATTGTGACACAGAGAAGTAAGAGCCATCACAATACCCCACAAAATAAGCAAGGTGCCAAGATATTTTGAGATTGGAAACTTTTGGATCAAGTAGTTATTTGGGAGCTGAAAACAAATGTAGCCGAGATAAAAGAAAGAGCCTAGCCAGCTGTACTGCGACCCGGTGAGATGTGTGTCTTCGATAATACCCAACACAGCAGAAATACCAAGTGTTGATTTATCTACGAATTGGATAAAGACAATAGCACCAACGAACGGAAGCAGGGTCCAGTTTATCTTTTGTACCAGCTTCTTTTCTGCCTCGCTTTTTTGAAACGGGATTTGATCGCTAGAATCACCGCTGGCGTCTCCTTTGTTGCTGTAAACACTAGCTGCTTTTTCATCAACAAATGTGTCAACATTATTCCCCTTTTCAGCTGTAGACATGTTTAATTGAAAAGTATAGAACTTGGAAGAGAGAAAAAAAGGAAGGGTATTAAAAGGGCTTATTTTATACTCTCAGGAACAAACAGAGTGGGTAAAAAAAAAGCTGCTATAATGATGGTTTGTAGTTACTCATTCATATCCTAAATTCGCGTACACAAATTACTCTTTATAAAACGTCAGAAACGAAATATTCACACAGATCGTTCTTTTTTCCCCGCATTGGTGGCGACAAATCAGTGTGATTTCTTGAATATAAGCTTTTGACAATATGTATTTCCCATTTGGACTCTTTGTATTGTATGAAGTCCGGATAAAATGCGTCGAAAAAGAAATACAAGAATGTATTCGAAGGATTTTCTCATCAGCTTAAAAGCTCTGTATACACAATTGAAAAAATAAAAAGACAAAAAAGGATTTGAATATGATAGCAAACGCTAGGTGTGGATCAGAAAGAAGTATGTAGAAAAGTGAAATAAGCCCCATTTATATATACAACATCATCTCCTGATGAAATTAGATGATAAAAGCCATGTACAGTTACATTATATGTACATAATTAAAGTTTGCTGGGCTATCTTACAACACAGAATTTTTTGTAGTATTTAAATGTGTTTAATGCCCATCATTGATTCATACAAGCTTTTGTCTGCATGTTGCATTATCGTAAATATTTCCTACTGGCAGGGTACATTTCCCATCGGATTCTTATCCGATACGGAATAACTTCCAATATTGATCATTACTGTTTTCATTCATGTCAAATTCACACACAAATATGCTTATTCTCGGATAAAACGCTCTGTTTGGATTGGAGGTGCATTCCAAAAACCATCATCTCCGGGACACCTTGTTCTTGTCATGCTTCCTCTTGTTTCTCTGAACAATCATGATTACCACATTGGCATTGTGTGCGTTTTTATGGAATTACACATCATAGCAACTGGAAAACTATATGAATCATGCGCCTTGTTATATATCGCAGCTAAAATCGATCTGGTGTAAAACACATCTATTCTCCTATGTAGTTATTATATTTGATCAAATTCAGAGCAAATTTTTCGTATTTCAACAAATGAACAAATAATTTGATCTAAAACTTTTATCATCATTTGAGAAGAGACGAACGGGAGACATGTCCAGGACTGTCGTTTTAAGGATAAACAGAAATAGACGGTATTACAACCACAACTTGGAGTTAATAGAAACCCAAGGTATGGCTCTCAAATCACCTGGCAACAAGGGGCTTTTTCTTTAATGGGGTTTTAAAGCTTGTGGATGTGTGTGGAACTGACTCTGTCGGCCTAATTGCATGTTACACAACACGGCCACCAAAGACTCAATGTTTGCTATCCACACTGTGGCTCTCGACTATGGATTTATTCGTAGGGTAATTACTAGGGAGCACCGGTACTAAAATGCAATCTAAATTTTTTATCTTTAATGATATAATTTGAAATGAAATGAAAAATGTGTCTATTTGCTGAACCATCCAGACCACTTATTTGACTCTGGTTGTCTTGCTTCAGTCCACATGAATGTGCCTCCTCCACTGCCTCTTCCATTTCCTCGAGAATTCTCTCTAATTTGATGGATTTTGCGAATTAATGGCTCCCAAACATGTCTTTCGCCGTAATACGTATAGCCTAAACCTAAACTTGCACCTGCCAAATGTGCCTGATCACGAGATGGTTAGATACAAATACCAGTGTATCCAAAAAACAAAAAAGAAAAAAGAAAAAAAAAAAGCACAACTTACATAGTGGTCAAACATTCTCCATTTAAGTATGATACCAGCGAGATCAAAACTCATCAAAGCAGGGAGTGCATACCTGTCAAAATATAGTGTTGAGACGATTGGGCAACTCGATATTCCGTTTTTAAATTTACCCCAGCTTGATTGGAACCATTGGCAAGAATATGAGACTGATACTGGAATTAGGATGCAGCACAGCAGTTGAAGCCACTAACCCGTAGATGGCACCACTTGCACCGAGACTAGGTAGCAACGGTCTTGAGTTGCGCAATGCCAAACTACAAGCATGACTGACCACATTAGCGCCAACGCCAATACCCAGATACATGGCAACAAACTGTTCTCTGCCAAAGGTATCATGTACAACTCTTCCAAATGACCACAGACCCACCATGTTCAGCGCAAAATGAAACAATTCTTGATGAGAAAAGCAGCTGGTCAACAGCGTAATGTTTTGTCGGCTGCCTGGTAGATGTAGAAACCATTTCCTCATGAAGGGAGCAAGTCGAGGTATTTGCCAGCAGGCAAATACAACTGTGTTGATAGCAATCAGCCCAGCCAGGGTCTTTTCTGCCTCTGACATGCTAGCCACTTTCTCCCCTACAATCCAAACAGCTTGTTTGACATCTCGAGGCAAATTCATGGCGTTTAATCGACGGGCTAAGCTTTCCAGTAGATCCTGTCGTTTTTCAATCAGCATGTCTCTTTTCTCTCTCCAGAGATCGGCCAGGATGGATTCTTCAGTCGCTGTGCCGAAAAATGACCACTGATGGGCATGCTGGCGAAGGCGATCCCACAGCGTTTGTTGGTTTTTATCAAAGATAAGGCCAGCAGTAATAAATATGCCTGCTGTTAATGCAGTGCTGTACAAGATGGGCCCCGAGTATCTGACATGAGGAAGAGCGGGTTGTGAGGGTGGCTCAGCTTTGTTGATTGGTAATTTAATAATTGTTGAAGTGGGTACTGAAGGTCCATGTCGAGGAGGGCTGTACAAGATACGAGACGATGAGGCTAAAAATCGACTATTCAGCAGCCTAATTGGCGCACTGCTCTTTCTTGTGAACTGTCGAAACATACAAAGATAAAAATAAATAGAGCAAAGAGCTGCGAAGGTTTCCAATCATAGGGTTGCAAAAGAGTTTCTTTACATCCTACGGAGATCAAATAAAATGATTAGTGGTTCGTGTGTGTTTGCAATAAATCACACTCGATCACACTCGAGGCCTCTTTTTTGCTTGGAGTGCTCGTATCTTTCCTTTCACCTACTAAATACACATGTCCAGGTAACTAGAGCTGTCCAGAAGCTGGTCCACTTGACTTTGACTCATACTTGATATTAGAAATCGTATAACAGCAGGCCCTAAATCAGTCGTTTGCCAAGAAACCGAGCTCAAGGGCGAAATCTCGATAGGTAATGATAAAATACTGTCAGAAGCCAGTTTACCTTTACTAATTCTTCATTCCGACTCTGAATGAGTAGGCGCAGGTAAGAGACGCGAATAAAAGCCAACATTATGTACCATAGTGTCTAAAAGAATGTCAAATCAAGGTACCGTGCTACACCCTCAATGCCGAGTCATCGCTGAGAATGGTCCTATCTATATTGGAAAAAACAACATTATCGAAGAGAACGTCATTATATTCAACAAGTAAGCACTGCAAAGCACTGAAGTTACGTTTCTCATGACAACCATCCTTTTCGACAGAAACTCGACACCTTTGGTGATTGGAGACGATAATGAATTTGAAGTTGGATGTTGTTAGTGTCATCAATGACTCGTGCCATGGATACATTATGCTGATTACTTTTCTTTCTTCAGATGTTGAAGGCTCACGTATTGGAAATAATAACATTGTGGAATCAAGGGCTCGTATTGTAGGCAGTACCTCTGTTGGAAACTACTGTGTTATCGGATCAGCCTGTTCAACAGAGAGCAACGAAACCATTCCAGACCTCACGATTGTATACGGGGCACAGTCAAAAAGAAGAAATCAAAGTGAGCCATTAGCTGTAAAGTACAATCTCATTATATACGATAAAGCTTTATTAATTTATACAACGTAGACTCAAGCAACCCTTCATGCCAGGCATTTAGACTATCTACGTGAAGTACTACCAAAATACAATCATCTGAAAAAACTGGAGTCATCATAAAATACATATAAAATAAACCATTGTCATTTTTAGACAGTATCACACCATCCGTTCACTGGTAAACATGATAGATATTTACAATTGGGACAGATGGTAGACAAATCAGAAGAGGTATAAAAGATACGCAAGAACACAACGTAGAGTATGATGATGACAACAAGGGCAGCGATTCTCGTAATCCAGGCAAATATGATGGTACGGCGGGATGCAGCTCTTCGATTAGGTGCAAGTAAGGCACCAAGCAATAATCCCATAATTAACCCACCAATGTGAGCAAAATTATCAAGACCAGGCAGCAATCCCAATACTAAAGAGATGATGATGACAAATAATAACTTTACAAGTTCTCGGCCTGGGTTACGGATATCTCTCCATTGAACAAGTAGTTCGATCACTGTGTAACCGATAATACCAAACAATGCACCTGAACATCCCATAGAAGCTGTTTCAAAGGGTCATTAGTAAAAATGGGCCGTTATAAATATATTTATATATATCGATCCATCACACTTACAAACAAGAGGTCCAGCAAGCACAGCGCTAAGGATAAAGCCCCAAATCCCCGAAACAATGTACAGAATAGCGTAGCGAATGACACCCAAAGAACGCTCAATCTCGCTGCCTGTCGAAAAATGTGTAACCAGATTCAAAAGAATATGAACGAAACCAGCATGAAGAAAGATGGGCGTAAAAAACCTAAATCCTTGACTGGGCGGTTGCCCATTGAAACCCCCAAATCCACAGACTTGCTCAATTGTACAGGTTGATTCCAGCGATCGATAGCAATTTCCCAATGTAAAACTGGCTGGGTACTGAGCAATGTCTCGCATACAAGGCACAAACTTGCTTCCCATGTTAATCAATGCCTATGAAACTTACTATGTCAGATAATTTGTGTATGGGTGTCTCTACTTAAATTGCTAATTACCATGTAATTGGGCCCAATCATGGGATTAAATGGGTTGGTCTGGATGACACTGCCTGAGAGTGTGTTGTTCCTGATGAGTTCATATACAAAGACTCCAATCATAATCACACCAGTTACCCAAGTGAATATTGCAAATCTGGATCCTCCGCCAAACAAGTGTTTGTATACTGTCCCTCTTTGTTTGTGTGGCATTGGCTGAGGAAAACCACGGTTGCTATTTCCAGCTTCCAAGTTGCTGTAGTCTTTCGCCTGCTGATATCCTTTTAGCTTACCCATGAAAATATCAACTCGACTTTGATCTACTGCTTGTGGTGTTGGTGTTGACGGTGGTCCATTCATACTGTAATCAGATGATAAGTTGTTGCTATCGTTTTGATTTCTTGTTTCGTAAAGCTGTATCTCTTCTGGCTGTTCACTTGGTGGGACAAAGCCTTTGCTTAGCAGGGCCCCTGTGGCTGGGGGAGTGTTTGATGCGTTATTGTATTGATCCTCTGCACTAAATGTTGGTCCGTACACCTCTGTTTTATCATGACTGTAGTTATCAGCCTCATGTACTTGCCTTCCAAGAGGCGAAGGTGATAGTGGCAATGGTGCTGATGTATTTGACAAGGCAGGAGATTGATATGGAGATGATCCAAATGAAGAAGTATCGTCATATACAGGTGTTGGTATAATTGAGGGTGATTTCGCAGCAAACCCGACGTGAGGAGAATTGGATGATGGCGTTTCATTTTCACGAAATGGGTTAAAATCCTGGCTATTATTGTTGTTGTTCATTTTGGCTAATATCAGACAGGCAGTGCAAAAGAAGAAAAGGGATAATGATGGAAAATACCAGCTATTTAAGTCAACTAGGCTTAGAGATACAAACTATCGGAGCATGGAAGACACAGAAGATCAGTTATTAATAATAGCTAAAAATACATGTAACGATTTTATAAGTTTCTGCCGCCATTTCTTACTAATAATAGCATAAAAATAGCATTTCTATTTGCTGGTTCAAAGCGTCTGGTTCCTGTAAATATCTATAATAACCATGTTGCTGTCCTTGGGGACCATAAATAGTCATCCATATGTTAGCGTTCATATTTTGTGCGACAGTTTTAACGACACTATTATTGATCTGAAATAAATGACAGAATTCAATGAGCTCATGGACTCTAGCTAGCCAAAAAACAAACACACACAAAACAAAAAAGACATGAGAGTACACCCAAGTTCAAAAAAAAACTGTATATAAATTACTTCATATACGATAACGACATGAATATTGTGAATCAACAGGAGCTATACTTAATAAAGCTAAGGTTATTAGTTGCATCTCTTTTCAAAAATGGAGCGTTAATGCTGCTCTTGCGTCCATTGACGTAATAATGAATTTTTCAAGCCAGTTCAAGACGAATTTGAATACTGTATATCATAAATTATAGCCAAGCAAACGATGTTATGCGTGTAGGAAGAATATCTTGTCTAAATCACTCAAGTTGCTAAACAAGTCAAGGTCTATCAAGATACGTAGTAACCGCCAAGAAAAGTGTGATGCTAATCTATATTTAAATTTAGTCAAAGATGCAAAGTTAACCATAAATAACATCGATGCAAGGTTTGCCAGCGACTCGATAGCGCATGTATGTAACCTAATATGTTAACAATACTTGCTGCCAATATTGTTTATTAGACTAAAAGACTAAAAATTGATATGAACGTTTTAATGGTAGATAAATATTGAACGGGCCTGGCTACATTGCTACAGCTGTTTGGATAATCACCATTTTAGGTATTATTTATGCTAACTATGGGCAATAGCAGATCATATCATCCCTCTCATCCCGTTATTCACTGTGGATTAATGAATAAAATCATTACGACCTCGTCAGTCGTAGAGTGGATCAACGACGCTCTTTTACCTTATGCCATATGTATCTTATCCGACGGACTCTCTCTCTCTCTCTCTCTCTCAATAACCTGTTTTCCCTCTCAAGATGTACAGCGCCCTCACCAGAAAGTTGTAATTTACAAACACCATTTATACATGTATGTCGCCGATAATCCAGTTTTTAATTTTTCCATTCTTTTAATCTTTTACCGTTTATCAAGGCCATAACAAAACAACAATGCAATTATGATGAATCACACTAGCTGAATAATACTGACACCACCCAAAGGAAAGTAGGATAGCTCTGAAACTAGGGAATGTCTGCAACAATAGCAGTTTTATCTATTTCAATCTTGAAAGAAACTCATGGCCTTAGCCGAGTCATAGCGCTCTACTATATATATGAATCTTCTAGAGGGGTATTAAGTTGATTGATTCTATTTATTGCTTAAATCTGTTGATTGGGATAGTCTGACATCCTGTTGAATATTGTTGGGTTGTAATGTCAACCGGGATTGTCTGATTGTGCAATCCTTCTTTTTTTTCTTTTTTTTTTAGAAGAGCATTATAGACGCATCTGTATAGTATCGTACTTGCTCTCTTTCTAATAGAATCTTCTAGAGGGCTATAAGTTGATTGACCATGTCGATTGCTTAAGTCTGGTGATTGGGACAGCTCTGACATTTGTAGAATAATGTACGGCAATCATTAGGCTGTAGTTTCATCCGAGATTGTTTGATTGTGCAATCCTTCTTTCTGGAAAAGTATCGTAGACTATTCTAGAAATGTATCGTTTTGGCTTTTTTCAAGATTGGTTCAAATGATTTTAAACATGGAACAACTTCGAGAATTATATGGCTTGTAAGATCAATATCAAAAGAAAAAAGCCCTCATTTTTCCTGCTTCTTCGTCTTCGTTTGTTTTCGCAAGTTATATGAAGAGTTTACAATATAATGTAGGGGGGGAGGAGAGTGTAATAATGGCTCGCCATTTGATTTTGTCAGTGCCCGTTTCTTTGTTTTAATAGCTGTCTTCTTTGCAATATTCTATTAGATGTGTTTATAAAAAGCAATCAGTTAATGTTTCCAAATCCATGGATCATATACTGTTTAATTTCACTTGTACCAAATTTCGTAAAATGGTAGGTAAGAATGACACTCTCTGTAAACTTTCAAATAGGTTTATAGATGATAGCTCAATCGAGCGGTAAGTTTGGGAATATGGAAGGTCCATCTTGTACGTTATTATATTTAATCCCCTCAATAATATTCCACAAACAACAAGTTGCTCCACCCCTTCTCTTATCAATGTGTTCAACATTCAAGCCATTTCTTTGCCTATCTTTACCATATCTGACTCGCTATTATTATTACAATTGGACTTAGAGGGGGGTTTGATTTCGGATACTCCTATATCGTATCTATCTTTGCTATGCTTTACAAATACCACAAAATCTGGTTTGTATTGAGAACTGCCATGTAAGAATCCGTTTGCCCTACATAAATGTATATTTGATAACCATATGTTTTGATCAGTATCCATTGTGGATGTACATAAATTAGAATATACCATTGGCAAGACAATATTGGATCAGATCGGAACACAGAGTCAAATAATGCAGATATTATGTTATGAGCATATGAGTCTTCAACGTTGTTGTTAGGTGGGTTATCAATCATAATTAATGCGCTATTTCAAACATTAAATATATGATATACAAAGCAAGCATGTTTGGCAATAGGCGACTTACAGCCGATGTAAAATGTTTGCAGCAATCAATTCCAATTTGTCTTTGCTCTCTTGGGCCATGGCCAGAAATTTTATTGTTATAGTTTGAATCTCAAGCCAGTCTTTAGATCCAAGAGCAGCCTAAATGATTTATAAATGTCCAACGACCATAGGTAATACCATGAATAACAAAACATACCTGTACCAATTGATTGGCCCAGCCAATAATTTTTATATTGTCTATTACTGCTCTTTCAGACACATTCAGAACCTTTAATCAGGTTTAAAATTCTCTTTGATTTATCACTGAAAAATACATGTTAAAAGTGCGCAATTCTTTGAGCAGAAAAAAGTGTACTGTACCCCTCCAAGTCATCAGTGTCGTAAACATCCATATAATTTAAAATAGAATCATCAATGTTGTCGCCAGGTAGTGCCAAGTCAATGATAAGTTTTCCAAGTTAGATCGCGGTCCTACGATCATTTTAGCACAAGTTATGAGCAAATATCTGTTATTTATGATAAATATCGAAAAATAAAACTGTTTTTGCACGTTGAATTCAGTGCCCTATGCATTTAGTAAAACTGATTAGATCGAAATCATTTTGGCATTTTGATATTACTGTATCTCCTATACTTACAACAAATGCATATCCGACAGCTTTTTGGGGGATATCTGACACGATACTGCTTTAAAATTTCGTAAAGCATTTGTTACACCCACTGCTCTACACCCTATATATCTGTTGAGGTAGTAGTTTCTTGAGTTCACTAATGATCTCCAGTCCATTTGAATGCTCTTCCTCCTCCAGGATATAGTTCAGTACTCTATTTGGATGGTAGTCGTTGCTAATATCAGAACGAAGACCCTCATCCTCATTCTCTTCTTCTATCATTTCTTCAAACAATTCTTCTTCCTCCCCTATTGCCATTCTTCTAAATAATAAATCAGAAATAACTAATAAATGATAACGACAGCTGTTTATAAGTTTACCTATCTCTTTTTTTTT
>MU619250.1:297598-330149 GCA_025201805.1 Parasitella parasitica
CTTAATGCATTGCACTAGTTGTTTCAAGCGACATTGACGGATGTGATCGTAAAATGCACTTGATTTCGTTCAAGGAGTTATTCGAAATATTCAGCAAATCAATCCAGGTTGAAGAACGCATGTTGTTGTTTTACCTGATACTAGTCGAGAATGAATCATTCAGAGTATACGTGTTGTCTAGAACCGACCAGGAAACAATCGTAAGTTGATCCGTTAATGTACGAAACCCGAGCAGGAGAAATTTTAAACGCCATCTAGTACTTGCCAATATTAAAATTGATATATGAATCAATGGAAGGAACCGCAAATTTCTCCCAAATCTACATTTTGATGGTAATTCTGTTGATTCTTAGCCAAGACGACGTGAATAATGAAGCTATACAAAAAATTGTAAGTAGAATTTGTTTATCCTGCCATCCTCAGCAACTGCACAAACTAATCTTTTACATCCAAGGTTGTACACAATGTCACTTGGTTTACAGAAAGACCCCTATTAAAATCAGTGTCGCTAGGTGGTTTGATGACGCTGGTACTCATCCGTACTTTGCAGCTAAATTTGTCTCATCAAAAGGATGTGTATCTGCATACAAACTGCTTGGCTATCCTGTCAAACATGTCCAACACAATGTCTGATATGCACGCCTATGTTGCTCAAAGAATCATTAGGTAACAAGAAATGGCTTAATATCTTTCATATCACAGCTTGTAACATATTTTAGCTTATTTGAAATATTAGCGAGACGGTACTCCAAGCTGATTGAAAAGCACTCTGTAGATGTTGCAGTTTATGAAGACCTTTTGGTTCTCTTGCTAGAAATCATGAGTACTACATTAACGCATCGCTTAAAACATAATTCTCAGTTAGTTTACGCACTTTTACAGAAGCGAGAGATTTTCACGCCCTTTCAAAAGCACCCTCGACTATCAGATCTTGTGCAGAACTTGGAACAAGTCATTGTCTATTTCAATACTCGTGTGTCTGAAGCCAACCTAAAAGCACCTTCCTCAAACGAAGTTTTAAGCTTGATTGAACAAGCTTCCCGAACATGGTCAAATCAAAATTTGATAGTAAGTCTCCACCGTTGATGGAGAGGGGGGTTTTTTTTTACTGATTATATCTTAGTTGTTACCATATCTCAAGTTTCAGTACAAAGAAAAACAAGATTCATACGAGTTCTTTATACCATATATTTGGGCCTTGGTTCAACGACGAAACTTTATTTACTGGAGTGAGGAAAAAAGCCATGTACTTGAAAATTACCGCCTGATGAACGAAGAAATTGAGCTGCAGCAGCCTCCATCTTGATGAACCTGTCAAATAAAAACAGTGCAACGTATAGTTTATTAGACTTGAAATCCTATTATTATCACTTCATTACTGGAACCTGGATAATAGAAAAAAAGAATCATCGCCATACTACCAGTTGTTGAACACATGTGTAGTGTCAAATTATACAGCGTCCCCCATGAATATTCATATCCCAAAATTTGTAATAACGATTAGGTTTCCAAAAGTGCTATCAATCCTACTCTTACGTTCTGTAATTGTAAACTAAATGTTTCAATGCAGATTTCGCTTGTCAAAACAGATTTTGTTTTTGTCCCTACAGCATGTATTGTCGCCATGAGGGTATGAAGAATGACTTTCTGAATGAGCTCCACACTTAATACTCTTTCTAACCAACCATAGTTCTTGGGACCACGCCAAATTAAGGTATCACTGAAAGATTTGCACTGTTAAACGAGCAGGCAAAGTATTAAAAGTCAGATTTTTTTTTGCTGATCCTTTCAGGCCTTCCAGAAACCCCTATGACCCCTCATGAAAAATCAACTTTTTACGAAGATCCAATTTTATATCCCAAATACAGCAACCAAGTGGCCTACCTCTTAGAAGAAAAACTTTAATAAAAGCAATAAAAATCATCACAAAGCTTTCAAAAGAAAATTTCATTATAAAAATATTTAATTAAAGGCGAAAAATGAATTTCTAGTTTAATAGTTTTAGTTTGTTATTCTCATAATAAAACTTGTTTTTTGTTTTTACGATTTTGTAGAGCGCAATAAATAGCATATCTTGGAAATTTTTGTTTTTTGTTAGTTACTGATAACCTTCTTAAATGATGATAAAAACAAAAATTTGGATCTCGTTTTTGGTATATTTGGCCATTTTGGAAGATAAAAAATCGAATGTTTTAAAGCCCAGTTTAAGCAGCAATAGTCTTAAAATTGAGGTTTTTTTTTGTTTTTTTTTTGGTAAATATCGACATATGATCCGCAGATTATGCACTCATCCTATACCACCTCCTCAGCGATCAACATGCCGTTGTCCAGGCTTACTCTGCTCGGCTATATTTACTTGCGTCATATCTTATACAATTCAATATAAATACTCATCTAATCTTTCTCAATAAAACATTCCAGAAATGACCCCGAAGCACAAAAATTTACACATCTGTCATTGTGCTTCACACGATTGCACAGGCTGAAAAGACTTGGGCACCGTAGATTTATTCTTGCCTTGTCAAATTTTCTCACTCCAGTGAAATTTTTCCCTTTTGATATTGTCACACTAAACTTTATTATAAAGTTTTTATTCCTGTTTAATAATGTAAGTTCAAAACCGTAGAAAAAAAATCATGAAAAAAAAAAACAAGACGAAAAAAGAGTGAGGTATTTGATACACGGGAAGAAAAAGGACTAAAAGGAAGACTATCTATATGTTACATGGACCGTACATGTTGTTTTTTTTTTTTTGAAGTTTAATCCTTGGTGACATTGTGGATGGCTTCAGCGAGGTATTTGACGTTGGCAGAAGAGATACCGGCCATTGAGATTCTACCATCTTGGGTCAAGTAGACATGCCAGTCAGACTTGATCTTCTCGACTTGCTGAGGAGTCATGCCAGAGTAACAGAACATACCGATTTGGTCAGTAATATGGTTCCAGCTCTTCTTGGATCCAAAGTCGTTTTCGAGATGGCCTCTGAGCTTGTCTCTCATAGTAATGATACGATCGGCCATAGTCTTGACTTCACCGAGCCATTCCGACTTCAACTCAGGTGTGTTCAAGACAGTGCTGACGATATGAGCACCGTGGATGGGAGGGTTGGAGTACATGGGACGAATGATAATCTTGAGTTGAGAGTCAACACGGGCCTTCTCTTCGGCGTCGGCGCAAGCGACAGAGAAAGAACCAACACGCTCACCATAAAGACCCATGTTCTTGGCAAAAGACTGGGCCAAGACAACCTGGTGTCCATCGTCGACAAACTTACGGAGTGCATAAGCATCGCGAGTGCAATCACCAGAGGCGAAGCCTTGGTAGGCCATGTCGAAGAAGGCAAAGTGATCACGTTCCTAAAATCAGTGACAATTCGCATCAGTAAGCTGTAATTCCACGTCAATCATGACTATTGGTCGCACAAGGATGAGTCAAATTTTGTCTGCTTTACCTTGATAGCCTTGGAGATTTGGTCCCATTGCTCCTTGGTGGGATCGACGCCGGTGGGGTTATGGGCACAGGCGTGGAGCAAAACAATGGTGTTTTTGGGTGCTTTCTATTGAATCACGTGTGTGAAACATGAGGAATTAGATACGTTTGCAAATCCCACCGACCCAAATCAAACTTACGTGGATATCTTCCAGCATACCGTCAATGTTGAGGCCGTTGGTCTGCTTGTCAAAGTAGGTGTATTTCTCCAAAGAAAGACCAGCGTTCTTCATGATGGGGATGTGGTTGCCCCAAGTAGGGTTGGGAACAATGATATTCTTGGCATGAGGGTACCAAGCGTTGAAGAACTCGGCACCCATGCGAAGAGCACCAGTGCCGGAGATGGACTGAGCAATAGCGAGCTGCAAATTTAATGGTTAGGAGCGATACTCGTTTGTTCCATGGCAAGCGACACCTACTCTGTCTTGGCCAATAACAGGGCTGTTGTCACCATAGGCGAGAGCACCAGCAGCCTTGGTGAAGGAGGGAACGCCAGTGATGCCAGCGTACTCCTTGTCCATGTTCTTTTCGATCATGAGTCTTTCAGCCTATTGTACAAACCAAGCATGTTTAATTTCTGCCGTCTCGCTCTCTCCTTTCCCTTCCTCTCTCTCTCTCTCTCTCTCTCTCTCTTTTGCATTTCTTTGCACAGATTTACCTTCTTGACAGAGTTCAAGACAAAAGGCTTACCACCGTCATCACGGTAGGCACCAACGCCCAAGTTCATCTTTTTTGGGGAGGTATCCTTCTTGAATGCCTCAGTAACGCCCAAAATGGCATCAGGAGGACCTAAAAAAAAACGCGGGGAAGTTTCGTTAGTTCCGCTAAACAGGATGGCCAGTGATTCCAAGTGCGTCAAATTTTACCTTGAGGAACAGCGTTCCAAGTAGAAACGAAGGCGCGAGAGGCCATTTGAGTAGGCTTGACAGAGGTACGGCTGATGGCAGAGAGCATTTTTTGTTTTGTTTTTTTTTCAGGAAAAAAGAGAAACAAGAAGAAGAAAAAAAGAAAAAGGAGAGGATTAGTTAAAATGAAGGGGATTTTATAAAAAGTGTCGAAAAGAGCCCAGTTACACGAGATGTATTAATTCAGTTACGTTTCATTCCGGGGAAAGGTCAAAAGTATATAACCTGTTGCTGACAAAAGGACATGGATTATGTACAGTTGAAAAATGCTATTTTTTTTGTCTGTGGCTAGACAAGGGCTTTGACTTTTCTTCTTTTCATCTCGAGAATCAACATGGTCAAGCTTTATGATCGAAATATCACACCGTTATTGTTTCATCCGAAAGCACCCTTTCGACTCTGATATGGTAATGTATATTTGTTTTTTTTTTAGAGCGGAGACCTGCTAACATTTACAAATCTTATATATCTGCCAGATTTGCTGAATTCGACTTTAGAAAGTACAAAGAGATGCAGTGTGGGCAATTGAAAGACCAGCCTGGTAAATAGGCACAGTTTTTTACGTGATCATCGTAGGAAAGATGTGATATATACCTCTGTCCGATTTTTCTACAAAGCTAATGGAAAACGATGGAACGCAATCATCTTCTCTGTCGTAAATCAAATTGATAAGCGTGATATATACCGCCTCTCGTATCACATTCCCTGCTTTTCGAAATATGTTCGAGTGGCTGAAGAAACGCAAAAGCTTCAAAAAGTAGCGAGCAGCTGGACCCTGAAATCCAAAGAAAAAAAAAGCATCCGAGTACGAACTTGGCCACATTCAACCGATCATATTGCAATGCATTCAGACTTGTGCGTATTGCTTTGCTCGCTGAAAATTACAACCTACTGTATATTCTCCAAGAGAACATGCCTCCCAGCTTGAAGGACGGTACTTGATATAGAGTTGGTTCAAGGAAAGAAGACAGAGCCAAAAAGTCTGATATGACTCCATTTGTTCATACCTTTTCTAGATTTTTCTCGAGAGATCATATTATACTTGACTAGAGCCCGTTATTGATATTATATAGAGAATTGTAAACTATATCGCACTGATCGATAGTATGCCTAATTCCGATGAAAATGGATTTGCACCTCATCTCTTTTAGCAAAATCAACAAAAGACAATAGGCACCACATCCAAAAATCAAGCAAACGTTATGCTGACCAAGAGATATCGAATGGACATACAGGATTTGCAAGAAATAATCTTCAAGGTCATCAAAGAAAAAAAAAATGGATATAAAGAGCGAGTTTTGACACACAATTATTAGCAAGATAGGATGAATACTAGAGAATATACGCCCTTTATATCATAACGAAGTTTGTTTCCTGCTAAACATGATTGGTTCAGTAGTTTTATGCAAAAAAAAAAAAAAAAAAACTGATGATAGAAAAAGAAAACTCTTTCTTTCCTTTCCCCCCCTCTCTCTCTCTCTGACATCTATTACGCTATATATATATTTTCTTTTCTTGGAATATCCCTGCTTATATCATAAAATATATACAACTTTAGATCATTTAAAACGCAACGCACAATACCATCATATATAAATTCAAGGTAGTATGAAATCGATTAAAAGCACCCGTCGCGTACAGCATCAAACTGATCCATGCTATAGAACCATGGAATTATGCACTCATCAAGTACAGTATAACGGTTTATGCGCCGTATGCGGTTCATTAATAGAAATGTAAGCCAAAAATCAAATCGAGTGTGGAGCTGATGGTATGACTATAGAGACTCGGATGATCCGTCTGGAGCAGCCATTGGCAACAGCAATGTTCGTATGGGATATGACATGGTTGGACTGACAGTAAGCCGTGAAGTAAGTTTTGTGTGCAAAAAAAAAAAAAAAAAAAAATAGGCGCGCAACTGTCAAAACTGATTTGGCCCAACATGTGTATTAGGAGGCAGAGAAATTGGAAGCCGAGAATGCGAGGAGGCTACTGAAAATTCGGAAATTATCCCTGATTTTGGATTTGGATCAAACAATCGTGCACGCTACTTGGGATAAACGACTGAAGGACGCACAGTTCAAGAAAGACGATAAAGATATCCGACAATTTACACTGCCAGGTAGCGATGTTGTATATTATATTAAGCTAAGGTACGTATGCAGCGTTGTTTGTAAAGAACATAGTGTGTACCCAGTTGCTCGACTAGGCCGGGATTGGCAGAGTTTTTAAATCAAGTGGAAGAAATGTACGAATTACATATATATACCATGGGCACAAGGGCTTATGCAGAGGCAGTAGCAAAGGAGATTGATCCCAGTGGGTCAATATTCAAAGAAAGGATATTATCCAGAGATGAGAGTGGAAGTGAGTACTTTTGGATATATATTGGCTGTTCGCACTAAAGTCGCTCGAACGCGCTTGCAACAGGTATCACACAGAAAAGACTGCAAAGACTATTTCCCTGTGACACTTCCATGGTGGTTGTACTGGACGATCGATCGGACGTTTGGAGCTTTTCGCCAAACTTGATACGAATAAAACCATGTAAGTTTCCAACTGATTTGCAGTAGGTCTTTTGCTTATCAACGAATATAAGACGAGGTTTTTACGGGCACTGATGATATCAACGGCAGCAACCACCAGACGACACAGAAAGTGGCTGGTACGTCCGTCAGTTGACAAATTCAGACACATGTGTCTAATATTTCCCCCCCCCCTCCTCCGTTGTAGATCCTTTAAAAAACGATGACGACGATAACGAATTGAGCACGATTCTACAAGTAAAGTATTGCAAACCTCTCCCCCCAACCCCCAAACCCCAAAGGCCAAGTTATAGAATCGACGGCTAAAATTTGTGTTTGGTTACCTTTGTAGATCCTGACAACAGTTCACACGCGTTTTTATTCAATGTCTTCTGACGATAAAGAAGCAGATGTAACCCACATTATACCAAAGATGAAGAAGCAGGTGCTGCAAGGTGTCATTATCACATTTTCAGATGTAATATTGAACCCTGATTTGAAAGATCCCACACTATCATGGATATGGCAAATGGCCACCTCATTTGGCGCTACTTGCTCAGTCGATCTCACAGGTAAAACGACGCATTTGATTGCTATCTCCACCAGCAAAAACAAGGTGCATGCGGCGAGAGAATATGGGCATTGCAAGATTGTTACGCCTCTCTGGCTGTTGGACAGCACAGCGAGATGGAAGGTCCAGCCAGAAGAACGGTATGAACTCCAAGAATATCACACGCCGTCGCCGAAAACACCCACGGAAGACCAAGAGCCGGCCTTGCAGGACGGTCAAGAAGAACAAGAAGAAGAATTAGTAGAAAATATCAATTGGGACGATGCAAATAGAGAAGTAGAAGATTTCATCAATGAGAGCGGAATCGATGATATTTGGGGTGACACTGATTCAGACACAGTAGACAGGTAATTTCTATATATATATATATAGGGGAAGTGCAATTCTAAATTATATTAATTAATGTCTAGTTCGTTGCCATCTTCTCCATTATCTGGATGGAAGCGAAAACGAGACAGTGGCGGAGAAAGTGGCGGAGATGGCTCTGATGATGATAATACGTTGTCGTTGAGTAGTGGGAGTATCTTGGCGGTTCGCAGGTTAAAAGCGAAAAGACGAGGTAAATCCCATCTGTTCAAAGTGACGCCGGCGCCTAGCTCTGTCTGCACCAGTGGAAACACAAGTGATAATGAGGATAGCTCGCTGGAGGATTTTGCTGGTATCCTGGATAAAGCATTAGAATCATAAACATAGCAACAATAGCCCTCTTGGCGTCATTGTCCATTTTGAATTAAAAGAAGGATCTTGTACTTCGATAAGCGCGGGAGGAGGGGTGGGGGGGGGGTAAATGGGAGGCTAAGCGTACATCAATTACCAGCCATTTCCATTTATAATCAGGATAAAACATGTCAAGCATTTGAGATAAAACCCCATCACTAGGAAATTTTATTTTTCTCTTTTCTTTTCTTCATCAATTTTTGAATACAAAAAAAAAAAACAATGCCGACAAGCGAAGAGAGAGAATCGCTTGTTAATCATCAGCATGACTCTCAAGGTCGTTTTGACTTGTCTGCGCAACAGCTGAGCGACTTGTTTGACCCAAAGAACGAGGATTTGCTTAAAAAGCTTGGTGGTGTAGATGCCATTTGCAAAAAGATCCGAGTAGATGTCTCGGTTGGTCTTTCTGCGGACGAAGGTTCTGGTCAGTCTGATCAATCAGCTTTTCAAGATCGCCAAGCTCATTTCGGTAGAAATACTTTACCTGAGCCCAAGACAAAGACTTTTTTGCAGCTGCTATGGGCTGCCTACAACGATAAAACACTTATCATGTTGAGGTATTTTTTTCTTTTTTTTTTTTTTTCTCTTTTGCTGGGTGAAATGACGTAGATATTAATCATTGCCATTAACAATAACAACAACATGCATACAGCATTGCCTCTTTGGTATCATTGGCTGTTGGTATTTGGGAAGATTACTCTCCTCGCCATCCTGAAGATGAACCCCGTGTTGGATGGTAACGTATACCAGATGACAAGTACAATGTCTCTTCACGTATTAATCAGCTCTTTGTGTGTGTGTGTGTGTGTGTGTGTGTGTGCTATAGGGTCGAGGGCACTGCGATTATTGTAGCTGTGCTAGCCGTGATTCTAACAAATGCCGTAAACGATTATCAGAAAGAAGCTCAATTCAAGAAACTGAATGCCAAAAAAGAAGATCGAGTGGTCAAGGTGTTGCGAAGTGGCCGCGAGCAACAAATCAGTGTGTATGATGTCAACGTTGGCGATGTGCTGATGTTGGAACCTGGAGACATCATTCCAGTCGACGGCTTGTTTCTGGGAGGCCATAACATGGCTTGCGATGAGTCGTCTGCCACTGGTGAATCAGACACGATGAAGAAGAGGACGTACGGTAAGGGGGATTGTTTTATTCTGTCTGGCTCCAAGGTGCTGGAAGGCGTTGGTCGTGCTGTCATTGTTGCTGTAGGAGAAAACTCCTTCTTTGGCAAGACGATGATGTCAATGCGTGGTGAGGAAGCCGAGGGCACTCCTTTGCAGATGAAGCTGGACACACTGGCTGAACAGATTGCAAAGATGGGTTTCGCTGCTGCTATTTTGATGCTGCTGGCTCTCGTCATCAAGTATTTCGTCACTGCTGCTCTTGCACCAGAGTTCCCTCCTGCTGCTGATGTCGCTGCTGCCATGATCTCTATTGTAATTCAAGCAATAACCATCATCGTAGTCGCTGTGCCTGAAGGTCTACCGATGGCCGTCACCATGGCTCTGGCCTTTGCCACTACGCAGATGCTTAAAGATAGTAATCTTGTCCGCGTCTTGGCAGCTTGTGAAACAATGGGTAACGCCACAGCGATCTGCTCGGACAAGACGGGAACTTTAACTCAGAACAAAATGACTGTAACTGAGGGCACTCTGGGCGAGGAATCCTTTGAGTCCCAAGATGCCGCCAAAGACTGGTCCAAGAAGGTCGACCGCAAGAAAGTGCTCTCTATTGTCTATGAAACTATCGCTCTTAACTCTACTGCGTTTGAAGGAAAAGATGAAAACGGCAACGCTGACTTTGTCGGCTCAAAGACGGAATGCGCTCTTTTAGGCCTCACCAAGCACTTGGGCAGTTCGTACGACGATCTGCGTCATGATGCTACCATCACCAAAGTATATCCCTTTGCCTCCAAGCGCAAGACTATGACCACCATCTCTGAAATCAAGGAAAATTCTGCCACCTCTGCTACCGATGGCAACTACCGAGTCCATGTCAAAGGCGCATCTGAAATTGTACTCGAGTCTTGCAAATACTACATTGACAATAAAGGCGAAGCTCAAGAGCTGGACGAGAAAGCGTCCTCCAAGTTCAACGACATCATCTCTTCATATGCTGATAAAGCCCTCCGCACTATTGCCTTGGCTTATCGTGACATTTCCGAGTCCGAGTACAAAAAGGTGAGTGATGAGGAGCCTCCTCTCGAAGAGCTGACCTTGATTGGCATTGTTGGCATTATGGATCCTTTGCGTCCTGGCGTCGTTGAATCAGTCAGCGCGTTTAGGCAAGCCGGCGTCTTTGTTCGTATGATTACTGGCGATAATTTGAATACTGCTAAAGCCATCGCTCGAAATGCTGGTATCTTGACAAAGGGCGGTGTTGCTATGACTGGTCCTGAATTGCGCGCCATGTCTGTTGAAGAGCAGCGCAAGGTGATTCCTCGCTTGCAAGTGTTGGCTCGTTCGTCTCCCACTGATAAGACCATTGTTGTAACCCGTCTTCAAGAGCAAGATCAAGTTGTGGGCATGACTGGCGACGGCACTAACGATGGACCTGCCTTAAAGTTGGCCGATGTCGGTTTCAGTATGGGCATTGCCGGCACCGAAGTTGCAAAGGAGGCTTCTGATATTATCCTGATGGACGACAACTTTAACTCTATATTGAAGGCTTTAATGTGGGGCCGTGCTGTGAATGATGGCGTTCGCAAGTTTTTGACCTTCCAGCTGACGGTCAACATTGCTGCTGTTGTCTTGTCTTTTATCTCTGCTATCGGCTCTGAAAATGCGGAGAGCATCCTAAGTGCTGTTCAGTTGCTGTGGGTCAACTTGATTATGGACACTTTGGCTGCTCTTGCCTTGGCTACTGAGCCTCCTACCGAGGATCTGCTTCATCGTAAGCCCATTAGCAAGTACGCCCATTTGATCAACTACCGTATGGCCAAGATGATTCTGGGCCAGGCCATTTTCCAAATCATCATCAACTTGATTGCCATCTACGTGGGCCCCCGTATCTTCCATTTGGGCGACACTCCCTACGACCAAGAAGTTTTGCGCACCCTTGTCTTTAATATCTTTGTCTTTTTGCAAGTTTTCAATGAAATCAACTGCCGACGCATCGACAACTCCATCAATGTCTTTAAGGACATATTTGACAACTGGATTTTCATTGCCGTCCAAGTCGCTGTTGTGCTGGGTCAATGGTTGATTGTCACGTTTGGTGGTATTGCTTTCAAGACGGTGCCCTTGACTGGCCACCAATGGATTGTTACCGTCCTGATCGGCTCCTTGTCTATCCCTGTAGGCACCATCATCCGCTTGATTCCTGACTGTGGCTGCGAACGTCGTTTCAATGAAGAAGCAAAGCCTCTGGCCAGCTACTCGCGTATGACCTGGGAAGGTGCCATTGGTGATGTCCGTGATGAATTGCGCGTCTACTCCTTGCTGCGTCGTAATCGCGGTAGTAAGTCGCGCGACATTCCTGCTCGTTCCAATACTCAACACTCGAATCCCGAAAGCATGGCCTTCAGCGCTCCCAATGCCAACTATGGCGCCACCAGCCATGGCAACAAGAACAGGTTCGCAGACCTCGTAAAGAATGCTCAAAAGTATCAACAGCAAAATGCGAATCACAATGACGGCAACTAAACTTTTTGCTTTTTTCTTGTATCTACTGTAATTTTATATGTCTCTATTACTATAAACAAGCCAATAAAAAAAATGGAAAAAAGGATTTGTTTTCATTAAAGCCAGGTTATGTTGTAAGAAATGTCGATATACAGCATGGAATTGAAACAATTATGCGCCTTTACCATGTCCCATGTCATGTCAAAAACAATAAACCGCCGCTGTTATTTGCCAATGCCTGCATATTGTTATGTGCTTGACTAAAGCAAATAAATAGCTATCGCAATTGTCTATCTGCAGCGCATTTGCTTTTCTCAAAGGCCGTGCATATTCATGGAGAAAATACAAAATATAAAAATGCAATGGCCAAGATATGCTTCATTTTCTCATGCCGATCCGTAAGGCCTCCAAATCTTTGAGTTTTGACAAGATTAAACAAGCGTTTCTTTACAAAAATAATAATAATGAAAATGTGAACGCTAGTTTATTGATAGCAATAGCATTACTAGCTAAAGGACTACTTGACTTTTCTTCCTTTGGGATTTTTGTAATTATCAAGTCATTCATCACGAATTTTGGTACATACAAACTACTAGCAGCAGTGCAATTCAATTGAGCTTTTTCCCTTTCAGGAAGCCGACATGTTCCCATGTTTAACAATTTCGTAAAAAAAAAAAAAAAGCAGCTTTCGATAACTGATTAGGTATTATACATGTGGGAAATTCAACATGACATCATTTGCAGGACACAAGTCGACTTGGGGGTTCGCACAGACTTGCGCAATATAAACAAACATTTGTCTGGAAATCAGGGCAAAACTGAGTTACGTGGATCACGGGTGTGCGCACCCGCAGCTTTATATCAACAGCAGCATATCGACCAATGGCTTGCCCTGTCTTTATCGATACATTTCAGGCTCACCAACAGTCATCACAGATTCTGGTCTTCTAGGGGGAGGGGTACATCCTGGTCTTAAATAAATGTCAATATTCACTTGCTTGGATGTTTTGAATGTAAAACAAAAGCAAGCATTTAGTGAGATAACGAAAAAGTTACGTTAAATAAATTAAAAAAAAAAAAAAAAGAATGTTTCAATTCAATATACAAGGTCGAACAAGGTTTCGACAGTATCAGATCAATTATCTCGATTTACATGTTGAGAAAAAAACAAAAGTTCTTTATAGAACAAAGAAAACTCAAAAACTCAATATAACAGAGGGTTATGGATCTGCTAGAATGAAAAGAGTAAATATTTATATATTTTATTTATAATAAATAAGTGGTGTCATTGAGATGATGGGAGTTAACATCTCAAATATGGATGGAAAAAAAAATGGTTGTACTGCTATTAAATGATTGTTGTTGTTGGTTGTAAATTTATAATCTATCGCGAGAGTAACTATTGTATCCAAGAGAGATGTTAATATTGGCTCGACTGAAAAATACAAATGTAAAACAAGTACTTACGTCTTGGCGAACTTTTGGTTGACGGTCATGAACTTGACTTGAGTGTCTTGATCAATGTTTTGCCAAGGGTAAGGGTTGTTGGTACGGTCCCAAACAACTTCAGGGCCTCTGGCGAGACGGGTGAGGTAGTAACCAGCTAAACCACAAGCGGAACCAACAGTGATGTAGATGGGGATAATTTCATGCTTGTACCAGATAGACCAGAAAGACTTTTTGGCAGTGTTAGCAGCGGCACCAGCAACCATTTTTTGTTTTTGTAGGACGAAAGAGAGGAAGAATAAGATATTTAGCTTGGTTGCCTGGATGTTTTGATTTATATAGGCCTTTAGATCTGATTTAAAATTCAGGTCCTTTCACCTTCCAGCCCCCCCCCCCACATTCAAATGTAATTGGTAACGTTAATTTTTTGAGCCTGAAAAATGAATCGAATTTTTTGATCTAAACAAGCCTGGCCTCGATACCCAATTGAAATGTTATTCCTTTGTCGACATTTTACCGACAAGCATGGTCCGTCTAAATTATTGGTTTGGGATAGTTTGGATGGGGTTGATTATTATAAAGGATCTGTGGCCTTACCCAAGTATGAGTAGGAGTGTGCCGTCAAAAAAAAAAAAATCTATGCACATAGATTATGCTGCTTACTGTAATCCAATTGACCGTCGATATGTTTGGACATATGCTCCTTTTTTTGTTTGTTTTTGTGCTTGATCAACTCAGATTGAAAATCTGATAAAAAAGAATCAAAGCCTCCCCTCCACTATTGAACCGAATCCGTGAAAAAGACGTTATAGGGACCCCCCCCAATTCTTTTGAAATAAAAAAAAAAAGCTGTTTTTATCAATGTCGCTTTAAGATGTGTTTACTTTGTATTTAGCCGCTTAAAATACTCTGCTAGATTTACCTCAACATTGGTGTAATAATATGCTTATGGCAAGTGCTCAGATTTGGTGTAACACCTTAATGGGATTGAAAGATGGTTACAAAAGTGCGCTGCTGAATTAAATACCAAATCACAAAAGTACCACAAGTGCCTTTAAAAAAATTAAACAAGAATGAACCTGTGCATTTTCTTTATATCCACAGGAAAAGAGTAGATGTTCAGCGCATAATCATTTAGCAGATGGAAATAATAGAAAAGCCGATGATGCCGCATGAGAAGAAACGAAGACAATTTGCAATGAGTCATATGAAATTGTAAAGTGCCTGAAAATTGTCATTTGCACTAGTTGATATTGTTTTCAGAAAACAACAGGAACAAAGCCTTGGTCAAAATCTATATACATGAATGGTATCTCTGTTTGAAATTTACGATAGATGAAGTTGGAAAGACCACATACGTACATAAAGAAGCATTATTATCAAGTGGAGAGACATGCATCTTTGGTACATTATGTGATCAAGCTTTTTGCTAATCCAGAATTAGCCCTGAGAAGCCTCTTTTAATGATACTAACAGTATACAGCGGCTCCACTCCCAAAGTTCGTTTTCCAAAGTGCTAAATTCGCTTTTGTCGTCGACTGAAATTTGCTTTTTTCGCAGCCGAAAATTCGCTTTTTGATTGGTCAAAGTTCGTTTTTGTAAATCATTCAAATTCGCTTTGGCATCGCCCAAAGTTCGTTTTTACATTTGAAAAGTTCGCTCTTAAAAAATTACAAGATATTGACTAGAGTGATTTTTTATTAAAGCATTTTTCAAAATTATTAAGAGAATGATTGGCAGTGTTATAAAAGGCCTTTCTGCTGACACTTTCACTGGCTTCGACAATTCTGGTTTTCAAGTCTTGTGTTTCTGTAAATTCACTTTGCTTAACCGAATTCTTGATAATGGACCAGAAGTTTTCAACAGGATTGAGCTCAGGGGAATATGGGGGAAGATATATAGCTCTATAACCTCTCATTTCGATTAAGTTAGTGACACTATCTGAGGTATGGATCGGCGCATTATCCATAGTAGAGGACGTCGTAGAGGACGTCGTCCTTTTTCAAGCTCAGTCTGCGTCGAAGTGGACGTCGTAGAGGACGTCGTAGAGGACATCGTCCTTTTTGTTTTTCTAAACAATTTATAATTCTTTACAAAAAAAAATTGGAACACTAATGAACACCATAACACGCGAGAAAGCGATTTGTATGTTCTACTGCGAACCATACAGCAAGGCTCGTGCTATAGACCTTTTAAACGGAATTGAAAATATTGGTCTTGATGTTTGTTACAAAGATGATCCCACAAAACCAAGCTTACACTCAACAAAAAACATTGACCAAAACCCACACAAAAACAAAACAGACAAAAATAAAAAAACAAAAAAGAAAAAAAAAAAATCAGAAAAAAAAAGACAGTAGAAAAAAAGAAAGCATCAGAAAACACCGCAAAGCAAAAAAACTACCCAAAAACACAGGTTATAATAATCGACAAGAGCACAAAAGACTACATCAAACAAAGAGAAAAGTTCATGCGTGCTACTTTCAAGCAAAGATCGATACGGATGATACCCGTAAGAATAAAAAGATGCAGAGCAAAATAAAAGAGGCGCCGTGGGATCATCTTTGTAACAAACATCAAGACCAATATTTTCAATTCCGTTTAAAAGGTCTATAGCACGAGCCTTGCTGTATGGTTCGCAGTAGAACATACAAATCGCTTTCTCGCGTGTTATGGTGTTCATTAGTGTTCCAATTTTTTTTTGTAAAGAATTATAAATTGTTTAGAAAAACAAAAAGGACGATGTCCTCTACGACGTCCTCTACGACGTCCACTTCGACGCAGACTGAGCTTGAAAAAGGACGACGTCCTCTACGACGTCCTCTACTATGGATAATGCACCGATCCATACCTCAGATAGTGTCACTAACTTAATCGAAATGAGAGGTTATAGAGCTATATATCTTCCCCCATATTCCCCTGAGCTCAATCCTGTTGAAAACTTCTGGTCCATTATCAAGAATTCGGTTAAGCAAAGTGAATTTACAGAAACACAAGACTTGAAAACCAGAATTGTCGAAGCCAGTGAAAGTGTCAGCAGAAAGGCCCTTTATAACACTGCCAATCATTCTCTTAATAATTTTGAAAAATGCTTTAATAAAAAATCACTCTAGTCAATATCTTGTAATTTTTTAAGAGCGAACTTTTCAAATGTAAAAACGAACTTTGGGCGATGCCAAAGCGAATTTGAATGATTTACAAAAACGAACTTTGACCAATCAAAAAGCGAATTTTCGGCTGCGAAAAAAGCAAATTTCAGTCGACGACAAAAGCGAATTTAGCACTTTGGAAAGCGAACTTCGGGAGTGGAGCCGCTGTAAAAACTGGTGTTTTATTTTTATTTTGTTTTTGTTTTTTTTTCTTTAGAAATGCAAATAAACAAATGGAGGGTAAGAAAGTGAAAAAGGCAAGAGTATATTGTATGTATTTGGAAAAGGAAAAAAGCAAAGAGAGACAGGATTATCACTTTTTTTTTTTTTTTTTTTGATTGAAAAATTAATTGTCAGAGGTTAGAGGCATTGGCAATGATAGCGATGGTGAAATGACAGCCTCATTTACATGTAAACCAGTCTTGCGTCCTCTGTTACGGCTGTAGCCAGAAGCATAATGATGCTGTTGTTGATAGCTGCCTCTACCGCCTGCTGTAACTCTCCCCGCGCCCTTTGCTGGTGAGCCATCCGTCACAACAGACCATGGGCGAGCCGCTCCAAGTGCGCCACCGCCCCCCCGTTTACGATTTGAATTACCTCTACCATTGGTTTGACAAATGCTAGGATATCTGGAATGTTTATGGCCATTTTTTGTATCGGTACTCAATGCGTGCTCATTGTTAAAAGGTCGGCGATGCTGCCAGGACAACGTAGGATAGTAGATGGGTTGCACATTTTCCGTTCCCGCCAGCGGATAAGGTACTGCATATTGATTACTGGATAAATAAGCTTGCTGAGGCTTGAGGTACACACCGATAGGACGGTGCTGCTGTTGGTGATGATGTTGAGATGGAGGACCTGATTCGAGAGGAGAGAAAAAGCACAGCTAGTCAATTATACAAAGCCATGTCATCAACATTCGCTATCAAAACTTACCTTCAGGTTCGACACTTTTAGAAGAATTAACGCTACCAGGACATGTTGGCTGACCAGGATATCGATACACTAATACAGGAAAATGCCTGTTTACATGCATTTTTCTTTGCTGCGGAGGATGTGATTTGGACAGTGCAGATGCTGTACTATTACTGTTGCTAGTTACAGTCGTTGCAGTCGTAGCGACGCTGATAGCCTCCTCCTCCTCCACTTGAATTGCAGTGTTAGTTTGCCCCATCAGGGTAATTTCCTCGTCAGATTCTTCCGTATCCACCATGAAGCTCATATTAGCAGGTTTTCTAGCAGCAAGTTTATCGATGAAATCAGGGAATATGGGCGAAGACGAGTTCTTTAGCAAGTTTGTCAACCGAGTCTTTTTCGAAAGGATGGCCTTTTTTCCTGGCTCGTGTTTTTTCAATATCTCGATCACAACTGGGTTTTCTTCATTGTCTTTGTGATGGCTACTTGCAGCCACTCTGTCTCTGCTACTTTTGGCGCTGGTAGCAGTATCTCTACGACCTCCTCGACTACTACCGCCGTTTTGAGTGTTTCGCCCAGATCGTTTTTGATTGCTGAAATTTTCATCACGAGTCCAGCCACCACGATTAGGAGTGCGACCATTCATTATAGTTGCAGGCATGGAACCCCACTCTTCGTCCTCGTAATTCAACACTTCAACATGCTGTTTTTGCTGCGCTTGTTCAGACAACTCGGACTTTTGCTGGCATTCTCGCTTCATCTCCTCCTCTACCTCCTTGACTCTTTTCTCTCGGTTCGACATATCGATCGCATTTTTCTCGGCTACCGTCTCTTGCAGTCTGACAGCAAAAGAAACCCAATCGGCGGAGGTGTTTTTCTGCTCAGCAGCAGCTGCTGGATCGGTTCTGATCGCAGAGACGTATTTTTCCCATTTCTCGTCATCGTCTGTCACTGATTTACTTGGCTTACCCTCCCCCTTTTCTTTCTTGTCGCCGGCGCGAGTCGGTTTGGGCTCTTTCTTTACGATGGCAACTGGTTTCGTTTCCTTTTTGAGTATTTGCGTAGGTGCGGGCAAGTGTTCACGGGAGGGAGATGTTTTAGGTTCGCTGTTTACAGCAGCCGCAGTCGCAGTGGTCGTTGCCGGTTTAGGTGCTTGTTTATTGGCAGCTACCAAATTCCAAGGCTTACTGGTATCCGGGATCTTGAACGATAGTGGCACTGCCTTGGACGCTGTTGCTGGAGCTGCATGAACAGGAGCCGTTTTTAACGGCGATGATGGTGATGATGAGGATGGTGGTGGTGGTGGTGACGATGATGATGACGAGGATGTATTGCGTTTAGCTGTCGCTGGTGTCTCAGCAGATGTCTCTACAGTCGATTTATCAGCAGCAGGCTTTTTTAATATCGTCATTGTCTTCAATTCGCTTTGCTTGGCAGCCAATGCGTCTGCCTTTTGCTTGGCGCGTTCGGCAACAGCCTTGAATTCTGCCTCTTGCTCTTCTAATCGTTTCTTGGCGCGTTCCGCGGCAGTCAGCATGAGACTTTTCTGCACTGCAGTGATTTCCTCACCACTATCAGTTGTGGCGACGGTGATAGGGTCAGGTGTGATTTGCAACGGATTGCCGCTATTTTCTTCACGAGAGTGATCTGATCTGAAACTTTGATCTGATAAACGCCGAGATCTAGGAAGAAAACCGGCGTGGTGGTATGATCCGTTGTCATGCTTCCTGTCGTAGCTAGATCTTCTATTTCCGTAATGTGGTTGCTCCGTGTTGTCTCGTCGAGTGGATAGCGGCTGGGCAGTTTTACTAGTCCATCTGTCATTTGTACCTGAAGCAGACAAATTGCGTCGTTCGTAAGTTCCCTCTGTGCTAGCGCGCCTACTGTTGTAGCTTGCATTATTGTATCGGGAACTATACCCGTGATCCTCAGAACGACGATAAGATTTGTAATGAGGGTGGGGATGCTGGTTATGGTGGCTTTGGTTGTGATGCTGGTGATCGCTGTTGTCATGATGGTGGTGATATTGCTGCTTTGCAGGGTAACTTCTATCGTAATCGTCCGTAAAACGCTCCGAAGGTAAAACCGGATCTGCAGCCTTGGAAGCAGCAGCAGCAGCTGAAGACGGACGACTGCCTGTGCTGGAAGAATCGGATTCCACTCGAATCTTTGTACCATCTTCGAATTCGACCACGTCCACAGAGAATTCGTCCAGATCCTCACTCACCATCTGCTCTGCATGTTAATGACCTTGACAACCCAACACTACTTTGACGGCTTCTTACCTCGTCCCATGATATGTGGTTTGGATCTGACGAAGCATACATCAAGTACTCATCCTAAGTTATACATTAGTGCATCAGAGCTAAAAAGAAGAAAAAAAGCTAGCTTGACTAAAAAAAAAAAAAAAAGAGTATAAATCTTACAATCAGTGATGGTTTCTCTATATCATATATAAATCGTGTGAGTCAATTCTATTGGTGTGTGAGAAATTACGGTATATGCAGCAAGTCTACTTACTGTTGGTTCCAGAAGCGGCTTCAGCAGCTGTGGGGAAATCAGTTGAAGGAGCTGGGGTCTGCGTAATAGTAGGAACCGCCCATGCTCTTGCAGTTGTGCTGGCATTAGTTACTGCTGCAGCAGCTGCAGGAATCAAGACAGGTGATGTAGCTGTGTCTGGTGATTTCTTGGTTTTATCAATGATAGCCTCTGCAACCGGCTTTTTCTCTGGTGGTTGCGCTGATGGCTCAATGTCTGTCTGTGCTACTTGCTGCTGCACCATTGAGGGTGAACTAGAAGCCGAGCCCCAGCCATGGGATGTGGCAGGTGAGGATGCAAGAGCGTCCGAACCTACAGCATGCTCTCTTCGCAAACTAGGAAGGTTTATTGGACGAGGCGCTGATACTTTGCTGGAGAGCAGCCTTTGACGGGCTTGCGAGTTACGGTTACCTTGACACAGAGGGTTTATTTAGAGAGTTTCTGTGTTGTTCAATGCGTCTTATTTACCTGTATTAGTGTTGCTGTTGCTGCCGCTTCCGATGCTGCTGCTGTTGTTGTTCAACATGATGGGACTCTTTGGCGTTGTCGTGTATTTCTTTGAAGGCGTGCTTATTGGACTGGGAGACGTAAATCTGACAGATGGAGTATCTCCAGAAGACATTTAGTGTGTTTGTGTGTGTACGCGTTTTTATTTAAAGAGGGAATGAAAAAGGATAATTTTCGTTCATGAGGTTCAAGTGAAATATAGGAGTGTGGAAAATGTTTGCAACCAGTAGTCTCTTTTTTTTTTGTGATACATGATCCCACATGGTTGGAAATGTTGTCAAATTAATCAGCGTTTTTTATTGCCACCTAATGCAACGCTTTTAGGTATATAGAAGCTCTGAAAGAAGCTGACTATGGATAGCAACCCAATGATATAGTAAATTAAATGTCTGTCAAACGGAAACTGGTTTCCATCCTTGATTGATTTTGACCAGAGATAGCCCCCAAAGCTTGGCCCTACATTAAACATAAAACATTAGACATTTTGCTTCATTTTAGCAAGAATGTGAATGCGTGTATTACCCAATGCTCGCACAAGAGACAGACATGATTGGCAAATTCTAAAAGCGAAAAAGTTTTGAGTCGTCCAGCAAAATAGTCCAACGTCGCAGCCTGCACTTACCCATTCACTGTGCCCAAAATTTCTGGAGCAGCAGATGTGCTCACCTGTTACATGGTAAAAAAAAAATGGATGAGACGATGGCCATATTGCACACACACACACACCCCAACACAATGCACTTACCATAATACCCATTCCTGTATATGCTGAACAAACACCTCCATATCGAATCAACATTAAAAGCAAATATCCGAGCCTGAATGTCCAGTCTGAACTTGGGTCACCACCCGGATGATTGGAAGCAACCCATGCTCTCAATGTAGACAGCTCAGGGAACAAAAAGTAGACTGGCAAAAATAAGAGAAAAGCAAACCTGCACAGATCCAATATCGAGTAATGTCTGGTTAATCTGGGATAGACGCCAAACTGGAAAATAAGCTGAATAACACCAAAGAATGACAGTGTCTTTGCGAAATCAGTTCTTGTGATACCGAGTCCACCAGCGTTGACAGGAGCCGTGAAATACAGTGGCAATACTTCCTCAAACACCATGGCATGGAAGCCAAATATACTATGTGTGTATAAACAAATGAGATTATGGACATTTCACAGCGACTTTACTTACGAATACGCAATGATGACAGCAAAGGAGGTTCTAGTAACAAGACGCATGGATCCGCTCTTTGGTATCATCCTCTTTGCTGTTGCTTCATCCATAGTATTGTTGTTGTTGTTGTTGTTGTTGCCTGTCAAGAGAGCCGTACGCTCGTTTGGCTCGTTTTCAGCGTCCCATCGCTTGTTGGCTAGCACAGTAGGGTTGGATTCCTTCAAGTAGAAATAACCAACGACAAAACCAATCATGGAGCCACAAGCAGAGACAAAGCAGGGCAAAAAGTAGGGATAATATGTAAAGAAGGCTGAGCCGCCAAAGATGTCAGGGAACTGTTCAGCCGGTCTTGCAAGATAGCCACCGAGAACTGGCCCAGCTTTTGTAGAGAGAAGAAGGTTAATTAGGCAGCTCTACATCCCCCCCCAAACGAAACACTCACCGATCATGCCTGTGCCCCAACAGAAGCCAAAGATTGAGAACGCTTTTGCTTTATTTGTATTGTCAGTGATCTCACTGACCATACTGCGTGCAACACCTGAATTGCCATTCATGATGCCACACAATGCTCTTGACGCAATGGCCCACCAGAGAGTCTTGCTTAGACCAAACAAGCAGGAAGAAACTGAATTTCCAACCAACCCTACCAGCAGGACAGGCCGTCTGCCGTATCGATCTGATATTCTACCCCACATAATCGCAGTGCAGAACTGCGCAACAAAGAACACGGATGCTGCGGAATGCATGTTAATAGTTATGCCAATGCGTAATGTGATCCGAACTTACTAATCCATCCTGCGTAAGCGCCAATTTCCTTTTCATCATCAGACAGGTGAAAGTCCTTGATCTACAATATACAAGCAATTAGGGCTCCATGCGTTTCCTCTCCCCTGTGCTTTAAAAGAGTGAGCTTTGT
Organism: Parasitella parasitica; assembly: GCA_025201805.1. Taxonomy (NCBI): domain Eukaryota; kingdom Fungi; phylum Mucoromycota; class Mucoromycetes; order Mucorales; family Mucoraceae; genus Parasitella; species Parasitella parasitica. Next base: position 320,066 of record MU619250.1, read on the forward strand.
ACTTACCATAAAGTAGATGAATGGGAACAAGATGGTCGATGTCAGCGGCTCGCTGAAGAGCAAGATGGAAATCACTAGCATTTGTACTTTTGGTAGGGGCGTGATCTGCTCGTTATCAGCGCCGTCGATAGAGCTTTGATCAGATGAGTTGTCGTCGTTCAGCAGATGGTCCCCGTCGGCACCAGGATGCTTGAGCGACGACGCATTGGTGTGATGAGACCCTCTTCGTGTGTCCATAATCTTTGGGATGGCAATGATTGGAGTTGTGTGACCCGTCGAATTAAAATTGCTCAAATTAGAGTTGATTGACTGATTATTGCCATGCGGATAAAAGTGATTGTATGCAGCGCTGTTGTGAGCATCGTCCTCTGGCTCGTACAGATAACTGGAGATGCTGTCTGTGTAGCTCTTGGAGAGTGTGTCCTGAGGATCCATGACTTGATGTGTACAGAATTAAGAAATGAAAAAGACAAGGAAAGACAAGGAAGAAAAAAACGAAGAAGAAAGAGGGGAAAAAAAGGAGATCGATGTAGAGCACATTATATACGTACATGTAGGGAACAACAACGAAAACTGTATAGCAAAAAAGAAAAATAACCTCGTTTTGGGGTCACATTGAGTCAGAAATAAGCATGCATTCCAAACAACCTCCTCGACGCATTTAACATTAAAATAGAATAATTTATTATATATAGTAGAAAAGCAGCAACTAAATTAGTAAAAGCTGTAGACCAGCGCCATTGACATGGCAAACAAACCTCCATTTACTGCAGCTGTGGCGGTTGCACCAGACTGCATACTTCCTGACCCATTGCCGTTGCTGGCTCCACCGCTGCCGCCGCTTCCGCCAGCCTTGTTGGGTGCCGAGGGATTCTGGCCAACAGTAGGCACCATATTAGACTCCTGCATGCTTGCCGTACAACTCCAGGTATTTCCCTTGACAATGTTCTCTCCCTTGAGCTTGCGTTCAATTTCTGAGCATCCTAATTGTGACGAAGTCGTCTGAAGACGCATGCCGCCACGCACATCCTGGAGCACAGGCAGGTTGTAGACGTTGAAGCCGCCTGCCAAGTCGACGGTGCCATGGATCTCAGCCAGCTTGGGGAAGCCGTCGATGGATGCCAACTGTGTGTTGTTACCAATCGATAAAGCGCCGTCAATGCGCGTCAGGTTCTTGAAGGAGGTCTCTGTCAGCTTGTTGTTGTTGGCAATAGTCATAGTCCCGCCGATAAACTCGACCCTGTCCAGGTTGAGTACAGTCAATTCATTTTCATGGAAGGACAGGTCGGATTTCACGTTTGCCAATGCAGGCATGTCGACTTGAGCCAGATTAAGAAAGGTAGCCATCTTGATGGTAGCCAATTGATTTGCCTATTATTATGGACATTCCAGTTAACTGTGTGAGAAATACCCTCAAATTCAGCGTTATAAATGACTTACTTCAAATGTCATGAGCTTGTTGTTTCCAAGCAAAAGCATGTCGCCCGTAACTTCCTTGACTGAATTAAAGTCAAATGACTTCATGTAGTTGTTGCTCAGAAGCGTAAAGGAGTCGAGCGTTTCAGGTCTGAATCCGTCCACCTTGGGAGCGCGCGTGTCTTCAATGCGCATCGATTTTACCTTGCTAAGGCCTGCAGGGAAGCTGATTGTTTCGAGAGCAGGTAACACAGCCATGGAAAATGTCGTTGCTTCCGTCAGTTTAGGGAGCTCGACCTTGTTTAAAATAGTATGATTTTCAATCTTGATGGTACCATCCACTTTTTGCAATTCAGGGGCGCTGAATTTCTCAAGATCCGCATTGCCATTTAATAGTAAATCACCGATAAGCTGCTCAACACCCTCCATCTTGAGTTGCGTAGCTGTCATGTGGTCAATGTCAATCGTGCCCTTGAAGATCTTGCACGTCTTGATGGTGTCCAGATCCGCTTGGGCCATGACTTTAAAGTTCTTTTCGCACCCTGCCTCCACCTTGACATCGTTGCTCGTCACAGCAGCAGCTATTGATGTCTCTTTGTTACACGCATGTTTAGTACATTTTCGCTTCACTTCAACTTACATTCCTCAGCAGCGAATGCTCCTGCCCAAAGCGTTGCCAATATAATAGTTGTCAATGAAAAACGAGCCATTATGAATAATGTTTTTTTTTAAACAAGGAAATATGGGCATCAAAATACTTTACTTTTTATACTCTATTGTTGAATGTACATGTTGTCCGTTTTGAAATGAAAAGAATGATATTTGCTATTGGATCAAATTACAACATTTTACCCACGTGTGTGTTTATGTTTTCTTCTTTATCATCATCATCACAAGATGGATCCAGTGCAAAAAGAAAGGGTATTCTACGAAACGCTCTCTGGACGATAATGGCCCACTTTTTGTCTTCTTTTTTTTTCTTTCCTTTCCTTCTGCATACAACTCACGTCTATTTCGCAACTAAATAGTGACAATAACATGGCTGTATTTTTAAACTTGACCTGTGGAAATGAGCAGGACGATTATCAGCATCGTCATCATCAAGGCCATCACAGAGAAACAACTTCTACCCATGATTTAGCAGAAATGATACTGTACTCATTTGTTGATGATGCACCTACCGTTGCCGACTTGTTGTGGTCGAAACAACAACAGAGTCAAGGCGAATTTCTTGCGCTTACGGATGAACAAGAATGGTCTCAATTGCCTGTGGTCGATTATTCAACTCACGAGCCTTGTTTTCCTTAACTCTTTTTACAGCCATGACAATTTTTGTGAAGGCTAGTTTGGCTATTCTTTACAAAGTCTTGGTCAAATTACAGTAATTACCGGACAATTTAGATATGTTTCATCTCTGAAGCCCTTGACAAACTAGTAAACTTTCGCAAATAAATAAATAAAAAAAACCCCCCTCCCCCATCATTCTTATTGTGCCTTTCATTTTTGGATATGATAGCTGAAGCGTTTAGGAGCGTCAGATGGTATAGTTTTTTAAGAAATTGCTTTGCTTTTGTCTTTCTGAGCTCGCTTTTCTTGCTTCTGCTGCCTTTATCACTGAATATCTCGAAATTTCTTTTAGCTTGTTTCAGAAGATATCCAGTACTTGTACTTGTTTAAAATCATCGTATTCCGGAACATTTCATACATTCACCATTTTCACCATTTTCAGGGCATTTATAACGAGGGGATGATACCCACATTTGTACAATCCGCAATTCTCTATGGCCATCTTACCCGTTTGACATGGTTAAACACAGTCAAATCGTGGTATATGGTATGAACGACACGCTTTCTTTAAATAGCACGTTTATATAATGGCAATGTGACAATAACGTTTGCTTTATTTATTTGAGATGTGAGGATGGAGGCAGCCCTTTTTTTTTTCTTTTTTTTTTTCTTTTACAATGCTCCAAGTACATCTATAAACTTATCATTTCTTCTGTGGTTGGAGGCTGCGTTGAAGCTCTGATTGCCATTCTGGATCCCGTGTCTAAATCTATTTTGACTTTTGTTGTTCTTTAATTTGATCTTGATGGGAATTTGGAATACAGCAGCAGCAGCAGCAGCGGAAAAACTGTCATTCAGTGGAGGGTCAGTTTTGCTGTTGCACATATCCACGAAATTCATGTCAGTCTCTTCCAGCAGCTTGGCCGCACGCTCAAACTCAAATTGGATCCGATTCAGCCCTAGTTCACTGCATGATTGCCTATGTAGATGTTGAGAATGTTACGGAATATTGATTGTTCACCGTTCCAAGATCCTTACGCGACATTTTTATTCTGAATGAATGGGTCCTGAACGACCATACTCTTTTTGAACCATTTGCGAGGGGGGTTTGGAACTTTGTTGGGAGCGTGACGAATCGACATGTGTGTGGTAAGGTTTTCTAGTTTGGAGGCCCATTTAAAAAAGGCAAGCATAACCTCACCTAGGTTGTCATGACAATATCCATCCCATTGGGTTTTGGCAAATCCTCGCTGCGCCGGTTCTTTGGGCATTTGATACTCGGATTCAGACACAACCTCGACACAATCGTGGTAACGGACTTGCTGATTTTCTACATAGTACCTCGTTTTGCCAAACTTGCAATTTTTTCCATCACACACGTCAGAAGCACCCCTAAGCTCGTGCAGGTTGGGGATTATGGGGCAGCCGTAGTTGTGATTCATCAGATAGTATATCCCAAGAAGACAGTATGCATAGCTTGACAGGGTTCCACCTTGATCTATGATTTTGTAGAAATCCAACTGATTAAAATTCGTACAAGAAAGGGAGCTACGGAAATGACAACTCACTGTCATTGATGTCTCTCTTTTTCACAAAGTACTTTAATGCGTATAGGAAAGGGCCCACACGTTTGTCCAGCTTTCTGTAATCGTCGATCAACTGGCTGTTTTCCATGCCCAAAGAGCTAGACGCATTGATGTCGCAGTGGAGATTCGTCTCAGGGTCAGTGAATTTGCAGATGGGGACGCTTGCGTTTTGAATGGCAACAATGTCTATCATCCCAATTCTTTGCAACTCGTCTGCTAATGTGTGCATATTAAATACGCTGTTCTGCAGCCGTCGAAGGTTCTTCATATTTTCCCGACCAGTATTGACGACTTGAGGAACGACAATAGCTAAATCCAAATCGCTGTCATCAGACGCCAAATGAGTTCTTGTAGACCTTTTTTTTTTGTTATGCGGTTATTTTAAAGTTGGTATCCATGCAGCCATTAAATGTGCTTTACCCGAAATAATTCACTCTGAAGGACAAGTTAGGCCACGCATCCCGAATCATTGCATTGATTTTGTTGATAACTGTGTTTCTGTCTCTCACCGTCTTTGGGGTCATTGCATTGTCCTATTTGTTTCAAATTAGTGCCGATTTTGCACAGACATATTAGGGCACCACTCTAAATGTAACCTGATAAAACTTGAATAATTCGCTCTCCAACCGCAGACTGGCAGCCTTTTTGGCTTTGTGCTCATGCGAATCAAACTTGTTGTGGTCAATCAGGAGAAACAAAGGGTCTGTAAAGCGGTATTCGTTGCATTCGTGCCCGTCAAAGCCATTGCGGTAGTAATCCTCTGCTTCCACCAGGACAAAACAGCACGCAAAACGTCCGTAGAACGCGTTGAAGACGTACTCTGTTTCAAGACAGTAGTACATAAAGTAGCTAAAGCCACAAGCTCTCTCTATTTCATCAAATTCGTCTGGATTTTCAAATCGCATGTCGTTTTCAAAGTCAAGCAGACGGACACATCGGTCTGGATTCCACTTTGCCTGCTGGTATAAATCTTGTAAAATATTTAGGCAAAAGTTTAATGGAAGCATCGTTTTCGTTTGGATCTTCTTGTGCTGTGTGAAATAAATTAATAGAGAGATAAGGCGAACTGCGTTATTACGGAAAAAGCACTGTTAGATTCAAGGTTTGAAACCCAATCAAGTAACACTCTATTTGTATCCAGCCTTTGACCTGAAATGATGCCATTTTAGCATAAAGGGTCGTATGAAATTCAACAATCGCAGTTTCTTTGATAAATGAAATGAAAAATTCGCATCTTGTTGTACACAATGAAATAGCCGAAAAGCGTTAATAAACAAAGCTGTATTCTGTTTGCTTTTGAGAATATGTGGATATGGCCAGAACGTTTAGGGTCAACTCGACTTACTAGAAGACAAGAGGCCAAAATTGGCTTTAGTGTTGTACATTTCTGCGATGAGGGGGGGGGGTGGATCTTTTTTTTTTCAAGAGATCCCAGTATTTACTCAAGTGTTGAATGCCATGGACCTTACATGTCTATGATTCCTGTCAAATGTCAACATGATGGTATTCCCAACGTCACGCGTTTTCAAGTTACGCTGAAATGGTAAAAAACATCCCAAACTGCTTCTTGCTTTTGCTTTATCTTCTACATGTCTACTACCATCATCGATTTGAAAACTCAAAAATATGACCGTCAGCTTAGGTAGGTTTTATGTAGCCTGATTTGTGCGCTCTCATCTGATATCGAGTGCTTTAAACAGACTTTGGGCAGCAACAGGTCAACATGCTTTGGAGCACGCCCATATCTGTTTACTAAATGCAAGCTCTACTGGTTGCGAAATCATTAAAAATCTCGTTCTTCCTGGTAAGATGAGCTATTACTAATGAACTCTGAGCTTTTGTTGTTGTTTTCTTTTTATTTTTTAATCTTCTTTTGCGATCATAGGTGTCGGCAATGTGACAATCGTAGATGGCGACAAAACTGCATCAAAGGACATACGCAGCAATTTCTTTTTGGATTCCGAAAGCATTGGACAATCCAAAGCCAAAGCCGCATCGGATTTGATCCAGGAATTAAATGAGGATGCCAATGTGAGATACGAGGAAAAGGTATGGGCGCTATGAAGCTAGAGAGCTTTGAGCAAGGATTGATATTTCTTTTTTGTCAATGTCTCTAGGATTCCAACGAATTGATCGAGAGCCAACCGGAATTCTTTGAGCCTTTTACAATGATCATTGCAGTCAATTTACCAGAGAGTGACTTGATGAAACTGTCTACCTTATGTGCTGAATCAGGAAAGAGCTTGATAGCAGTAAAAAACAAGGGCCTTGTAGGCATGTTCACTATGCAAGCTCCAGAACACACAGGTACGTCGCTTGAGTCGAGCACCACATTTTTGCAAGTGCCTGATTTTGTGGGTTAGTCATCGAAGCGCACCCTGAAAACGCTCTTGACCTCCGCTTGTCATGCCCCTTCCAGCAACTGACCGACTACGTATCGACATTTGATCTGGATAAACTGGACCAAACCGACCACAGTCATGTTCCGTTCATTGTGGTTATATTAATATATGTGGAAGCATGGAAAGCAGAACATGACGGTCAAGCGCCACAGACCTACCAACAACGACAGGAATTCCTCGAGAAATTAAGGGCGGCCATGCGAACACCGGACGAAGAGAATTTCGAAGAAGCCATTGCAAATGTCTGGAGACTTTCACCATCGAACCCTGTAAGCATATTGAAACCACTTGTCTCGCCGGAAAATGATCCACTGATGAATCTTTGACAGATTTCATCCGAGGTCCGTCAAATATTTGAGGACCCGTCTTGTCAGAGCGCACATGGCAACGTAAGTCTTTCCGCTGCTTTTTTGTAGGCGCATAAACTAAAACGATCAACCTTAAAAAAAGTCACCCTATTTTTGGATATTGACCCGGGCAGTGCGGGAATTCGTTGAGAATGAAGGCGGGGGACAGCTTCCGTTGTCTGGTAAATTGCCCGACTTGAAGTCAGATACTTGCAACTACATCAATCTGCAAAACGTGTAAGCAATCCTTTTGAATTTTTGCACATGTGTAAATAATCCATGTAATCTTAGTTACCGCGAAAAGGCTTTGTCTGATTTAAATGCAATCAAAAAAAGAGTCAAGGCTTTGACTGAAGGCTCCGACACTCAAATCCCTGAGGAGACAGTTGAGCTCTTTTGTAAAAATGCAGCTCATATTAGAGTGATTCAGTACAAGCCCATGACAGAGAACCACATACAGCCTGATAAATTAGGTACGAAGCGCTCTTATCAGACCCAAGCCGTACTAAATCATATGTAAACTCAGTCAACTTGATTAAGAATGAGGAAAACTTTTGCTATTGTTTCGTATACAAAGCAGCTGACAAATTCCAATCGGAATATGGCAGACCACCAGGTATGAATACGCCGAAAAAAACGCTCCAAATGAAACCAATGGGCTGACATTTTATACTGAAGCTTCTGATGCTGATTTTGACAAATTGAAGCACCAGGTACAATCACTGATGGTAAGCATGGGTATCACGCCCACAGATGCAGAAGATCTTTTGTCAATCGATACTTTGGATAAAGTAATTACAAATTAGTAAGTTCACGCCCTGCTTGAAACCCCCCCCCCCTTCCCGCCTCCCTTCCAGATTAACATTGCAATTGGTAGCTTGCGATTCGGCGATTTAGAAACTGCCAACATGGCAGCTCTCGTGGGTGGGCTAGCGGCTCAAGAAGCGATCAAGCTGATAACTCGTCAATACATTCCACTCAACAATACCTGCGTTTTCAATGGAATTACATCTACCAGCAGTGTGTTTGAACTATAACAGGAAGAAAAAGAGAGAATAAATTTTTACAGTTTATAAAAGAGGAAGAGCAATAAGAAAAAAAAAAGAAACAAATGCTATAATGAAATCACCTACAACAACTACAAAAAAAAGAAAACAAAAAAAAGGGTGTCTACTAATAGAATTAAAAAAGAGGAATGAAATACAAAAATACACTTAGAGATGACACTCTAACGTAAAACCCTCTTTTTCTTTTTTTTTTTTTTCCAGTTATTTCTGATGCGTGCTGTGTAAAGTTAAAATCTGTGGGTGTTAAACAATGGCGGTCTCCATGCGAGCAGCAACACAAGCAGTAAGAGCAGCACCAACACCACTGCCATCTCTGGCAAGACCAAGACGAATAGTCTTGCGAATGTCAGCAATCTCGGGCATCATTTCAGTGAGAGCTTCGTACATTCGAAGTTCAAAAGAGGGATAGAATTCATAAAGAGAGCCGTCAATACCAATATCGCAGCCATCAGCTTCAATACCACAGTGCTTGACAATGGCGGCAATGGAAGTGGCAGCCAGACGTGCAGCACGCTTACCGACAAGCTCGCAAATCTTCTTGATAAAACGAGCTTCAGTGGTAGTGACATCGTGCAAATTGAGGTTGGTATCCAAGATTTCCTTTGTGTTTGCAAAGTCGGCAGAGTTGTCAGACTCGATATTTGACATAAAGGCAGTTTCGAAAGACCAGTGTCTGGAAATCTCCTTGGACCATGCAAGCGAAGTGTTCTCATCACGCTTGAGCAAGAGCTCACGGTCAATCATATCAGTCAGTACATTGCGAGTGATCTCACCGAGATACATGCCAGAAATCATCTTTTCATAGAGCTGAGCATGAGGATTGATAGATTCACGGTCCAGCTTGTTATCGAAACGAGTCAAGGGAAGCATTTTGCGTTCATTATCAAAGGCGCCGAATTCCATGTTGATAATCATTTCGTCAGCAGTGGCCTTGGAGCCCTTCCACTTGGAGATCTTGTCAAACTTTTCAATGTAAGCGCCGTTGGCACCAGTGCCCAAGATGAGACCAGCCAATGTCGAAGGCTTATTGTATGCATTTGACAAGAGGGTGCCTACAGTATCGTTGACAAGAGCAGAGACCTTGACGGGAACATGCTTTCTCAACAGAGCGTCTTGCAACAACAAGACGGGATCCTTGCCCACAGCACCGGTACAGGCAAAACCCTTGGTCCAAGTAGTTAGGACGCCACGATTGATCTGATATTGATAAGAGATGCTGTCAAATTAAAAGTCATCGTATTTCCTTTTTCAGCCAACTTACTCGAGACTGAAGGACAGGGAAGGAGAATGTATAACCCAAGTTGAGCTCGACTTCTTGGTCCTCGAGGCCTTGCTCTGTCAAGAAGGTATCGACGCACTCGGCAATATAATCTATCAATATCAAAGGGAAAAAAAATAATAATAATAATAAAAAAAGCCATGTTAATTCGGAGTTCTCCAAGGTTTCATTTTGATGATAATATAGTGTGATTGTTGGTTTTGGGGGGGGGGGGGAAGTCAATGGAAAATTAACGTACCACACAAGTTACGCATAGGACCAGTCTTCAACTCTTCGGATACTCTGGATTTAGACGATACTGTCTTGTATTTGCCTTGACCCTCCAGCGTAACAAGGACAACTCTCAGGTTGGTTCCGCCCAGATCAAGAGCAAGGAAATGTCCCTCCTCCTTGCCTAACAAAAAACAGCACACTTTTTAATGGACAATGCCGCCCAAAGTCCAATTGAAACTAACCTGTCAAACGGCCTTCAACATAGGAAGGAATCATGGCAACGGTAGCACCCTCCTTCTGGAGACCCTTATCCATCTCTGTTATAAAGTGATCGCGAATTTGGTTGAGGTAGGCGGAATTAACAGTGAATTGATCAATGATATCGCGCATGTAGGCTTCTTGCTCGGGTGTCCCGCCGAGCTCCGTAACTTCGTGAGCTTGAGGTGCTTTTGTAGACATTTTTACCAGGTAATTTTTTATATTCGCG
>MU619250.1:332995-357178 GCA_025201805.1 Parasitella parasitica
TTCAAACTGTTGATAACTCATTGCGATGTTGTTCTGCTAAAGATAATATCGACATGATGCTGTTTTGGTGTTCGACTGTCAAATCCTTGGTTAAATGGGCGTATAAATCAGGCTTGTTCTGCTGTACGTCTATATTTAAACAGGGCTGGTATTAGTGCCAATGCAAGCCATCTATGTGTATAAATATACATACCTCGGAAGATTTGTTCAAAACATTCATAAGGATCAATCTCATCTAGTGGCGATTTGTACGAGATTTCTTCTTGGATCTCATCATCTGAACCCTCACCATTTTCCTGGATCTTTTGACTTGCCAAGAATTCCAAATACTCGGCGTCCTCATCTTGGACATCACCATCTTTCAATTGCGTAAGTTTCCTATTGGTATTTGTATACATTGAGCTTCATTGGTCTACCTTCATCCTCCTCTTCATCGACTTCTTCATCTTCCTCTGCATCGTCCTGTTCTTGGTCTTCCTGCTCTTCTTCCTCATCATCTTGCTCACCCTCAGCAGCCTCTTCGCCTTGGGCGTCATTGTCATCTTCGTCATCCCCTCCTTCTTCGTCTTCTTCATCATCAGAATCCCCCTGGAGGGTTGTTTCTAGACTTTGTCGATCTGTGTAATCCGAGAAATTAAATGTCCATAAAAAATATATTATATAATCAGAACTTACGTTCAATGGCAACAGGCAAACTTTCAAATACGACAGACAAACTGGTCAAGATTTGGGGCCATCCAGATTGCAGAGAAACCGGTATACTGTCTGTTGGTAATGCCAATAAAGAGCACAGCGTAACAATGGCCAACTTCTTATCATGGACTCTATATTCGGTGCAATGAACATCAAACAGAACTGATGCGCTCTGAATAAATACGAACCTTGAAAACTTGTCTAGGTTTGAAAACCATAGCGAGAAGAATCCTTGGCTCCATTGGTTTTGTTCCAGCACTTGTATTGTCAGAACAGGATTGTAATACAAGCAGTTGAGAACCTAGAAAACCGCTTTAAAAAAAAATGCTGCTATGGATTCAGGTTTCGCCAGACACTTACAACTTCGATGCAGTAAACCTTGTATTCGGTTGATTTCATCTGTCCAGAAGTGATGTATGGAAACACCAAGTTCAAAAACGGTGCTATAAACTGAATCATTTTGCTGTTAGATGCCGTATCCATTCCAGACTTTTGTAAAGCAATTTACCACATCAACAGCTCCACGACAATGCAGCAATACAGACTCCATCAACTTGCAACCACATATACGGTCCTTTTCGTCCTGCTCGTCGCTTTTCATAACCCAATTAATCATATCAAATATCATCTGCTTCACTTGCTCATTGGAAGTCAAGACGTCGTTACCATAGGCAACGAAATTATCCAACGAAGGCAGCATCCCCTGCAGGTATTGGCATCCTGATTCCTTGAATGACCCATAGATTAATTCGAAGACCCCCCACATGGTAGGAGTTACAGTCTTTAAAGAGAATGTACATGATTCGATAATCTCGTATATTTCGTCGTAAAGATCAAATATGCGATGTTCCAATGTGTAAGTGATTACCGGCAGCAATGTGTGTTCTAGTTGCTGCAGAATGTCAGGAGTGCTTTCCAAGCTTAAGATTAGTGTTTCGATAGTTTTAAGCACACTCATAGCAGCCATTATCTTTTCGCCTGATTCGTCCGCGTTGCCGTCTTCGTATCCTCCACTGGATTGAGCGACTTCTTCCATGATCCGCAAAAATGAATCGCGCAGTTGGGTACAGAGCTGGACTGCAAATGGAGTCAATTGCGTTGCAAATACTTCCACAAAGTTCTCCATTACGTTCGAAAGCTTATCAATGTCGACTTTGTTTGTCAGCTTGAGTAACTCTTGCATGATGAATGGCAGGCTGGGAATCATGGCTTCGTATACTGCAATGTTTCATAAGCAACGTGAACATTCATTTGCTACTTGAGGCATACATACCGCTTTCGTGTCTGATCATGTGCTGAAGGGCCAAAGCAGCTTGAACTCTGACTGGAAGCTCGGGATCTTGCAAACAAGCTAGGACATTTTGATACAAGATAGCAAGGTTCTAAAGGGAGGGGGGGGGGAAGATATTTTTTTCAATGAGCCCAGCATCAAGTGTGTACTTGTTGAATATCGTGTACCTGTTCGCTTGAGAAATCCAGATCGCTGAAATGTCTTGTAATATCGCATGCCTAACAAAGACGATGATTAGATATACAGTGCAACGCAGATATGTTTTATTGTCGCCTACTCTTGCACGTAAATACGGGAATCGACTGTTGAATTCGGGAAACACATGAGTTACAAAGAAGGTCTCCATCATATCTGCCACCTCTGGTGAACTGGTCAAGATAATTGGAGCCAAGGCGCCAATCATACACAAAGCGCCGTCTTTATCTCGGCCATTCTTTTGATCCTCGGGCGTCTCCATGTAGCTGTTCAAAACTCCATTTATAAAACCCAAAATGTTCATAAAACTGTGCTTTTTACGATTGCTAGCTAAATCAATCAATAATGTAGTCGCATTATGCTGAGCTGAACGAATATCCTCGAAAGGATCTAATATGGCCATGTTTAAAAAACTGAATAAGCTTCTTTTTTCTTTGGCTACTTTACCAATCTTTTTATGGACATAGTCCACTGCATCTTCAGTCCAAAGTTGATAGTCTTCATTAGAAAAGCATAGCTGTGGGAATAAGAATTGAGAAACCAGTGTTTCTGTATGAGGCTTGATGATTTGCCATGTAATTTTGTGCTTGATGCTGTCGTCGAAAAAGGCTGCTGACAAGGCCAAGCACCTGTTGGACAACCAGTGTTCATTTTTTATCCAGCCATCAATTTGTTTCAAGTAGGTTTGTAAAATATTGGGTGCAAAGTTGGCAACAAATGATTTAGCAAAAGCAGTGTATTTTGTCAAGGTGGCAGGTAGCAAGGCAGGATTACCATACTTGCTAAATAGCTGATTAAGGCAGCAGTAGGCCCATTTTTTTGTCTTCCACCAAACGAACTTTTCCCTTTCTTCCAGATCAACCGGCTGAATCTCGTTGGGAATCTTCTTGTCTACCAATTGAAGGAACACTGTGCCCCAGCCAACAAGTGATGAGTGGTCTTGCAGGCATTTCGGCAAGTCGACATGAATACTGGAGTGGTATATCTTTAGGGAAAGTTTCAGCATTTCGGCGGCTTCAGCTGTTTCTAGTTGCAGAAGTTTATTGCAAATCTGCTGGATTGAGGGAAATGTGAGTTTGATAATTTGCTGCAAAGGCTCTCTTCGCTCGGTTGATTTCCATCTAATTGCGCACATGTTGGTACTTTCTTCTCTCATTGATCTTTTTTACACTTACTGATACACTTTGACTACCTCTCGAAGAGCAACTAAACCAACGTAAACAATCCGGATGTCATCTGAAGTAAGAAACGCTTCCAACTCAGTAATAAAAGCTGGCCAGTTTTGAGGGAAATCAGCGTTCAAAATGATATACAATGAAGCAGCTAATTGCACTCTATGAATCTGCTATTGAGTACAAGCCGTTGACAGATCCAAAAATTCGAGCAAACTTACTGTATGGCAGGAGGAGCAGTAATGAATGCGTGAAGAATTTCCTTTTTAATGACAGCTTTATCGTCCTCTGCCAGTCCTTTTGGAAGGCTCCACTGCTTATGCACCCGATTTTTGAAGTAAATGGCAGCTATGTTTCCATGGCTTTAGAAGAGAGAAACCCATTTTCACTGAATCAAGTAGCCTACCTGCTTGTTTCGCGCCCAATTCTAACCCTTCAGAGGCTAGAATTTGCAATACTACAGGCAAAAACCCTGCTTCAAACTCGACCTAAACAACAGAGAGGGAAAAAGTGTTAAGTTTTAATGACTGTATCAAAAAATTTATCATTACATTTCTGATATTTATCTCGGCCTGTTTGTGGATGTTGGGGTCAGGATGGTATGTAGAGACAAACAACTGATAAACCGCGTTTTGATCCATGATTATTGGTCGCTTGCTTGATTTAAACAGTTTGTGTGGTAATAACAAGAAATGGTGTATTTGAAAATTGGTGTCTTGGTTTTACACCTTTGAGTAACTTTGGAGTTTCAAATGGCCTTCATTATATAAATGTCACTATCAGCGGTTGCAGTTAAATTGATGTCCAATTAACGATTATCGACTATTTAACATTGAAGAAAATAAATACATCTTGAAATATCCGAACTGAAGCATCAAGGTTTAAGGCCTTCGATGATTTACTGCTATTTTTTGTTAACATGAAAAATAAAAATAAAAAGCTTCTTGTGCTTTATATTGGCATTCTTTTGAAATAATCCTTCTATAAAATAGAATAATGTTATCTCAAATTATGCATGTTTTTCACTCAATTATTTGATTTAAAGCATTTCTTACGATAAACGCGATTGGTACGGAACGAGGAGACTAGCGCGAGATAATTTCCAAAATTCAGGTACATTTCATTGACATGATGAAGTGTGAAAAGTTCATGGCTGCGTTTATTTTCAAGCTCACATAGATTTGACCAAGATAATATGCTCATCAATTTATCTAAAATTTTACTACTGGTAAAAAGACATGGAACTTGGCGATGATGGTTTATTCGAAAAGAGTAGTCAGTAAGGCGATATATTTAATCTTTATGTTAAAAATACATATACCCACCTACAAACCTTCTTAACAAACAGGCAAATGAAGAGTCTTTCATACTTGCTGGATATTGCCATAATCAGGGCTATTCGATGTATATTTTACTTTTACTCGGCGACGTATACATCAAAAGTTATGAGCAAATTGCTAACTTTCTTTTACATTCCAAATCGCATTCCAAATTTGGAAGCCCAGGATAGGAAATCCAATCTAATTTATTAAATGTTCTTGACAGTTTCTGACATGATAGAAGCTAAAGCGCCTAATTATTTTAGGAGACTTCAATTATGACTATGGGAAAAACATCGACAACATTACTTGCATAATTAGGAAATTTGCAAGGCTGGGTTGGCTTTTTTAGATCAAATCTTTCATAATTGCTTATTCCACACCAATATTCCAAATTTCCAACGAGCATACTTTGCCGTTGACTCCGTTTTTGCAGGATCCTCTCTACGGCTTCGATTCAACGATACGTTTTTCAGTTTTATTTTTCGATCATGGTCAGATCATGTAACTTTAGGAGTAAACTAAAAATCTGCTTTATGGTGCAGTAACCCTGCATGTGCAGACAACATCAATTGGAACGGAAAAAATACTGCTAGAAATAAGAGCCTGCAGAGCAAAGCCATCGTCATCAAGTAATGATTGAGAGGCTGGAAAGAATATTTTAGAAATGACAGGGTATCCAAAAGACAGCTTATGAATCTCTTTATAATTATATTTTGAAACAGAAGAGAGTTAGTGGAAAAGGTGATTTATCATGGTAAGAAAGTAAGTTGGCATATTGAAGCGTAAAAGATTGTTTCTTTGATTGCTACTATTCCAGTGGTTCGTTGTTGTGGAATTAAAGCAGACACATAAGGAAAGAACCAGTAATTGGTACCGTAGCAGGTGTCCGTTATGGAGATCAAATAATACTAATAAAAAGTTCGTAGGGTCCAACTATTTCAGCTATGTATCATACGTATCAAAAACTTGCTTTTAAACAGACACAGTGTACGTATGCTTTATTTAAATACCTCATTCTGTATGGCATCACCAATTATGGGGCTTTTGATATATAGTCGCTCAAATAAGCTCAATATTAAAGGCCTTATTTTTAATATGCACTTCATTTATGAAAACGTACTGATTTAATTATAGATGATATAGGTATTTCACCAACATTTGCACAAAACTGCACTTTGGTAAGCAATATCTCAGCATGCAGGTATCTCCTGACGCTCAATGTTATTCAAACAATCTTTCTCGAGCAGGGCGATAGATTTCACAGCACTATTCCGTCTTTATAGAACCGTTATATTTTCTCCTTTTTTTTCATGAGCAAGAACTCGAGAACAATAGAATTTTTACAATCAATATCAAATGATGCCTATAATAATTTCAGTTTCCTCTGCTTCAGCTCCTAATGTGGTAAATGCTCTCTGAGCCACACTTTATTTTTAATATAAATATGATAAACCAATAGAACCCCTTTTTCCCTTATATTTTCCAATGCTAGCTAATAGTAATAAATTCAATTTTTTTTTTGGGAGGGATCATCATAATAAACTAAACGAAATTACCAAAATTGATGCCAAGGGTGGGCATTTATCACATTATTCGCTTCCGCTTCAGAAACGTCTTGTTTATTTCAAACTGAAGAGCTAAAAAAATTGATTTAAATGCAGTTTTTAAAAGGACCAAGAATTCTCTGCTCTAGATTAGCAATATCAAAAAGACTTGAATTTATAGTTTTTTTTTTTAAATTGTGTTTATTGATTGAGCCGCGTACTATAGGATATGAGTTCCTATCGAAGAGGCGGGTGCAATTGAGATAAAATATAATGTTATAGATAATACCCATGAGTATGGTACATCACTGTATTACATCAGAAATAACCCAGCGATTGTTTAAGGTATGGCATTATCCTGCTCTTGCAGACATATGCCACATCTCGTATAAATAATAATGATAAGAACAATAAAAAAGTTAGTGAGATAAGAAAAAAACTATTTTAAAAACAAGAGAACTAAAATGGCAATGCTAGCTACAGAATTGTATGGCATTGATCCTCCCCAATGGCCTGATGGACAGAGGATCAGATACTAGCCAGAATTGTTGTAGGTACCATTGGCGTTTGGTTAAAGATAAATCGCATATGAGCGAGCCAGAGTTGAGATAAAGAGATGAGGAGGATTTTGTAAATTTATAGTTTACAATTCTCGTTTTTGCAAAGTCAACAAAGGAGTTCTGCCTTTTAGCGATTAAAGGCAGATGTGGAGTACATAACGAGATACCCATTGTGTTGTCTATTGAGCTGCTATTGAATTTCGAGGATCAGCACCATCAATGAAATATGTATCATCTATTTTTCGATCAACTTCCTTTTAGCTTTCTGGTTTTTTCTTTCTTCTTTCCTCTTCTATTTATTTTCTTTATTGCAAAACAACATGCCTTATGATTCACTTGAGGGTTGCTATAGAGAGACGGACATAGTAAACTGCATCAATATACCACCTCTACTGCATATGTTTATTGTGAATGCAGTTTGGGCATGTGTGATCGGAATGATAGGTTTGTGTTTTTGATAAAACCAAGTTCAATAAACGATAATGAAAATTAACTTCTTATGTCATCTAAACAATAGGTTTTGGGTTGTTATGGCATCGAGTCATCAACAAGAAATTGCCTATCTTTTATGTTGGATCAGGATATTTCATCAGACCAAAGCCCATTGAATCCATGTTACTATTTTTTTCGCTTTCTAATATAGGTAAGCTTTATAAAAATACATATTATTTAACAGCATCTTAATCCGTGTTCGCATAGTCGACTGCGTGAAAACTGCATTACTTCTCACTGATAAATCTCCCGGTGCAATCTTGTTATCAAGTAAATACGATACCAATAGACACACATCTATTCTAACAGTAATGCACAGTTATATGTTTACAACCGCGGGTATTTGCCACCTGTGCATTTTCATGCTATCTTTTTGGGATTGCTCATACAGTCTGCAGCGTATGTGTTGCTTCATCTGAAATATAATGAGTGCTTATTCTTGGCTAAAAAAAGAATAAAAATAGACCTACAAATTTGGAGAGCAACGTTTCAAAATGTCAAAGAGAATCGACATTATTTTCACCATATTCCTTATATTGCCATTCGTTACCACCAACATCTGTGCTATTGGATTAAACATTTCTATTAATCAGAACAACTCAGAAGATGCTTGGATATTTTTCGACATAGAGTATCTTCAGTGGTTGGTGTATTGGCCTATCTTGGTCATTTGGATTTTGCTTGCGGGATTTCGGCTGATCAAGATTTTGAAAAAACATTTGCACCACCAAATCAGCCACGGCAACAGCGAATCTATTCAGAAGAGTCGACTTGCTATATTCAAAGTATGGCAACCACAGTCAACCTAAAGCCTATACAAAAAAAAAATACTAAATGCATATTACACAGGTTTGCATGACCATGACAATTGGCAGCTGTTCCATAATTATTTTTGTATTAGCTCAATGCTTGTATACATTCATGGAGGACTATTTTTCAAACAACTTGGAGGGAACAGTCATTTGTTTTGGTATTATAATATATCATAGCACGTTGGCTTCTACGCTGATTATTATTACCATGGTATTCAAGTGAGTTATGCTCATTACAAATGCATTGAAATGTTATAATAATCTTTTAAATTCATATAGTCCCAAAGCATTTCATCCTCTTGACGCAACTTCTCCTAGTGCAGATGAATTGCCTGAATCTCACGATAACACTGATGCCACCGAATCTAAGTGTGCGAGACCCACGGACGAATCTACTCTAGCAGTAAGCCCCATTGAGACCTCAGAAAAGATACCTTTGATCGTATAATGAACAAAATGGCATGTCAGCTCTGCAACTCATGCCATCATCTATATATATATTTTTTACACGCTTCGTAAAAAACAGTCGAATAAAGCAAAACAAGCATCAACAGGAAGGAATACAGTTAACAAATGCTTTGGTTGGTCTTTTCAATTTTATTCCAGCTTGTTGGTTTTTGAGAAGTCAACGTTGAGCCAAGAGCATCTCATTTTTAGAAACTAATTAAAAATACGTAAACGCTTCAGAAAATTATAAGCGAAATATGTGCGTATGAAACAAAGCATGAAATAAATGATGAATTTTCATTAAAATAAAAGTTCTCTAAACAAAGTAAATAATGTTGAAAGTCGGGCGAAAAGCTTGAGTCTCTCGAAAATCCCTTTTTTAAGCTGTACACTCTGTTCTATTTAATAAGATGTTGACACTTTTTATTACTACGAATACAAAATGCCCGCTATTAGAATCTGCTCAAGCTGTGGTCAAGAAGGCCATTCAAGTTCTACAAGCAGGCTTTGCCTCGATAACACCTCTGCTAATACTAACACTTTCGCAAGCTGTGGTCGTATAGGCCATCGTCGATCTTCTCATCGTGATTGCGCTAACAACACTGCTAATCGTATGTCTCAAATTTGTTTTCATTTTATAATCATAATCGAACTTTTTGTATAAACTAGGACCTCAACCTCAAGCTGTGGAGAAGAAGGCCATTTGCGATCTACCAGTAAAATGTGCGCCAAGTCAACGCACAACAATACTCATAACATGGCCAGAAGGGTTACATCCTCTTTCACTGAATGCCATGATTTTGGTGGAATGAACAGCATCTGTCGCCATTGTCAAGCACGCATGTGGGCATCAGAGAAGAATGAAAGCACCATTGCAAACCCCGATTTCCCTTTGTGTTGTGGCAAGGGAAAGCCAGTTATATATTGTTTTCTCGCGCCTTACGCAGCCATCTTCAATCAAAATTCTCTTGGATAGAAATACCTCAACTATCAAAAACTAAACAGGATCATACACCGATAATATTATATTCCATGAAGTATTTAAATAACTCTACTGCTTTATATATTTTTTCCCATTGTGCCTTACTACATCTATATTGTAATTTCTGTCTAACAATGTACTTTAAATTACAAAAGATTGAACTCCCGATAGAGCGAGGATGGCCGTCGTGGGCGAAGTGAGCCAAAGTGGTATTATTGCTTTGTAAAATTTATTTTCACTAAAAGAGATGTATGGTTGTTGAATGATCAAATCAATCATTGAATTGATATTTGACATAAAACAAAATATATAAAGTTCAGCCAAGTAATTCATTGTTAATTACTAATATTTTTTTGTTAAGAAAATGTCTTTTTAACTGTTGTTTTGCTGTTTGATGACGAAAGGATCTTCATATACTCTTTTTCGACTATAATCTTTATGTTACTACAACAAACCAGCAGCTTAATACTAAGCTTTACGCAAATGATCTTCTAATGGCTGGTTTCATCAAATTGTTAGTATAGATATTCTGAACGACACATCTTTTATCAAGAACATCTTTTTATTATTGTTGATGATATTTTATTATGCATCCTACTGTCCATTATTCGATTTAGTAATCCGTGCAATTGCAGGCAAGACAAACATATAAATTGCTGATGCATCATCAAATTAGTAGAGTAAGGTCTTCAAATCTCATTCTTCTAAGGACGCAGCACGGATAAATAAAAAATACCGCTTACAGTGAAAACAGTGCCAAAGGGCGGTTTTTGAGATTGAGGGGCGGGGAATAAAATACCAATGAACGGTTTTATTTTCCTCAAAAGGCAGTTTTTTTTTTCAAAGGGCGGCTTATTTATTTTCAAAGGGCGTTTTTTTGTAATATCAAAGGGCGGTTTTTTTTTCTTCATATAACTTGACAAAAGAACAAAATGAGTGCTATTTTTCTTTACGAGGACGGACAAGAAAAAATATATAACCAAAGTGGAAATGACGCTATGGATGTGGAAGAGGATGTTAATCCATACCATCTGGAAACCTTAACTAACATCAGACGTTACTGCGAATCTCAGGGACCAGAACAAGAGTCGCTTATTAAAGACCTGTATTTTGAATATGAGTTTGCGTTGAGGAAAATAAAACCGTTCATTGGTATTTTATTCCCCGCCCCTCAATCTCAAAAACCGCCCTTTGGCACTGTTTTCACTGTATTTTATTTATTCCTGATAAAGAGATTTGAAACTCGCAGATGCGAATTTTTATGCTTCGCGAACACTGTGGGTAAAATATGCAGGAACCAAGCATTTTACAGCAATCATAGTTTATCGCTTGAGGGTATTAAATCCCCACAGATAAGGATGGTATAAACGTAGTGTATCAAGACTACCAAGTTTTAAGACGTGTGTGCCTCCTTCTTTTTTGTTTCTTTATTCAGTCCTTTTTTTGCTTTTGTTTTTTTTTTATCGTTTTTCATTTCGAATCATAAAATACCCTTTGAATTTAATTTATACCATATAATATATATATATATATATATACCTTGTCTTTGTTTAAAAAAAATGAATCCATTCTCAGGTCCACCAGACTCTTTCAATAACATACAGCAAATAGGTGATACGCCGTCCTCGAACTTTTTACCTCCATTTCCAATGGACATGTCAGCGTCTATGCCATCTTCGGATATAATAGGCTGGCCATCAATGGAAAACGATTTTGTAGCAAATTTGATGCCTGTAGCAAGTTTACCAATGTCACAATTAAACACAAGCACCTATTATTCTCCCAGTGTAAATGACGCTCCAGTTGACCCCATGTTGGATAATCAACAAGCTCAAATGATGATGCTTTTGATGCAGCAACAGCAGCAGCAGCAGCAACAACAACCACAGCAGCAACCACAGCAGCAGCAGCAACAACTACTGCAGCAAGAAATGCAAAACCAGCAATTTTTACTTTTACAGGAACAACAACAACAACAACTGCAGCTACAGCAACAACAGCAATTACAGGCAAGACGTGCATCTCAACAGCAAAGAATGTACCAACAGCAATTGCAACAGCAGCAACAGCAACAGCAATTAAGCAGCCAACCGCCACATTGGTTTATCAAGCAACAACAAGCAAAGCTAATGAAACAGAACATGAATATGTCTGCACCACTTTCACCTGTTCAGATTCAGTCGCCACCTTCTTTGCCTTCAAACAAGCCCATGCTTGAAACTGATGTTGTCATGTCAAAACAAATTGAATTGGTAAAATGTGCTATATACAAGTATGCCCTATGGGATTACTGACCATTTATTCAGATTTTAACTATAAATCAAGAGATAATTCGGCTTTGTCTCGAACATCAACAGCCTAATCTAACACAACGAGAACCTGATTTGATGTTATATCGAATGAAATTGCAGTCCAACTTGACGTATCTTGCAACAATGGCTGATATATCGATGACAAAACCCGAAGATGTAAGTACGAGTCGAAATACGCAACGTTTAATACGTTTAACCAGATTAACACTGTTTTTTTTCTCTCAAGCAAATGAAACTGCCAGCTCCTCCTGATTTGTCAATGCTGCCAACACCATTTACGCCTACTGCACATAAGATTCATAGATTGTATGAAACAGCACAGAGATTATTTTACAGACAACCGCAGCAGTATCAACAGCAACAACAACTACCTCAAGACGAACCTAGCATGTCTCCACACCCTCAACAGTTAATGATGCGCCAACATCAACAGCAACAAATGCACCAACAACCAGATTACAATAAAATGATGATGATGCAACAACAACAGCAAATATTACAACAGCAGCAATTTCAACAGCAACAAGGTAATTTCATGGTTAATAGTTTGAGTGGCGGTGGTGGCGGTAATAGTAGTAGCAGCAGTAGTAGTAGTGTAAATAACAATTACATGTATCCTTTAACTCAAATGATGACTTCTCCAAGATATTAATAAAAAACTCAAATTTTTAAATGCACGCGGTAAAACTTTCATGATATGTCTAAAGCAGAGAGAAAAATTAGCCTCTCTCTTTCTCTTCTATTCGCTTTCCTCTCCACATGATTAGTAAAATAGCATTGCTATCTATATTTTTGTTGCTATGGTTACGCTGGCTTACTGCAACGTTGCCTGGTTACATTCATCCTGATGAATTCTTTCAAAATCCTGAGATTACAAGCGCCAAAATTTTTAATATTCAAACACTGACACCTTGGGAGTATGAACCAGAACATGCTTCTCGATCAATTCTTTCGCCGTAACTATCAAACATACAACCATACTCATATATATACAAAATTGTAAGCTATTTCAATTCATTAGTTTCTTGACCACTGGCATTCCGTTTTATATTTTGAAGTCTTGGTTACCTAAAGATACACGTAATGACAAAAGTCCAATTTCAATAACCAAAATTGAATTAATATTTTGTTACAAAGTGCCATCATCCACGGCACTTTTTATAACAGAGCGGTTAGGTGCCTTTGTTTGGTCGCTTTTTATAGGTTTGTTTATGGTATATCTGCGATCTAAGCAAGTAGTAGTTACTCATGCAAGCATTAGATTTATGCGTGTATAGAATCTGCAAGCGTATCGGTACAAAGCCCATAGCTCCAATGCTCTTGATCGCTACGAGTCAAGTTACACTAGCTTATAACACTCGTTCTTTTTCCAATTCATTTGAAGGTGTTCTAATTTGCTTATGCTTGTACACTTACGTTAATTATGCAGACGAGGTTTAGTTTTCTTTTTCACCCTTTGTGATTGTATTAACATTTGTTCTTCAGGCAAATGCCAAATTAGCCTTCTTTTTGGGCGCTTTGTTTAGCGTAGGCGTATTTACCAGAATTACATTTCCTCTTTATGCTTTCCCCATTGGTGTTGCTTTCATCTATCAAGCTTATAAACAGTAAGTTATATTCATCTTGTTAGCAATAGTTACTGACCTGTCAAAATTATCAGGAGTGGTGGCTTTAGTCAATTTACAACCTCTGTTTTTCCATTGATATTAGGTGTTATTTCGTTTGCTGTTTTTGCCATTGCGGCTGACTCTGTATACTATGGTAAACTCTCTTTTACTGTTGATGGACACCCTTTCAGAGATGTTGGGCATGTAATTTCGACTCTATTTGATCCTACGACATTGGCAACTATCCGTGCCAGCGGTGACATCGTGATGACACCATTAAATAACTTGTTGTATAATACGAATGTAGAAAATCTAGCACTACATGGTCTTCATCCTCGTTACACGCACTTTGCAATCAATTTGCCATTGCTGTTTGGCCCATTAGCTGTATTTGGATTCTTGTACATACCGCATGTCTTTGCCAAGGTGCGAAATGATAATAATATACATTTTCTCTATGGTAGGAAAATACATGATCATAATGCATTGAAAGTTGACTTGCTCTCTAGTTCTCGTAGGTGTTGTATTGTCTGGATTGATTGGACTTTCCATCATACCTCATCAAGAAGCTAGATTTTTGTGTCCATTGCTTGCTCCATTAGTCCTGATTTATACGTGGAAACAGGTTCGATTACCTGCTTCTTTTTGGATTGTTTGGCTACTTTTCAATGTAATTACTACGTATGTTTTTGGCGTTGTTCACCAAGGCGGTATAGTGCCTGCTATGAGTTTTTTACAGCGTCAAACTACAGGCATCCACGATTGCCATGTTCTTGATAATGGTGGTTTGACTTGTACAGTTGGTCCAAACAGTGAGTATATATGCTTTAAAAAAACACCCCTGATGTTCGGTATTTATTGAGTCTTTACATCTAGATGTCACTGACACTAATGGCTTCAATGTCACGACAAACGTTGTTTTTTATAAAACATATATGCCACCAAGACATCTACTGGTAGATTCTATGGAGAACCGAAATGCCCATGTCAATATTTTTGATTTCTCTAGCCGTTTAGAAGAAGCAGTAGCAAAGCTGGAAAAGAGCCCAGGCGTTGTTCTTCGTAAACACCAGTCTGGAAAACCAGAGATTGATTTTGCCAAGACAGACATTCCCTTCGCATTTGAGAGGTAAAAAAAAAAGTTTATAATGCCCAGTTCCTAGCACTAATTTTCATGAAAAGGACGATATTTATCTTGCCAAGTTTTGTTTCGTTACCTAAAGTGGAAAACCATCGTTATTTAATGATGGCATCGTATAGTCCGCACATAGGCTTTGATGATATGGATAAAATGATGGAGAGAGCGTCAGAAATGAAGTCGCCTGAAAGCCAAATGAGCCTCAATGTATTTTTAATCCTCTCAGACAAGGATGATCGCAAATGATAGCATACTTCTATAGATCAAAGCATGATAATAATAAAAGTGGCACACAGGTCTACCCGTTGGGCAGGATTTATTGATTTTACCAAACATTTGGATACCGAAACCCATACACCTAAAAAGTGATCGCGTTGAAAAATTCGCTCCTCTTTTTATCTTTTTTGATTTAAATAGAATTCAACATGACAGAGTGGGAGGCAGTGAAAAAGCCTAAGCTTGATAACAGCTCGGCATCGCCATTCAACTCTCAACCACTTTCGTTCAGTAGATATTTGTCCAATTCATTTCAACACAGTCAGAAGCACCCAATACTATCAGATAGCAAACTTGTTGTCTATGATTTAAAAGGTATATCTCAAAATGCAAGGATTCTTTTTCAAATTACACATGACTGACAGTTTCATCAAGTGGATAGACCTGATTTACCAGAGGAATACGAAGAAATAGCCTGGAATAGACTGAAAGTTGCTATTCACGCAATTCAGAAAAATGAACCTAATGTAGAAAGTCTTGAAGTTCTGTACCAGGTATCGTTTACATAATCACTTTTGATTTACTAATTTGATCCATTCGTAACACTTGTTTGTTTCTTGAATAGCTTTGTGAGAATTTGTGTCAGTATGATAAAGCAGAGAAGTTGTATAAACAGCTGTATGAGGAATGCCGTCAGTATATCGAGATTCGATTTAAAGAACTTGCCAGGTAACCCAGTATCGCATAGAGGATCAAAAGCTTGTATTGAAGTTTGTACTCTTTTAGCAATACAAAGGAGGGACAAGAGTATTTGCACGATGTATATTTACTTTGGAAAAGCTATTGCAAACAAATGGTAAATGCCAAGAGGGTCACTGTTTTATAAATACATATGTATCATTAGCACACTTGGCTGACTCACTCTATGCCGTTACAGTCTCAAATTCGATGTTTATTCCTGTACCTTGATCGCACTTATATAGCATCAACCACCAAAACAGGTTCCATGTGGAATATGGCAATGGACCTATTCAGAGAAAACTTTAATCGATACGATACGGTGTGGCAGAAAGTTTTGGACAGCATTTTAGATATGATCAAAAGGGAAAGAATTGGCGAAACGGTGGATGAACTGTTTTTGCAGAGCAATATTCGCATGTTGATGGATTTAAGTCTATACCACTCTTCGTTTGAACAGCAGTTTCTGGTACAAACACAACAATTTTACAGCCAAGAAGGAGACAAATTAATGAAGTCCATCAATATCTTTGATTATCTGGAACATGTTGCCACAAGAGTCCATCAAGAATCTATATTGCGTGTGAAGAACTACTTTGATAAATCGACGAAAGGAAGACTCCAGTCTATTGTAGAAAAGGAGTTGCTGACAAAACGAGTGGAAAGTATACTAAGCGAATGTAAGTGAATTTGATAATGGTGATGAATACTGTGTTGTTTATGATTTGAATAAATTAGGCTTTGATTACTTTCAGAGTGTCGATCTGTTTCAAGATGGCGATTACGACAAGTTCTCGTTGCTTTATAGGCTACTGCAGAAAGTTGACAAACTCGAAATCTGTGCCAAGTACTTTACAGCCTACGTCAAGGCGAAAGGATCGTCGATCTTGCGTGGCAGAACTAGCGTTCAAGACAAGATTAATATGATATCAGCATTTGATACGCAGAATGATGAAGTAGTTGATCACAGTTTTGAAGGCGATGAGCAATTTGTGGACGGATTAAAAGATGGAACAGACAACTTTATCAATATGCGAGAAAACAACACTATCAAGCTATTAGCCAAATACGCAGATAAAGTACTGCGAAATCCAGCAGTTGATGACAGCCTGTTGGAGAAAGCCATGTTTATATTTAGACATCTGCAAGGGAAAGACGAATTCGAAGTGCTATATAAACGAGATTTGGCAAAAAGGCTTTTGCTCAATGTTACGCATAAACATGCTGAAAAAATGATGCTCTCTAAAATGAAGATTGAATGCGGTGCAAGCTACATTGGAAAAATGGAGGGTATGGTCAAGGATATCGAAAAATCAGGCGAGTTAATGAAGGAATTCCGTGTAGGCAGAACAACAAATGTATAATTCAGCAACATGGTAACACTCTATCATAGGAATATAACATGGATATACAGCCTCCACTCAATATCTATGTCAATTTACTTACATACGGATTCTGGCCCTCTTATATACCAGTCAATGTCAATCTACCACCCGAATTTCATCGAGCACAAGAGCTATACGACACTTTTTATCAAACTAAATTCGAAAAGCGAGTATTGACGTGGCAAAACTCACTAAGTGTATGTGATATTGAGGCCAATTATCCTCTCGGCACCAAGAAAATTACTCTCACCTTACTGCAAACTATCGTTTTGTTACTATTCAATGCTACAGCAACACAGTCGTATTCATTCACAGATATTTTGAACTACAGTCAATTAGGTAAGCTTTTTTTAGTGTTACTACATAAATGGAATCATCTCTAAGCTTTATGGACTAGATGAGCTGGAGCTCCGTCGTACACTTGTATCTCTATCATGTCGAGAGTACAAACTTCTACGAAAATACCCTCAAGGGGACGACATAAAGCCAACTGATGAATTTTCATTCAATCACGAGTTTTATACCGACAAGGATCAGTTGTCTATGACAACTGCTACATTGAGCGAAGTGATTGAAAAGAATTCCAGACTAGACACTACTGTTTTATTCGCTAAAGATCAACAAATTGATGCAGTCATTGTTAGAATCATGAAATCAAGAACTACTGCTAGTCATGGATTTTTGCTTAACGAGGTTACAGGTGTAGTTAGGTTTCCTGTCACTGTAAGTCTTTTCTCTTCTTTTTTTTTTTTTTTTTTTGTATAGGCTCAGCAGATCAAGAAGCGAATTGAAGTCTTGATTGACAAGTAAATATGTTTTTTTTTCTTTGCTCAAAGTGCTAACTTTTTTTTTTGTAGGGAATACTTGGAGCGAGGATCTGATGATAGCTATACATATATGGCTTGATTTTATACAAACTTTTATTTGAATACATAAAAGTTTTTTTATTACATAAGATTTTCCATAAAAGAGCGGAATTTTAACGCTTCAAGGCCAGGAGAAAAGAAACAAGAAAAGTGAGGAAGGGCCAGCATCTTGCTTCCTCTTTTTTTTTTTTTTTTTTTTTTTTTTAAAAAATAAAACTACTTTTCATTGATCCTTAATACAAGCAAATAAATTCCGAAAGCTCAATTATAAAACCATCGAGAAAACATGTCGCAAGAACCCAGTACATCGGCTGATGGTTCATACAACAACTCATTGACAGAAACAAGAAACTCCTTTGAAAACGAGGTATGGAAACAATGGCTCGGCAGGCTATGAATGAAGTTTAAAATGTTATGTGTATAGTTTAATGTTCTGCGTTCTGCCATCCAGTCAGGAAATTTTGAAAAGGCCATCCAAAGTTTTGTATTGCTGTAAATGTCGTATATAAAAATATATGTGCGTGCGTTTGTTTACCTTTCTAACTGAACCTCGCACTCTTCTTCTATAGTCATTCAAACAGTCTGAAAAACCCAACGTTCCAATCGTATCTAATTCAGGTTGCCGAAAATATTGATCCAGCCAAAGATACAGATGCTAGTAGTACGCGTTTATTAGATCCTTAACAACAGCAACGAGCATCTAACCTTTGATTTTTTCAAGGATTTTTTGGGTCTCTTCCATGCTTGCTGCAGTCGAATATTATAGATTTTGCGACAGGTAAAAGCATGGCCATTAATATGACATTTCTTATAGCTAACAACTATATAGAGCGTTTGAAGGAAAAGGAATCCATGCGTGCATTTGTTATACTGTTCGACTACATTCAAGCATTTCCCCGCCATGCTTATAAATACTTGGTAAGTGAAATCCTGCAATGATGCCAATACGCCAACTAACCGCAAAGACAACAACAATAAAAAGATCAGCGCTATTAATCTACTGATTATTTGTGCTCAAGAATCAACCGAAGAGGAAAAAAAGAAATGTATCAGTTTATTAGGTAATCTATTTTTATTTTTATTTATTTTTCTCATCGAGCCACAAGCCTTCTAATCATGGTAAAGTTACCGAGTTATTTCCTCGTCTATGCAAGCAGAGATTGCTCCTCGTGAGAAAGGACAAGGTACCATCCATCAAGTCAACAGAGAGTAAGCATTACATCACGCTGCCGCATATTCTGTTTGAGCAGTTCTTGCTGCTGGGCCAGAGATACTACATCAAAAAGCATCGATGGGAAGAATCGACCAAGTTTACATGCGCCATGTTATCTGCATGCGGGTTAGTGGTTGTAATAACATGATTTTTATAGTTTTTTAACACATATAAAAAACAAACTAGTTACAATGGTTTGGATCAGTTGGATTCTGTGTCGCATATAATCCGATTTCAATTTTTGAAGGAGCATAGAGCAAGCGTTCGAATCGACGAAGATAATGAAAATGGAGACATGCATTCCTTACCGACCACCGATGATCTGTCAATTGTATCTACATTGATGTGCGAGTTTATGGTAGCCGCATCACAGTTTGTTCAGTTTGGATACGATTACTATAGATATGTTTGTGGGACTGACAGCGCAGCCAGTTCAGCCGAAGAAAAGACTTGCTTGATCCCGGTTTGTTCATTTCAGCCAAACGACAATTTGGCCAGTCATAGACTGGGCCAAAAACGCACATATTTGTCTAAACAGGCCAATACACCCGATAGGAACACCCTAAATTTCTCTGACGACCTCCAGCTGTTAAGAAGAAATGATAAACGCCTGAAATTGGATGACGGATCAAATTGTTCTGCAGCAGATGAGAATGAATACGATGAAGAAGACGACCGTTCATTGGGTCTAGATTCCTACTGTGTACAGGGTGTGGATGAGGCGCTGCAAATACTGAGTAAAGCAGCCGATTGTCTAAGACATGTAGTTGAATTATGGCAATGGGCTGTTGGCAAGATATCGCAAAAATCTATCATTAAACATTTGGGAGGATGGGAACAAGGTAAGTGGCGTTGATTTGGCGCACGTGTGAAAAACGTCATATTAACATGGCTATTCATTCAGAACTGTGTCGGGTCATCGATGGCTACAAACTGCCCTTTGATATGCATAATGCTGTTCTGCTGGTTAGAAGTGATTTAGCATTGTCCTCGCCCTCTGTTCCTGGAAATTTAGCCAAAGCATTAGAGTTATCACAGAGCATTTGCGATCGAATCGAAGTGCAACGCAGACAAGAAAAGACTGACTACGGTCGAACATCGACGGAAATGGATATTCCGTTTATGTTTGCGTTTCGCGTTTTATATAACATTGGAGTTATATATTTGCTTGTGGGCAGCCTTGAGGTACATTCTCGAATAATGTTGTGTATAGAAGAGGGAAAGATAGCTAATATACATGTGCGATTGACTTAGCAATCTACGTTGGAAATTGCTATTATTTTATCCGTATTTCCCATACCAAATGGATTAGATACCAAAGACTTCAATGCTGATGAAACAGATTGCTGTACAGTCGCTAACATTTTTCATGGAAGAGAATTTGGCTTGATGAGAGTAACACAAGAAGGTTTGGTTGTGCGGTGTATCAAGCACTTAATCGTGAGCCTCGATAATGAATCTGAGCAACGTGGTGGTATGGCCTCAATTGATTCTGCTTTGCGTTGGGATGAGAAGGCTGGTAATATGATTGTTTTGATGCAATATGGCTGGCCCTACTGGAGAAACAAGACAAACCTCTGGAATAAAATCATGAATCGGATCAGTGAAAAACGAGTTTTCAAAAATCGTGAATTCCTAGAATATCTTTACGGTATATAAAAATTTATTCTATTTGAAATGATTTAACGCTCTAATCATCTTTTCTTTTGCAGTCTCTGAAGTGCTGCAAGCAATCCGCCATCTTCATTTAATGGGCACTGTTACAATGGACATCATTCCGCCCGAGTTTGCACTACGTGGAAGTTACCGACATCTAGTTACATCAGGCCCCGAGAATAGTAATTCTGCGCCCTCATCACCGCGACAAACGCCATCATCACCTATAAATGAAGAAAACGAAGCATTGGATGAAGATGACGACAAGTCGAATAATAGAAATCCAAACACTTTACCCTTATACCATCCATCATTCGCCAATAGCATTTTACCAAGTACATCCATGTCTCCTTCGTGGTATTCTGCATCAACACAAAAGAATTCATTTGCAAAATGGATGTCTCCGTCATTTTATTACAGCAGACCTGCCACATCTGTTATTTTACCTGGCCAAAACCAGGGCAACAGCGATCGAGGTGAGGGGGACGAGGGTGAAAATGGAAGCAATTCAGACCAGGGCTTGAACCCTGTAACCAGTGCAAAGGGCTCTTTTATCCCCAGAGATATTGTTACTCGTTGTTTAGACTATAGAATCAGGAGATACTCACCGAAAATAACACCACAAAGAATGAGACATGTACTGCAACGCTTTCTGAAAAATATGGTATTAAAGGCGAATGAAGAGACCTGAAAGATACCGCTCAACGTCTTAAATGCATATTTGTACATATATAACTTTCAAAAAGAATAAAACATATGAAAGACACAATCAAGTAATGTTTGATTTGAAAATGATAAAAAGATTATACATGTTAACGCCCTGTATCGTAATACCATAATGTACTAGTATAGTTGGTATTTCTTTTGCTATTTTCAATAAAACAAAAAAAAAAGAGCCAGTTGTTAAGATCTAAACTGGCTCAATTCTCATAGCATGCACCAAAGGCCGACGTTTGTAGAGGCTTCAATCACACCATCTGTTTGCAAAACATTGCTTGAGTAAGATTGAATCGATAGGTACCACTCTACTTCAAAGCTAGGATGAGAATACACGTATGATGAACAAATAAAACTTTTTGATTTACTTTGGCACAAATACATTTAAGAATCAAGTTGGTCCGAAACAAGTTAATAAATCTCATTAGTGATCATACAGATAAGCTACTATTTCGATAATATGTAATAAGTACAACCATCTTTTTGTACTAGTAATAGCTTTGAAATTGATGCTACGAACATTTCCAGGTGGAATGAAATGATACCTTTTATTGTTAAATCGAATTCCACGATTTGAGCCTAAATAGAACAAGCATAATAAAATTCAGGCACAAAAAGTTAAGCTAGATATTAAAAGTATCTGTGAGCGATTGCAATCCTGAACAAAGCACATTCTATCATAATTCAAACACTCTTTATATAAGCAATACTTGATTATGCTCAATTTCATAATTCAATGACGCATCTGCTAACAAAAGTCGCAGTTGCATTAATTTCTTGATATAAGCAATAGCATCGAATCCTGAAACCTATAGAAAGCTCGATTGCTTTCTAAACAAACGACCTGACTACAATATCAAAACAAGGCATCGTAAACTTGGCCATTGTATCTAAATCTCAACTGTTATCCTATGTGAGAGAATGTCAATAATACACATTCTTCTTTGTACCTGTAAAATAGACAGGCTCACCTGTAACTATTTTACAAATCATATAGATGTAGATCTCTTCAAAGCTAAATTTTCTCCTTCAGATTTTTTTTAATCGTGTAAAGTGGAAAGACTATAATTGTATTTTCTCGCTATGATTTTCATTATTTTCATTTCTCTTTTCATCATAAAATTATTAAATTTTATTCCACCAAGATTATCATAACAAACAAGGTAGTAGAACTGGATTGAATGATGACAATAACAAGGCCTCGAAATCATAAAAGCCAACTATTTATTATATTTACTGTGTGGTGGAATCGGTTTTATATATGTTATATAGATTCACGGGAAAAAAATAAAAATAAAAGAAAACAATAAATGTCAACTTGATAAAGGTATAAATTTTATTATCAAATCGACAGGAGTATAAAGCTCTAGTTTATTTACTGGCCAGATAGATGAACCTTCATATACTTAAGCTATGGATTAATGTTCTTCTACTATTGCAATTTAATGTGCACGACAATTCTAATTAATTAGCATCTTAACTTTGTGCTAACCGACATCTCAGCAGACTAAAGATATTTTGGATCTACCTGAGTGAGTAGGTAGACTTTACTGGAGGTACCCTGATCAATCGTCCATACGAAGATTATTAATATTAATCCATTAGTATAGTCTTATTTAGTTGATATTAATAGTACATGTCTGAGTGTATACCACTTGATAATCATCTTAGCATATGTCGGTATATGTAGCATGTCTATAGCATATCATGAGCATATCTATAGCATTGCACATATTGTACAAGTCTGTAGTACATAATGTATTTGTAGCTAGGATCACGGATATAAATACAAATCTATAGCGTCATCCATCTTAAATGGTGCCATCTCTCGCCTGTATCTTCATAGTATAAATCTGTATTGAGCACATCTTACTAACTGTGCAAATATGTAGTCTATCTCAATTTAAGGTAACTGGATGAATCTAGAAGTGATGTTGAGATCTGCAAGATCGAAAATAAGAAAATTATAAAACAAAACGTTGAATTAACGAGATACGAAAACTTGAGATTACCTTAATTAAAAATTCAACTTTGCATCTGCTATTTATACTTTTTACAACTACATAAATTTTTGGTGACTTATATAACATACTAGTCGATACTAATCAATGAGAGTAATTTGCAAGCAATATCATATCCCTAACAGGGTACGATGTATTATTATACTACAAGACTATTGATCTTTGATCTGACAGCACCTTTTTGTTTGTCAATTATACAGATCTGTGTTACAGATAACTTTCTTGATTTGAAACGGAGACTTTATTCTCCAATTTACACAAGCGTATCACATCACATCATTGGACAATCTTCAATCTTCAATTGAAGTACATTGCCATGATCTCCTGTCTATAACTATGGCAGATCAAATTCCACATATTCGTATCTGACATTTTCCCTAACCAATTGTGTACATAATTTGAAAGTTGTATCCTATTCAAAAATTGTATAATACATTGTTATAGATCAGTATAAACTGATCATCACATAAAATGAATCTCCGTAAATATTATGAGTATCAACTTCAAATTACCCCAGAATATTCCACAAAGCTCACAATCACCAAGGCCAGGCTAGCATGGATTTCTGAAGACGTAATCCAATATCAAGAACAAATAGAAGCAACTACAGCACTCGTCAAATCTGTCATTGGTTATCTCTTTATGTTGTGAGCAGTCATTGATCTGCCATAATTATAGACAGGAGATCATGGCAATGTACTTCAATTGAAGATTGAAGATTGTCCAATGATGTGATGTGATACGCTTGTTGTTTTAATATACGAAATAGATATACAATTAAAACTGGATATATTTATTCGTATA
>MU619251.1:0-56704 GCA_025201805.1 Parasitella parasitica
GACCCAAGATACTTGTCAAGCCATCCATTTTCAGGAATCTCCGAGATTTGATTTTCAATCGAGTGAAATTGCTCTTCAGTAAGCTCATCGACTATTGCTTCTTCGTTATTCTCAAATCGATCACCTTCATTTATTAATTCAGCTTGATTGTCGACAACACTCTTGTCAGCCTAAAATTAACAATGTATCAGGTTGCTAACTCAGTCATACTACGGTATAAGTTGGTGTAGTACCTCATTTTCGCTATTTTTGGAAATGGCGTTGTGTTCAGTGTCGACAGAGAGGCCTTCGAAGTCTTTAATTACTTGATATTTTTTATTGTGGATTGTCTCTTCTTCGACAATCTATTATGATAAACTACATTAGGAAATCATAACCATTGAAAAAATCTAGATGGCTCACCTCATCAATATTTTCTGCTGCATCTTTTTCATTACTCAAAGTCTGTTTTAAGTTTACTGCCACTGCGTCCACTGCAGATAGTGTTTCGCTCCCAAGAATGTTTCTTGTTGCTTGAACAGCAACTGGGAAGCTTAATCGGGGCTGGTTCACTAAATGAGCCGGTTTGGGACCTGGAGTCTTGGATCCATGCTTACTTTTTGAACCAGTCGGACGGCCCTTCTTTGCAGGTGTGTTGTAAGGCATTGTTTCTAGTTTATTTCATTAATTGAGTCAGTAACTGCTTCGTCGAACATCCAAGATTGTTTAAAAATGTTTTCTTAAATTTTTAAGACATACTTGAATTTATAATAATATGTTTGTGAAAAGAAGAGAAAAGAAAATAAGCCTTTCAAGTGAAAAATTTACTTAAATGTAGAAATGTCAAATCGAAAAAGGTACAATCAATTAACGGGGTAACAGAATTGTTTACTTCACAGCCGGCAGAATGTTCAGACTCTGCAGTGCTTACTTTAATATATAATCAGTTACACTATTTCGAGCACTCTTATTGGATCATTACACTATTTCTAGCATTTTTATTGGCTCATTACACTATTTCTAGCTATTTTATTGGATACATTTGGCCTCACTATAAGCGTACCGTCTCAAATCAATGCTTTTGTCCTTTTCTTTTCAAGAGGAGATCTCCCACCAAACGAAATATACCTAGCTCGCTCTGTTTATATCAAGGCCATCCTCTATCTTTCGAATTTTGATTAACAGCTTTAATTTTAACTCCATGAGTTTGGTGCATTAACTGCATCCTTAGGTTATTACATAATGATTGAAAACGTTGTTGATTAAAAGCCAAGGAGGTGGATTGGGGGAGTACACAGTTGTGAATTAGTTAAAGAATCTGCTTGTAGAAAGATTGAGGACTTCAAATGATATTTAAACTACAGCATATTGTTTTACAATGATCAAGGAGATTAATGAGTTGAGCAAGGAAGTTTGTCGCCTTAAAAAGCAGTTTATATATAGGCAGAACTCTTTATTAACAGCAGTTCTCTCGAAAATTTGTTTGACATCAGAATCCAAACTTCGACTCAGAGCAGTGCCAAACACGATATGATTTTCAATGATGATGATCTTCACGACACGGCAAGACGACGCGTTGAATGCAGTAACACGAAACGAAAGAGAGCAACACTTGGAATTTTGGTGAGCATTGACAAGCATCATTTATAGAGATGCTTGCAGATCAATTAACAGATGCAAAATCAAATGATTCTTCCCATGATGGTTAAGTAATTCAATGTATTGGGCATTACATTTGATTTGAATTATCAATGCCTGTACACTACTATACCCTGATACATGTATTTTTATGGTGCACAATACAGCAATACTGTTAATCTCAGAATACACGTTTTGAGTAGACAAATCTGATGGACAGTGGTTGACTTTCTCACAATTATAAGGTCTGTGATCTCACATGGTCTCAAGCAGGTGGCATATTTGAGCTGTCTCCCGCGCCAAAGAGCTGTTTCGTCTATTTCGGGAATCAAATATTGCTTGTTGAAGTATTCAGAGAAGTAGACCAGAAGGTATTGTTCTACTTTTCTGTGCTGCGAACAGTATCATCATCACAACAATAAATCAATTGTTTTGCAGCAGCTCGTTTGAACACCAGAATACCTACTAAGTTTTGCTATACCGTATAAAATTGCTTGATACAATCTTCATGCAGTACGATACTGTATTAGCTGCAGCAAGAACGCTTTCGTTCATCGCAAACGATAGCCTGTACCACTTTCATTGATTTAGCTACATGGGAAACTCCTCCATGTGGATACTGTATCTGTTGAATGATTATAATATCCCTCAAAACCATTAGATTAAAACAAACTATAAATTAATTTTAAGGACGATACCATGCTATCTTAATATACTGGTGTGCTATTGTCTCGCGACCTGAAGGTGTAGAGCACTTGTTAGTGCATGTTTAGCTTTGTACACTAGCTTTTATTACTAGATCACTTAAATAAATAGAAAAACAGGAATTTTTCTGTAATTTTAGTTTGTGTATTGTGCTGCAAATTGTTGTCGCTTCCTTGATGTTCCAGATTCCCAAAATATATCTCCCTAATCATAACGATGGTCATACAACACTAGGCCTATCTCCTAAATTGACATTATAAACTCTATGATTAAGCAAAAAAGCAAGTTATATTTAATGTTTTTTTATTGTCATCCCAAGTTGAGAGTGTTTATGTTTATATTCACAAAATCTTGACATTATCAAAATGAAAAAATAATTACTTAGAGACAAAGGCATGAGGTTATGTGGAAAAGGTTATGGAAGATGTGTACAATATAAATATGAGATCAACCCATAGTATATCACTTTAAAAAAAAGGACAAAAGAATTTTACAAAGAGGAGAGGAAACACGATATTATTGTTACTGATCTATTGAATATACCAATCGACCTTGAGAATACCCGTATCGAATTTACCAATCTGAGCAAAGGCAGCAGGAGAGAGATCAATGTGAGTCTTGTCACAGCTTTCGCAGGCGTCCTTGATA
Organism: Parasitella parasitica; assembly: GCA_025201805.1. NCBI lineage: Eukaryota > Fungi > Mucoromycota > Mucoromycetes > Mucorales > Mucoraceae > Parasitella > Parasitella parasitica. The sequence continues at coordinate 2,971 of MU619251.1, forward strand.
GTAACAGTGACACTCTTGCCATTGGCCTTGTTAACAACCTTGACCTTCTTACCACAGTATTTACTTTCACTGCTGTAACCTCCATAAAGAGAGCCTCCGATAGCAGCAATGTAATCACTATCATCGTTCCAGTCACCGCATGCACCCTGGTTGGGAGTAAAGAATGTAGCCTGGCCATCGTAGTGCTCGCCGCTGCTAGAAGCAGATTCGCCGGATGATTTCTTGCTAGACTTTTTGACAGTTTTCTTGCTAGTCTTCTTGCTGGTCTTCTTGCTGGTCTTTTTAGTGGTCTTTCTTTTGGTTGTAGTCATTCTTTTCTTGGTGCTATGCTTGCGCTTTTTGGTAGAAGTAGAACGGGCGGTAGTAGTAGTAGTAGTAGTAGTAGTAGTAGTAGTAGTAGTAGTAGAGACATCGTTGTTACATTTGATCTCTTCTATGAATCTGAGTGGAACAAAAACTTGAGTCTTGTCCTTGTTGGAATCGTAGTCATCAGGCTTATTATACCAGTTGGCAGTTACATTGCATTCGTTTCCAGAGTGCGTAATGTTTTTAGCATCTTGGAAAGAAAAATTCTTTTTTGCTTTGAAAATGACAGTAGTAGTGACATTCTCGGTGTCGTTGGTGGTAGGCTTGCATCCATCGCTACCAACATCGATATAGCCACGAATTCGAATATGGTTGTCTGAAGCTCTCAACTTGGCGTTTTCAATAGACAATTGGCAAACGGTATCAGCAATAGCACTACCGATAGCAGTTAGCATGAAAACAAGGATACAAGATTGGAGTTGCATTTTCTATAGTGAAATGAAATGGAATGGATCTTTTTTACAGTGAAAAAAGTGTAGGATTTAGATAGTATAGTGGGATTAAGAGTGAAAGAAAAAACGAATTCGAGTGGAAAACGACTTGGTCTTTTATATCAAAATTTGATTGCTACATCAGTTGTAATACACATTTTCATCAAAATGTGCTAAAATCTATTGCTAATGTCCTCACTTGTCGACAATGAAGCACAAGATATCTCGAAAAGAAAGGCTAATTTATTGGCTGTTACACGGCGCAAAATCAAGGGGTCCCCTTCTTCTGCTGAGTGTGCTGTCAGCATTAATAAACTCAAGACAAAAGTGGTAAATAATAATTTTCTGCATCTTCTTTGATGGTATATCTGCTTTATTACGGACGTATTAGTTAATGGAAAGCATGCATGGTGTACCTGAAAAGGCATATGAGCGATTTTCTGAGTTATTTTTCAAGTTCTCTAACTTCAAAAAACAATCGTAGAGGTTGCACATGCTAGTTTAATTTTCTGTATTTTTTTATCATATTAAAGAATTCTGTCTATATACAGCTTCATTGTTGAATGCGTAACAGTATGTTGGTTTTATTTTCCTAAAATATGGTAAACTGAATCATCAAGATCAGGCAATTGTGAATCATTTGCAAGTGATTGACGAAGATAGGAAATAGAAGGTGAAGAATTACCGGATAAATGGTATCACAACCATGAACAGGGTACACGCCACTTTATTGTATTATCGTTGGCAATTGATGGGGTAGCGTATGTAAACACACTTCATCACTATTGACCCATAACGGGGTGTACCAAATTAGGCTTTTCTTCCTTCAAGCTGGACATCACAGAAGTTGCCGGGATCAAAGATTCCATGATATGTTTATATCATTAAACATCATTTTTTTCTACTTTCTTGTTGTTAACTACCATATTTTGCTGAACACTATCAATAATCCTGTAATGGCTGATTTAGTGCGCATATAGAAGATGGGTAAGTGGTAACCGTATTCTGGGCTTTTACCTCATTTCACAATTGGTATCGCAATAAAGCCTGTTGTGCCTTAAAAGCTATAAAATTGTTTTTATTGATAAGAAATATAAAAAGAACGAACTTTTGAAATTTCATACATATTTCATGTATGAGATGGTGTAATCAAAGCGGTCCATCAGGATTTACAGAAAAGAGTCAACTTGCAGATATTGATCTAGACAGGTACCCGCATTTACTCAAAATGAAGGATGGTCTCCAACCGAGATTATACATGTTGTAACCACCACCTTTTTAATTTTTTATTGAGTTTTATGCTACAAACCACATTTTCTTTTGCAAGAAATAATTGCAGCACAAGCTTACAAACTGTCGAACAAAAAATGTGATCTATCAAGAGTACAGACCAAATTCTCTTTATTTGATGGGTTTATACTATACAGCTTATTGGAATTTTTTATGTTATTAAAGGATCGAATAATCATTGTGTTGAAACTATTTCCTTCCACTTGAAATTAATACACGATTATCTGATTAGCGAAAATGACAGATGTCATTGATTCACGACAAGGCGCACATAAAGGATGGTTCAAACGTTAATGAAAAGAGGAGAATCAAAATTCGCATGATGAATGGTGAAGCTGGAGGCGTTGATGTCGATAAATATGATATTCAAAGCAGCTTGAAAATAATGAAAAGCGAAATGAGAAACTACGAACCCAAGAATATTTACAATATAATTGAAACGGGCCTTCTGTACAGAAATGCGCCCACAAAAACTGCCAGTATAGGAACGATCTCCTGAACAAAAATCGATAAAACTCGTATTGCTGTGTATCAGGATTAGACATTATCAATTATTACAAAAATTTGATTGAAATAAACACAACCATAACATAAAGAACAGCAGCTGGATTACTTAAAATTGACCTAATTGAACTGGATATCGCGTATATATTAAATAAGCTTCTACGATTCTGTTTGTATACTCACAACTGGAAGAGGTTTGAAAACAGTGCTTGGGTAGCCTCTCAGTTTGAATAAACAGAAGAAAGCTTGTTATGCACTGTATATTAAAAACTACAAAGGCAATGCTCGTCAGTTGACTATGATACAATTATTGCATTCTTGTTATCTCCAATCGCATCTTACAGCAAGGAATAATTTAATATATATTACAACAGTTTCATTCTGGCAAAGCTTACATGTCAAAGATCCTGAGTATTTAATTTGCTCTTCAAGATTTTACATTGGCATCATCCTTGAATTACCGTTTCCATTATTTATAGAGTATGGAAAAATTTCAATAACCAGAAATCACTATTATAAACCTTTTGTTAAAAGCATGATCAAGGTACGTTTTAGCTGAGCCTTATATGCGATTCATGCCATTTTAATTTCACATACAGTCGTATTTTATTGCAGTCTACTTGAGAATCCTTATTACAGCAATATGCATTATTTAACAAATGATGTGATGTGAAAATCCAATTGCTACAGCATATAATGCTAGCTTCGGGTATATCAAAGACTTAATTTATCTTGGATATCTAAAAATTATGAAAACGCAACGACCTACTGTGTTTACATGAATGCATGATTTTAGAAAAAGGGGGAAAGGAGGGGAAGGAGGGCTCAAAACAAAAGAGGAGAAACAGATTTATTACTTTGGGAGGGAAAGTTTTATGCAGGTCTGCGTTTATGTACATACAATGCAGGCACATGATATGGTGTGCCACATCCATTGCCGATGGCTGCATATTTTCAACTAAGAAAAAGAAATAGGCAGAGATATATTTTGCCTTGCAAAATGATATTACTGACAAGTATAACGTTTTATTGTTTAATTTATATTAAGAAATCCACGTTTCAACTATCCATGTATTGCAAGCATATATCTTTTCACAATGCAGTGTATGCTACTCGCCAATATTTTGTAGATAAACAATGCATTATTTTGCTGGTTACCGTTAAATCTTAAAAACAAAATGGTTGTATCAAAGATGATCACTAGGAATATATTCTGGTATAAATAATTGGCACGAAATCCCTATGAACATATATAGGCTTAAGGAAAAGTATCTTGCTTGATGCTATTCAAATAATAATTTCATTAACCAAAATTGTTATTTTGTATAATTCACAACGTAGCTCATAATAATACAGGAGTTTTTTTTTTTTTCAAAAAAAAAAAAAAAGGAATGAATAAATAGTTTATGTATCAAAATTTATAAAAAGGATAACATAGTATATGTGGGGTAAAATAAGATGGTTATGAGGAAAAATAGTAATAATAATGATAAAAAAGAGACTATATAGAAACTATATAATCCAGAATGATACAAGGAAGCATAAATGTAGTAAAATAAGTGAATAGTAGCAGCAAATTAGAATACGTAAACCCATTAACCATCTCTACCAAAGTTTGCATGATTCAAATGTGGTTGTATTCCAGATAAATCCAAAGGGTGGCCAGGTGGGATCATTGTCGACGTCTGCTGATGTCCCATCCTGACACGGTACACTTGGAGCATATTTTCAAGTTCCTGAATACGCTGCTGGTGTTGTCTTAATTTATCATGCAATAATCGAATGTGTTCCACCGATTTCCTGAGGATTGTGCCTTTATTCGATTTGACTGCATCTCTATCTGGTAAAAGCGTTGCTAACTCAGTAATGCGATCATTAATATTATCTCTTCTTCTACGTTCAACTGCATTGTGAGATTCTCTACGGCGCCTCTTTTTTTCGAAGATGTGCTGCATACTATATAATATACATTAATACATGTTACAATACCATTAAAAAATAGGTTATTCAGCCATAATAAAACTAACTTTCTCTGTAATATGTCATCCTCTAAACTACCAGGACTTGTAGGCGAAACAAGAGTGTCTGATAATTTACCTTCGGGCATGGGTGAGTTATAGTAGTATTGATGAGGGCTTGTCACAGAACCAGGCGATTTAACACTTGTAGTAGTAGTAGTAGAAGTAGTAGGTATAGCTATGGGCTGTGGAAAACTAGACGAATTAGAGTTCATATAAATGTCATATTGTTGCTGTTGGATCGATGATTTTGGTGACGTTGGTAATGGCACACCATTGTATTGATTATAAAGCTTATTGCTCGGTGGAGAATCTATTGATGAAGTAGTAATAGGTGAAGGTAAAGCACTTTTATTATTATTGCTGTTACTATTCAGATCATACTGAGGATGATCAAGATAAGTTGAATGCTGGAATTGCATGTTATACATTTTGGGAAAAAAAAAGTAAAAAGGAAAAAGGGCTGATTTTGCTATATATAAATAATCAAAAGTGTGTGAGAACTCAAATATAACATTAATTGATGATAATATGACGTATTCTAAGAAGCAGAAGGAGGGAAAAGGGGAGATTTGGGGTACACACAGACAATTGTCTGTAATACAGATCATGGGCGAAATATGGGGTCCTTCTGGTAATACATTTATATTAAAGAGAAAGAATAGGTCTCCTTTTTCAAGTGGTAATAATGAAGAGTTCAGTTTAACATTTTAGATTCATTAGTTTGAATTAAGATGGTGATAAAGAAAAAGTCCTTTATTCTACCGTAACAATTGCGTTATTTTTCTTGCAACTTGCATGATAGTAGTAGGAAATACGGCTAGTGAGCCAAGTGATCTACTTGAATTGATCAAGAATGCTCAATGTCTTCCAGTAGCCTCAACTATAATGACGTACGAATGAACAATATATAACACCTCCCAACAAGTCTCGGTTTCATTTTCTTCTTATTTGATTTAAAAACAATATGTCTAATTTACCAAATAGCCTAGTTGACCCCAATCACCCAACAAAAGAGCCTTTTTCATCTGCTGGAGAGTCGAAGACAGGTGGCAGTAGAACCTTGTTCGGTGTCGTAACAGCTCCGTTTGCTGCTGTTGGTGGCTTAATAGATCAAATGTCTCGAAAATTGACAAGAGCGACAGATAGTGAGGAACCTACACCTACTACAACGCCAACAACAAAAGACTAAATCAATGTTCAAATATTTATAAAACTTCCTAAAAATAAACGATTAAGAAATAATGCATGTTTGTGAGTCATGTCTTTTGAACCAAAAATCAAGTGTTTCATAAATTATCAAATTTGTTTGAACAGTAAACAGTTTAATAGATTGCAAGTAAAACATTCCCTCGGTATCATATATATCCATTCGAACCCACATTGGCAGCAGCACAAAAGCAAAGCGGCAACATAAAGTTGTAGAGGATACAGATTGAAAGCCTGTTTGCATTGAGCCAACAACTAAATAAAAAACATTACTTGAGCAACATATGGTTTAAAATGCTTATGAAACGTTTTAACATGGTTTTAGCTGCATGTTGTTTGTGAGGACACAGCTAAAATGGGCCCCTTTCAACTATAAGAACAAGTACAGTAGTAGCTGAAATTCCAGATATTGATTGATTTGAACACTTAATTTTATCTCTTATATATCTAGCTTAGTTATCTCGACTTTTTGATACGTCTGGAGAGCATTTGCGAATTCATCATTTTTGTTCGAACTTTCACGAGGTAGCTCTTTAACTTTGGCTACAATTTCTGTTTTTTTAACTTTGATGTTGAAAAATGTACTATAGTTTATACTGGTAAAAATCATAAGTATAAAACTGCTGCATGTCTTTGGAATGGTTTATTTTAGCGCTTTATATGCCGTATTTTTAATTTCTGAGCCTAAAACAAAAGTTACGCCTTTGATTTAAAGCTCAATTAAATGTTATGCTATTATGAAAAAAAAAGTGTCAACAAATAGAACTTTCAAATATGGATATATACTCTTAGTACTTCAATGCCATTTATTTTATAATGACAGGCAATAAAATTCTTTAAAAGCCTTATTGTATCCAGGATGAAGATTATTAATCATTTTAGAACGTTTCAAAGTCAGCCTTTTAATTTTCTAGCTAAACCCAAGCATTGAATACATTAAATTTGCTATTGTTTTCAACACATGTAACATACTACGTTTATATACAATGTCTATATACCAAATTTATTAAATATAGAAAATAATTGGGCTCTATTCTTGCATCATATCTTCATTCTCATCATCTTGTTGATCAGGACCGTCCATGTTAATAGCCATTTCATCCATCATTTCTTCTAGAGAAATCTCTGGGAACTCCTCATCTGAACCATCATCGTCCGTCATGTCATTATTACCAGCTTGTGTATCGGAAGCGATAGGATTACTATTTTGGTTTTTGAAAATATTGATAGTGGATCTAAATTCAGGATCTTCTTCAATATCACGCATAAAGAGCTCCATATCGTTTTCAATCTTGGCTTGTTCTTGCTTACGAGGTAGCATCTCATCCACTTCTTTGCCCAATTGTTGCAGTTTCCAGCTTCTCTGCTTAACCTTCTTTCTGCGAACAGGATATGCTTTACGAACCAATACAACATCAGGTAAGTCGGCCGCATTTAAATGATCGAAATCATCGTTATTGAAGTTGGCACGGGCAAGGTCATAACCTAAAACAGTATCACCGGGATTCAAGATAGCGCCCAAATGAGATCGAGCAATGAATTGTTCATCGTTTCGACCAAAATCTGACATACGAGCGACATGCACATCACATAGGACTCTTTTGCCGTTGATGGGTCCAAGAGGCTCAACGTCCAAGACGTAGTATTCAATCATGGATTTAGCGCTACCCAAAGGATTGAAGGGATGGCGATAGTATTGTGTAGTTGATACATCGGCTATAGCTAATGTATTGACATCCATCAAGTGGATAGAGTTGCTGATACGGACACATATCAATAATTGATTGATGTTACCAAAATTGTTGGCCAACTTTTTGGGTATGCAAACAAGATCGTCTTTACAGATGGGTACAATTTCAGCAGAGTATGTAAATTTATAATTGCTGACACTAGTGTGGATATCTTTTGAAATAAGCTGTTCAGATGATTTGTATCTATGACGACTGGTTAAAACACAATTTGCTAATTCATTAGAAGGATTCTTACTTCATGGGCACAACAGCTTGTAAAAATTCCACCATCTTGATAGCATGACCACGAGCACCATAGTAAAAATCAATACCATCCTTTGTTTCCTTAATATTTGTGGTATCCTTGTGTGCATTGTGTTTCAAGATCAACTGCTCCAGATACAAGAAAGTACGTTTATGCTCAACCTTTTGACGCAACTGAACTACTGCCTTCCAGGTATTCTGCGCAGCCAAGCGAGTACATTCATCACACTGCTGACCGGAGACTACATACTCGACCTCGAATATTTGTTGCAAGATGGTGTTGACAAACACTTCTTTTTGAATAGTCAGTTTGACCTTAATACGCTTACTGTGAGGCTCTGTCCAAATGAAACCTGCATCGATCAAGCGCACTTTGTTGAGGCCCTTTAGTTTCTTCAGACAGAGTGTCAATAATTCTCGAGATTCGAGTTGTGCATTGACCCACAAGCCGGGAGGTTGCAAATAACGTTCGCAATTACGACAGAAATGAAGAGTTGCTTGCTTGGGAATGCCTTCAGTAATATCAACTTCATTACGGATACAATTGACACACATGTTGGCAGCATTGGGAGGTGTAGGTGCACCACAGCCAGGACACTATTGGGAAGTTTGGTTAGATCATGTGTGTTACTGCGGCAGATGTTTGACATTTGAGGGTCTGGGTCATTACCAAACTATAGAATGCAAAGAATTAATACTGAATTTTCGTAGCTTTTTGACAAGATACATACATTAATTGCTCAACAATTTCAGGGTGATAATCCATGACGCTTTATTTTCTCAAGTTATAGAAGGTAATGATGTAGAAGAAGAGTTTTTCGACTTTGTTGCTTGCTCATTTTATAAAAAATTGAATATGAAAAGGTGTCTTCCCCAAGCCACTACAATAAGGCACATTTACCAGAAAGAAAAAACCTTTTTTTTTTTTTGTTTTTTGTTTTTTGTTTGATTAATAATATCGTTTTATTTGACTAATCAAAAATGCATATTACTCGTTGTTATTTCTGTTCAGGACCTTGTTATCCTGGCCATGGTACCATGTTTGTTCGTAACGACAGCAAGGTTTGTAGAAAAGCACATTATTTAGCGCAAATCTAAACATTGCGCCATCATAGACTTTCCGTTTTTGTAGATCTAAATGTCACAAAAATTTCAAAATGAAGCGTAATCCTCGTAAGGTTCGCTGGACAAAGGCCTTCAGAAAGGCTAGTGGGAAGGAAATGGTCATTGTAAGTCTTTTTGGAGCGACTATATCCTTATTGAATACTGATCATTATTGTAGGATTCCACCTTTGAATTTGAAAAACGTCGTAATGTGCCTGTTCGTTATGATCGTAACATGATGGCTACTACAATCAAGGCTATGAAACGTGTGCAGGAAATCAGAGCTAAGCGGGAGCGTGCATTCTACAAGAATCGCATGGCCGGTAATAAGGAGAAGGAGAAGGAAGATGACATCCGTGTTGTCAATCAAAACATTGAATTGGCCCCTCTGGAATCCAAGAAGAGAGTCCAAGCTATCAAGGCTGAGAAAGAAAAGAACGAGAGTATGGATATGGAGAATTAAAATAACAGATCAGAAGTCTTCTTGCATGGTTCCTATAGCTTTGCAAAATTTGTATATAGAATAAAAAGAATTTTAGAGCTCAAAATGACTTTTATAAGGCCTAAAAAGCCTCAAATATGTATATTTGATAGTTGTTACCGATAGCTGTTCAGTTTGTAACTGAGTATACTGGCGATGTTAAGAGGGTTTGAAGGAAAGCACCGCAAAGACAACAGGCATGTAGCATTTTTTGGTATAATATGAAATCATCTTATTACACTCTTTTTAATTACTTGAAATTTTGGATGGTAAGACATTGACAATAAGGAAATAGATTATAATGAGGTATTTAGGATATGTAGCAATACTAGTGGCAATATATCTATTTCAATTTACTAATAGGATTATCAAGATCTTTAACAGCTAAAAGTAAGATATCCATGATCAATAGTTTGGTGATCACTAAATGATACCGTTTGCTTTTAAACTACTGATATAAATAGTATCGATTTCTATATCTCATTTTTCTTTCTCGCAACAAATTCTGTTAGAACTATCTATGGGCATCTTGGATCCCAAAAAAAAAAACCAATATAAAGCTCCACTTTGTATCAAACAAGTCTGACTACCTTGTGAATTTTATTTCCAGCCTTGATTTCTTTTTTCTTTCTAGCTCTAACTCTCTTTTACTTATACTTAGTATCATAGCTTTGGTTTAATACAAAAAAAAGTATCATAGCTTTGGAGTTACTATGCCGTATTACATTATAATGACCAAGTAAAATAATTATATGCATTGTTCCCTATTGGGTTTTTTTTGACTCTGAATAAATTTGTTTCTTTAATCATTTGTAAATGATCACTCCTCCATATCCCACATTAACTAGAACATTTACTAGTAATTACTCAAGTCAATGTCCTAATGGATTTTTAATAAATAGGAAAACCAAGTTCTATAGTTTATGAAGGCGAAATTAGCCTAAGTGTTATATTTACTTATGATATGAAAACCACTGCTTCCCGTTGGCGAATTTGTGCGCACTTTTCATTGATGCAGATGTTTTTATTCGATAATGGCCCTCAGTCAATCCCATTCTTTCTCGGTTCTACTACTGTTTATTTGGCAAAAGTTACGACCAAAAATTCCGCAAAATTGATATAGACATTGCCCAGTGAAAACCAAGTTATCATGCCTGATTTACTGAAGCATAGAAAAGGCTTTCTTTTGCTCTTTTTCGAAGCCTATCAGCGATTATTATTGTTATGTCAAAAGACTGATAAAATGAATCTGCCAAAGGTTACACTTTTATTCATAATACATCTTTCGATGTGTTATATACACATTCATTACACTAGGGTTTTACTGTCTATGTTGAGATCTGCAAGATCGAAATAAGAAAAGTATTATATAAAACGTTGAATTAACGAAATACGAAAACTTGAGATTACTTTATTAAAGATTCAACTTTGCATCTGCTATTTATACTTTTTACAACTACATAAATTTTTGGTGACTTATTTGAAATACTAGTCGACACTAATCGATAAGAATAATTTGCAAGCAACATCATATCCTTAACAGGGTACGATGTTTTATTATACTACAGGGCTATTGATCTTTGATCTGACAATACCTTATTGTTTGTCAATCATACAGATCTGTGTTACAGATAACCTTCATGTTATTGATATAACAAAATATACAGATTTATTTTATACGATAATACATCCAAGGTCTTTCTACTTTCCGCTTTTATATTCTAATTTGATCTGCCATCATTTAAAATAGAAGACCGTGATTATGTACTTCAATTTTGAAGATTGGAGATTGCCCAAAGGATGTAGTATTATACTTGTCAACACAGGAGAATGAAGTCTTTGTTTCAAATCAAGAAGGTTATCTGTATCGCCGATCTGTGTGATTGACAAACAATAAGGTACTGTCAGATCAAAGATCAATAGCCTTGCAGTATAATAATACATTGTACCCTGTGTCGGTTTTCGCCTATTAATGGAAGGTTGAATCTCATCTCAATTCCAATATTGACACTGACATTCAAATGGAATTGTATAAAGACTTTTAGAAACCAGGACCAGAGCAATCCTGGCTTCCTTTTCAATCTTTTATAAAGACCCTACGTTCTCCGTGATATAATCACTTGTAGTCTCTTTATTTAACTGTCTTTGGAAATAATCGTTATTCATATAACTCTCACCCTGCCAAGGATATGACGTTGCTTGCAAATTACTCTTATCGATTAGTATCGACTAGTATTTCAAATAAGTCACCAAAAATGTATGTAGTTGTAAAAAGTATAAATAGCAGATGCAAAATTGAATATGTAATAAAGTAATTTCAAGTTTTTGTATCTCGTTAATTCAACGTTTTGTTTTATACTTTTCTTATTTTCGATCTTGCAGATCTCAACATAATTTTTTATCGCAATGTAAATGATAACTCTGTTTGCTGGTCGTGAAAAATCAAGGGGACACTATCGCATTTACCTATATAGTATATTTAAGATCTGCCAAGATCGAAACAAAAAAAAAAGTATAAATTAGGATGCTATGTTTGCTGTATTCATAGAATACCATGGTTACTACTACTTCAACTCAGTTGCAATGACAACTGTTCCTGATCTGATCTAAGGCAAAATTTCATCGATTATTCTTTTTAGTAAATAAAAGTAATCGATAGGATCTCTTTTATACGAAACCATCTTTCTGGTTTCTACTTATTCTAAATTGCAAAGCTCAACTTATATCGATGAATGATTCACTTTCATCACGATTAACTGATCTTGCTCTGACAACTACTGTGTTATAATCTTGTTTGACAATTAAATATCAAACATGGCCTGATTGTATTTTATAATAAATTGATTCAGAAAGATTTATTCTGATAAAAATAGACTGCCTCTTGTCAATCAATAAATCAATAGTTTTGTACCTGTTAAATTAAGTCTTTATTACTTTCTTATATTCTTTACATCACATTCAATCACTTGCTGTGCTCATTTTCAAGACCTGGAAAAACACTACTAAATTTGTAGATACCAATGAAAATACTAATAAAAATGATGTTATTAAATATTGCTGATCTTTCCCTTGTGCTTTCCAGGGTAGAACTTGGTTCTAAGGTTTATTATTTAGCAGAAGTTTTACGACCAAATGTCTCTGCTGCAAATTTCTGTTAATTATATTTTGAAAATTAAAAATGCTTCAGTACATATAACTTTTGTTGTTTGAAATATTGCCCAGTAATAATTAACTGTTTATGTTCTGCATCAAAGCTCATATAAGTAATGCTCATTGTGCGCCTACAGGTATCGGTTTAACCTACGTGTACGCTCTATTTTTCGGCCAAAAATGAAACTATAAGTTCCAAGATTTTATTTTAAGGTATATTTACCATTGATTTTTATGAGAACATGTTAAGCTATAGATGTTGCTATGTCTTACTCCTCAATTCGAAATGGGCACTCACGGGCAAAGCATGTACCTGCGGTGATAGTACGGTTTGGCAGGAAATTTAACTTGAGCAGGTATGCTTTTATCGTTCGTTTTCAAATCGCGCCTCAAACCTTCATTGCTAAACATCTCATATTGAGTATCTCAACAGCTAGAAGTCTTCCAAGACGTCGGTCTTGTCACTAAAATTACTACCAAGACATTTCGACAAGCCTGTGCTTCCGCAACTGTCGCCCCAGCATACTTGTCTTCCATCGCGTCCACCCACTGGCAATTGTTTTGGAGTTTATGTCTAACGATGGTACAGAGAAATGTAGTCTACCGCTTTATCAACAACTGCATCCCTCACAAAGCCCGTTTAAACCGTATCTTTCCGGAACTCCATCCTTCCAACCTTTGCATGATCTGCTCCTCCTCAGTTGATTCCAGTGAACACTTTTTGTTTGACTGCCCTGCCAAAGCATCAGTTTGGCAGGCTGTGATATTTGAGTTTCTCTGGCCAACTGTCACCATTTCCGACATCATCCTGGCAATTAGATCGTTTGATTTTTACAACATTCGGTACAGTCAACGAAATGGGGTACCAGCGTCGGTCATCGTATTCATTACCTTGGCCAACATTTGGAGATCCCATTTTCGCACTGTATTTGACCGCACACTCTTCACCACAGCAGCAGTATTGGCCGGTATCCGACTCGATATTTCAAAACGTATCGATGAAGATCATGTCCATACACTGTTGTGATCATGCTCTTATGAGCTTATTTTTGTTCTTTTTTTATTAACCGTTTATTTAGCCTTGACATATGTATTATCTTATTAGTTACCAAATCATTTTGCGCCCGTCTCTTGAGGCAGTCTCATCACTGTTCTTTACGCGGAGCAATCAATAAAAACCTTTAAAAAAAAAATATTGAGTATCCAATTTGGGTAATACAGAGCGTTCGTTGTCAAGGGTTGAATTTTGCATCGAATCATAATACAGGTTGTAGCACTATTTATATACAATTTTATTCTAGTAGAAAATTAAACGAAAATATTGTAATAATCAGTCAAATCAAAGTAGTTGCTTGATGGCCTGTTGAGAAATAGGTCGACAATGTTTAGTGTTTAAAGAGAGAAAATTGGCCCTGGTTTATTGAATTATGTTAAATACCAGGAGATGTGCAAAAATGTGCTTTGTAATTCACTGTAATTCAGCAAGATTTTTTTTTTTTTTTTTTTTTTTTTTTTGATAAATTGAGACAGCAAAGGTGTATATCCAGAATCAAAAAGTGAGCAATTATCTTACTAGCATTAGAGTGTACCCTGCAGGTTACCCTAAAGTTGAGAAATTGTGGTTTTTATAATTAATTTATTTATTATGGTGGGAATTCATCGGATAGGAAGCATTTGGTGCGTTTCATAGTACTTGATTCGGTTGGAAATTGTAGCATCTACTCACAAACGTACCCTGTAGCGTTTTTATTGCCATAGTACGGTAGTAGTTGTTGTACGATAGATATTTCACGTTCTAGGTTTACAAAAACCCATCAAGGAATCCTGATGTATAATCATCATATAGCGTATATTAAGGTGTTTAGCAGTTTTCATTTGCTGCAGGATCAATGTGAGCTGCTATCTACAGATACGGTTTATGGCATCATCCTGTTTAGTGATATCATACAAAATAATACCATGACGCGGTAACTAAACTTTGCAGGATGATCATGGTACCTGTGTGGGGGCCACCAGCATTCATTTTAAACACTCTTTCTTCTTCTTTTGAGCAAAAAATGTCAACAAACCAAAATCAAGCTGTTGTAGGTATAGTTGGCGGTGGTCTTGTAGGTGCATTGAACGCAATCTATTTCGCTCAAAGAGGCTGGAAAGTCGAGCTTTATGAGCTTCGCCCTGGTAAAGTATCGCCTTTGGTATATAGTATTTGCAGGTGACTGATGTTTCTCACTTTTCATGATAGATATGCGACTTCCAATCCATAGAGAGAGCAGAAAAGGAAAGTCTATCAACCTTGCCCTTTCAGAAAGAGGTCTCAGCGCATTGAGAGGCACTGGATTAGATCTTGAAAAGACAATTTTGGAAGCATCTGTGCCCATGAGAGCTAGAATGGTTCACACCGGTAAAAATGGAACGCAGATGTCTCAAGCTTACGATGTCAATGGCCAGGTAAACTTGCATTGAAATGCCAAGCTCCTATGGCCTAATTTCAATTGTTTAGCACATCAACGCCGTCGACAGAGCTAGATTAAACGAACTTTTGTTGGATGAAGCCGAGTCATTAGCCAATGTGACAGTTCACTTTGAGCATCGATTGGTGACAGCCGACTTTGACAACAATACTGTAAACTTTATGACAAGGTAGGTCGGCACGAAAGGTATCAGTCGATCGTAAGGAAGATTATTGAGTATTTTTTCTTTTTTTTTTTTCCATAGCGATGGAGAAAAGACGTACAAAAACGACCTCGTCATAGGCGCAGATGGCGCATACTCCAAAACCAGAGCTCAAATGATGCGTCATATGAGAATGGATTACAACCAGGAATACATTGACACTGGCTATTGTGAATTGTCCATGCCTCCTGCTAAAGGGGCTGATGGCAAGCCTACTTTTGCGTTAGATCCTAATCACTTGCACATCTGGCCCAGACATACTTTCATGTTGATTGCTCTCCCTAACCCTGATTTTTCATTCACTTGCACCTTATTTATGCCTTTTCAAATGTTTGAGGATATCAAGACAGAAGAGCAGCTTATGGCATTCTTTTCCGAGAACTTTAATGACTCTATTCCGCTTATTGGAGAAGCTGACTTGAAGTCTGATTTCTTTGCTAATCCTCGAGGCTCCTTGGTCACCGTAAAAGCCTCTCCTCACAATTACAAGGACAAATCTATCATTATCGGCGACGCTGCTCATGCCATGGTTCCCTTTTATGGCCAGGGCATGAATTGCGGATTTCAAGACGTTGAGGTCCTGCACCAAATTCTAGATCAGCATCAGGTCAAGCCGCAATCAAATAAGGATGGCGTGATTGTGGGCCTGGAAAAGGCACTGAATGATTATTCCAAGATTCGTGTCAAGGATGCTCATGCCATTTGCGATTTGGCCATGTACAATTATTATGAGATGCGCCATGCTGTCACTTCTTACAAGTTTTTGGCTAGAAAGAAATTGGAGGGTGCTATTCATTCTGTATTTCCTCGCTTAATTATACCTTTGTACACCATGGTTAGTTTCTCGACACTCCCCTATTCGAAGGCTATCGACCGCTGGCATCGACAGACTCACTGGTTAAATTTCGCCATGATATCCACTACTGTGATTGCAGCCTCCGCTGCTATATTGGTTGTATTCAAAAAGAGAGACCATTTCATGTTTTCTATAACCCGTGCTATTGAATCAGTTAGAAAATCAAGACAATAAAATATAGTATGCAACAGATGCCAATATGACTGATATCATGAATACATAAAATTCATGGTGTAAAATAACTCAAGATCAAATGATTTATGCTAGATATACTTTATGCATACAAATGCATACAGCTTTCCCATGTACTAAACAGCAAGGTAATTTGTCGTTTCTGATTGTGTTAGAGTCAATACTATCCGCTGCATATATCCATGAATGGGACCAATTTATTATCATTAATTTATATAGAGGATGCATTTAACAAATACCTATTTCTTTTTGACTCGATGCGATATTCTGTTTACATGGCAGAATATACAGTTTGAAAATGAAACATCGGCAGGTCTTTAGTAAATGTTCTTTTCCATGTCTGTATTGTGCTTCCATAATCACTGACCAGAAAGACCCGTGATCTTCTGGGCCAGCCTAAATGTTCTGCGCCGTAACCGCCCACACCAGCACCGCCAGCATAGCATAGCTGGATACCCTCCTTTTCCAAGCAGTAGTCGTTGACATGATCATGTCCACTGGAAAACATCACTGGATTTACTATTTCACGTTCAAAAAGTCAAATCCACACAAAACCTACCAAGATGTTACTTTAATATCCCCAGCTATCCATGTAATGGGCTTATTAGCAAAAAGTTTGGCATGAATACACATGGATTTGTTTGCTTGTATACCTGTTTTGAATGCCTCAAGAGCAGATAGCTTATTCTTTTTGGGGCTGGATACCTCTTCACGAGCGTCACCTAATTTCACAACAGGCTTATTGTCGTTCTCCTGATGGTATTCCCTGTGTGTGTTGCATAAATCATAGGTGGGTCTTTTTATATATTCACAAGGCAGTGGTGCAATGCTCTTACCAAATAGGGATGTGAAAGAATGCAGCAGCAGCAGGGCTTGTGGGAAGCTTTTGAAAAGTAGAGGCAGATGCAATAACCCAATCGAGCTGCTCAGATTTGATGAAATCGTACCCATCTTGACCCTCTTCCAATGGATAAGCATGGGAGTCGAGGAAGTACATTGTAAAATCATGGGCGCTATGGTACAAGCTTGTTAACGTTATATTCACTCAACTTCTCTCTCTCTCTCTCTCTCTCTCTCTGCCTGCCAATCCAAACTTACGCCGAATTCGTGTTGTTTGAATACACTTTCAATATGTAATTGCCTATGCCTGGAAGATCTACTGGGCCACGTTCTGTCAAAGAGTAGGGCATACGCTTCATAACTTCAAGCAGCTCTTCTCTGGTAAGGTCATTTTCATCGTCGTGATTACCAAACACAACAGCCCAGGGGATCTTTCTTTTGACGACAGGTTCCGCAAACTTGAAAGTAGCAGCTCTGGCATCACTAACACCTCCTCCATTGATGTTGTCTCCAGAAAATACTACGAGATCTGGTTCTTCTCGATCCAACATTCTTTCCATGTATTCAATTGTGGTGGCATCTCCATTGCAATCCATCTAAGAAAAGTTGGGCTTAGTGCCCCAGAGCATAAAGTACATGGTTTACTACATGCAGCATTACATACATCCACAGGAATATCTTGGCATGATCCTTCCTCATTTGTAAAATGCAAATCTGCCAATTGCAAAATCTTGAATTCTCCATTATCATTGAAAGACAAAGGCTTCAGTTTTGGTAGCGCTGAAGCCTGTCTGTTAACAACAAGAAAAATACCCCTACCCCATCTTCAGCTCTACGTACCTGTAAATCCTTTCTTAAAGTACAAAAAAGTAGGCTCGCCAAACCCTTCTTTACCTTCTTTTGCGCTGTTCAGGTCTACATTGATTTTGGACCATCCAAAAGGTGTAACAGCATATTTGCCAAATTCAATGGCCAACTCTTGTACAGCATCTCGCTTGACATCTGGATTGGATGGAGTAGTTTTGTACCATAAATAAATGGCATCGCCTCGGAGGATTGAATTCAAATTGACATCCACTTTTGTATAGCCTTGGGGCGGCGTTTGCTTGTTTAGAATCACTACAACACTGTGCATGTGTATATTCGTGTTGAGTAGATGTATTACACTTTATACAGGGCATGGCAGTATTTACTCTGTAACAGGATCTGCCCTGGATTCTCTCTTGTAAAAAAGATAGACGCTCATCCCAACCACGACACCTTTGTTTAAATCCTTCTCCACTCTCTCCCAACCCTACCAACAGACATTTGGATCGTGATGCATAGCAAAGTCAACTTGGGAAACTTACGTCCATAAAGCAGTTACTAGTAAAGCACTGTTTTGCAGTAATTGATGTTATTGGATCTACAGTGATCTGGTTGGTTGCTTTGCACTAGTAAATCGCATGCTGTTGGACTCACTTTTTGGACCATCTTGGCTGTAATACATGAACAGAGGAAAACCAGCTACACCTTGATTCAAATCAACTGGAATCCGTTTATACTCTGCAGAAACCAGAGGACTTGTGCCTTGCTTGACGATTATAGACGTGATTGGATTCTTTGAGATCGATATGTCTTTTGTATAGTAGAGCCACAACGATGTCTCGTCGTGTTGCTGCTGCCCACTGTTCAAGTCGACGTTGATTTTGGTCCATTTAGCAAGGTTGGGTATATGGGAGTCGTTGTTTCCTTGCACTATCTGCAGTTCAGTGATTGGGCTTTGGTCATCATGTTGTTTATAATGAAGATAAACAGAACCGGCGCCATCAACTCCTTGGTTCAAATCTGTTGGTATTTTGTAGTAGCCAGGGTAGTTGGCGCAAGCGTGGTTGGCATCACAAGATACAATCTTTATGTCAGTAATATAGGCATTAGAGGCTAAAGCTAGGCTCGATATTAGCAACAACACTGCTGTCAAGCGAAATTTCGTCATCAGTTAGTTACTATGGAAAAAGAGAATGGTATTTTGCAGTGGTGTTGGTGGTGTGTGTGTGTGAGAGAGAGAATTGGAATACCGCATTCATTCAATCTGTTGATGCTTCAGTGATTGACAACATTGGAGCGTGTAATGATAACGAATGATGTGCGTGTCATACAGTCTATTGGCTCCAGTTGTAAATAGAGCCGATCGGCTTAGTAAATCAAGACTAAAAGATAAATAAACATGCTTCCATGCCCTGTGTTCCTTTTTTCATATCTTGGAAGCAAGAACCATGGCCAGGTTTTGAAACGAGAGAAAGCGTTGATTCCTTGGTTTTTGTTGTTGTTTTTTTCCCTTTTGTCATTTCCTCTACTTTTATATAGTCGTATCATTAAGAAGTATATGTAAGTTTAAAAATAAACAAAAGTGGCGTTTCGTTACACATTTCGATGGATAAATAGCTTGCGCTTAAATTCTAATTCATTTTCCTTTGCATCTCTGCTTCTTGTTCTGCCTGGCCTTACATTTCACCCTAAAACATGTCTCCTTCTCCAAAAGATATCCGAAAAAGCCCTTCGCTGGAAAACCTGTACAAGGATCTGCACCTCTACATGAAGGAACTAGATAAAGAAGCTGTAAGTCAGATAAAAACGACCTTTTGACTAGACTAGACTAAAGGGCCGTAAATGTAGACTGCAACATCAACGCCTGCAAACACCAAGAATACCGAGCCAAAAAGCACACAACCCCCCTTCAGCTTCAAGATAGCAGGCGCCCTGATGGACGATACCGACGCAAGCAGCAGCTCTTCAGCGACAATAGCCTCCACTTCCACTGCTCGGATATCTTGCTCGGACGATCAATGCCACGACAAAGACAAACCACCTGCCCAATTGGCAAACCCAGCAACCGCCTTCCTGTCAGAGCTGTCGAAGCTGTTTGTGCTAAGGGTAAAGGCATTGATAAAGTCTCGAAACATATTCTGTTCGACCGAATACCCGAAAAGCTTCACTGGACAAGAAGCTGTGGATACCCTCATTCTTATTATAGGTCTCGACTGGAGCAGAAAGGAATACAGGGACCTGGCACGCTTGATGATGCATATTCAAGACCCAGCACTATTCTCGCCCATTGCGTATTCCTATAAATCGCTCAATAACAACACACTCTACGATTCTCCAAACGAGGCATATTCCCTGGGTGAAGGCATACAAGATGACAACACGGCGTTTACTCAGTCATTAATCATGCCATTGATGGACTGTTACACCCCACTCTGTATTAAAGGTGCATCGAATGGCTGCTATGCTCCCACCTGTCCAAACAGAGGCACTCAACTACTCTTCAGATCCAACATTATCAATGTATGTAAGCAACAGCGGCATGTCTATAAACATCTTGACGACAGACTGATCTTTTCGTATACCGTAGAAGGAGTTGCAAAGAAACATGTCGCTAACGTCTTCCATGGCATCGTCTCAGGACACGGTAAATTTACAGACTCAAAAAAAAAAAAACTCTCACTTTATCATTTACTGATAACCGATTTGCATATAGCTGGTATCGAGATGCTGGTCAAACACGGTATCACGTGAGGTACTGCAGAAAACCTCTTCCAGAGAGATGAAGAGACAGGAGGCTATATACGAGATGATTTATACAGAAGAAGACTACGTTCGAGATCTCAACTTACTGGATGAGGTATGTGCTTTTTTTTTCAGTTTGCATGATACACAACAGGCAAACTCATTCTCTACTCTCCGCGTGCATATGGTAGTTGTTTGCAAAACCACTTGTACAAGCGCAGTGTATAGAACTTGAAAGACGTCAAGCGTTTTGCAACGAAATATTTGGGAATTATGCAGAAATCGCAGAGATACACCGCAACATGTATCGAGATTTGCGAGATCATCAGCTAGCAAGCCAAGAAATGGACCTTGAGGCTGGAGGCGTTGGCTTTGTAGACGAAATTGGGAGCATAGTGCTTCGCCATGTCGATCAATTTATGCATGCCTACACAACGTATGGCCCGCATTTTATCTTGGCTGAATATGCTGCAAAGAGAGAGGCGGCCAATAACATTTTATTTCAGAACTTTATCCGAGAAAAGGAAAAACAAGCAGAGACGAGAAAGTTGCCCTTCCGCCATTTCATCATTCTACCCATCACACGGTTGCAGCGCTATCCTCTACTGCTCGATGCCATTCTGAAACGAACAGTAAACGAAACTGAAAAGCAGACACTCACGAAATGCATTGAGGGCATCAGAGCTGTCGCTTCCATCGTTGATAGCTTGACAGCAGAAGCCAAGAAAGTGCTGCGTTTGCGAGAGATTAATGACAAGATTCGCTTCAAACCAAATTATCCGTCCTTTGATTTGGACTTGCTAAACCCCGGCCGGCAGTTAGTGTATGAGGGCTCCCTGAAGCGTCGCTCACATCTGGTGGTTGAATCTGTCGATATTCATGTCTTCCTATTTGACCACTTACTGCTGATGACGAGACCAAAGTGCTCTTCAGACGTCTCGAAAGAAGTAGAGTACTACATGCTCTCCAAAAATCCAATACCGCTGAGCTTGCTGGTTGTCAATGATGTGGCCGAGAATTTCATCTTTAGCCCCTTCAGATCCACCAAGGGGGTGAACATAAGCAGCGCCAGCACTGCTACTCTGTCGTCTTTGATACCCTCGTCACCATTGACGCCGCAAACAGTTCCACTTCAAAGCTCGGCAGTGGCAACGACAACGGCGTCCATAGCAGCCAACACTCAGTATATAAATCAATCCTCACTCAATATCCGACACCTGGGTAGACATGGAGGAGAATATATTTTGTACACAGAAACCCCAAGCTCGCGTTTGATCTGGAAGGAGAATATCATACGGGCGCAGTCTGATTTGGCATTGAAGGAAGAGCCCAACAATGCTTTTAAAGTATCTACCATCAGCGACGCTAAATTTGCTATACAGATTTCGTTCGCTTTATCTTTGCTTTATTTGATTTGTATAAACTATTGCACTGTCAGGAACACCGAACAACCATGGAAAAGTGACATGTATTGCCTCATTTGGTAAGTGACAAGT
Source organism: Parasitella parasitica (assembly GCA_025201805.1). Taxonomy (NCBI): domain Eukaryota; kingdom Fungi; phylum Mucoromycota; class Mucoromycetes; order Mucorales; family Mucoraceae; genus Parasitella; species Parasitella parasitica. Next base: position 25,124 of record MU619251.1, read on the forward strand.
AGTGCTATTCACAAACAACATGGATAAGAAGATGTACGGTATGCTCATTTGTTTGTATATGTTTACGTTTCATAAATAGTCGGGAGCAAAGGAATGAACATGGTGGCACTTGGTACACAGCAAGGCATTTGGATGGGAAAGGAAGGTGATACAAATGGCTTGACAAGAGTCTTGACGGTGAATGATGTAACACAGATCGGTGTGCTGGAATCACAAAATATCTTCTTGGTGTTGGCTGGTAAGTGATATAAAAAAGCTTTCTTTTTGTATATGGATTAATAAGCGGGCATTACAGACAAAGCATTAACAGCGTATCCTCTGACCCAACTGGACCCTACTTCGCCTGCATGCATTTCGACGTCCTTCAAAAGTAAAAAGACAGCAGCTTCAGCAGAGAAAGGTGCCGTGAGCTTTAGAGTGCTGGGAAATCGCGTTTCCTATTTCAACTCTGGCACTTGTAATGGAAGAACACTAATTGTCGCCATGAAAAGAAAAGGGCCTGACAGCCATTTCAAAGCATACGAACCGATCTGTGGCGATTTAAATGACTCGAGGAATGCAAAGTATTTGGTAACAAAGTCTTCATTCATGAGCAAGCCTGCATCGTGGTTCAAAATATGCAAGGTGAATAGTAAATTAGAATACAGTTGGCATGGCAGTGGTGCTAATCTACTTGTAGGAATTTTATATTGGCACTGCTTCTTCAGCAGTGCACTTTTTGAAGTCCAAGCTCTTGGTAGCTTGTAGTCGAGGCTTTGAAATCATTGATCTAGATCATCTCAGCGAAGTTGCGCCAAATCTTCCGGATTTGAAGCATCGCGATTTCCATTTCATTGCTGCAGACGCAAAACCTTTGAATATATTCAGATGCAACGAGAACTTTTTAGTGTGCTATGATAAGTTTGCTTTTATGATTACTACGCATGGTGATTATGTCAAAGAGTTTAAAAGGTAAATACATTGCACATATCGAGTAGAATCGACGTACTAACATTACCACAGAATCGACTGGGAGGGCCATCCTCATGCAGCGGCGTATCATCATCCTTATGTGCTAGCATTCGACCACAGATTTATAGAGATTCACCATGTTGAAACAGTAAGTAATTGTGCACGCAGATCATATGCTTGTATATGTATAATTGGATTAACGCTCATCACAGGGCAAGCTGGTGCAAGTTGTTGTCGGTGATAACACTCGCCTATTGACCTCATCTTTCAATAATACAAATACAACCACATCCAATATTTATGGTCTGATAACCCATCAATTCAGAATAGAATACCAGCATATCTTTAAGCTAGAGCCCCTATTTTCATCTTGATTTATGTATAGCATATCCTCTCTCTTTTATACTTGCAATTTTAGTAATTGGCAACCAACAACTGCAAACGTTTTTAGAAACACAAGGAAATAAAACTAAATCTTCATTGTACATGTAACTATAAATCTGTGTGGCCTTGTCATATACTAGGCACTTATAAAGAAACCGGAGAAAGGCATACTAGATGGTGCCAAAACAGATATTCCATGCATACTATTTCGTGATTTTATTTGATGACAAGCCAACTAAAGTGCAATTCCAACTTTGCCAACATTTTGTTAGACTCCAATTAAACAGCTATGCTCATCCCGAGGTGTACTTTTAAGCGAAAAATGCTCATGAACTAAATTTATTAACTGCTACAACTTAAAGTTTTATAATCTAGAGTCAATATTATACTTTGTATGAGAACCCGAGTAGCATAAACGGTTCTTTTGGTCGTAGACTTTTGTAAAGATGTTGGCCAAGTTCTTTCCAACTCTTTGCACTTCACATTCAAGACGGATAACATCACCTTCAGACACACCGCTTAAATAAGCTACTGAAAGATCTGTCGAGACGCCAATCATGCTCCATTGCTTTCCTGTGCCCACTAAAATTGCAAAACTACTGCAGATATCGATCAATGTAGCCACACAACCACCATGAAGATTGCCTAGCCTGTATATATATATATATATATATATATATATATATAGTGTTGCTAGATGTTAGATTTCCCCTCCTGCATACACAGACAAAGCACTCAACTGATTACAATGGCGTTCCTCAACTTTGAATTCCCAAGTCAGGACATTGGGCTTGGCGGCAGTGATACTAAGATACTTTTCAACGCCATGCTCCCAAAAAGTAGGACCGTCTGCCTTTTTGTTGTAATAGTCCACCATGTCTTGGAGCTTGGGGTATTTAGTGGCAGCATCTTTAGTAATTTGCATTTTTTCAACAAGGTAATAGGATGAAAAGGAATGGTATTAGGCGCCTTGATCATTTATATATGTATATATATTTTTTTTTCCCATTTAGATCGCTCTTGGAACAAATCTATGACTAATGCTATTCTCAGGTTTGTCCTCCCCCCCCCCCCCCCCTCAAATGTTCAGATGCGGTGAAAAGCATCGTCTTTTGGTAAAGACTCGTAGAAGCATGTCTGTTGGGGCCCAGTCACGGCTACAACAGCGTTAACGTTTGGCAGGTTTTGAGCTTGGGTCCATCTCTCTCTCTATTTTTTTTTCTTTTTCTTTTTTCTTCTCAAATAACAAAGATGTCTCAACCTCAATTCAGCGAAAACGACCAACGCGAACTTGCTCAGGTAAATATTTGAAAGAAATGGAGGGATTCGCCTGATTGCGATGTTGAGAAGAAATTTGAAATGGCTGACATTGGGCTGTGTAGTTTCTCGAAGCCGAGCAAGCTAAAGCCCGTGTTCAAGAAACTGTCCACAGCATGACAGACAACTGTTGGGTATGTGATTGATTTGTACTATGCACAACGGAATAGACAAGAGAGAAAGAGAGAAATGTTGACATGTGGGCTAGGATAAATGCATCTCAAAGATCAACAACAAAATGGACCGTTCCGAAGAGGCATGTCTGGCCAACTGTGTCGATAGATTCTTGGACACCAGTTTATTCATTGTCAAGCGCTTGGAAGATATGAGGTCAAGTGGCATGTAAATATGGACATTAGACAATAACAGTAGAATAAATTTATACATATTTGCTTCCTTTTTTTTATATATATATATATATATTTTTTGGGCTATTTAACAAATGAGGGATGCTACACCATGCATTTCCTCTCGAAGTTCATCCCAAATCTCATAAACCTTGTCAACAATCTCCTTGATACTGGCATAGACAGAATGTGAGATTAATAATACTTGGGGGTCTTGTCGTTAAATCCTACCTTTCTTTCTCTTGCTTGATAGTCTCGTCAAAATCTTTGTCTGACTCCTTGGACTGTATTATCAAGATTTGTAAGTTGGCAGTCTTTTCAACATGCAAATGTGTATATAAATCAGTTTCTGTTTTATCATCTAATCGGTTCACGTTGTTTACCTTTGCCAACCTTTCTTTTTCAACCTTTTGCAATTCTCGAATGCTGCCGCCGATAACTTGGTCAGATTTACTGACCTCTTTCTCTACGTTCTGGATTTCTTGCGAAACATCTTGGAAGCCCTCGGTCACGATCTTGCAAACAGAATGGTATTGTTCTGCAGGACATTTGCCACACAAATAGTCTTGGAAAGCGCTGTCGACCCTCATTAATCGTCCTGATCACGTTCGTCTTGTTGAAAACAAAGCTTACATGTCAAATTCTCGGTATAATTCCATGCGAGTATCTTGCGCTTTTAACAGTATCTGGAGTTGCTTGGATAAAGCTTCATTCTTGGCTAGAATTTCGTTCTTTGCTTCAACCATCTTGTAAAGAAAAAAAGATGGAAAGTGAATCTTGCCATGCAACTTTTTTTTGTTTGTAAGGGTTTCTTTGAGCGGAGTGCGTGAATTTAAACAAGAGACAACTCGGAAGCTGTTGCTGGGTACGGGATGCAGAAATAGCAGCATGCCATTTTGGAAAATGCCAATTGAGAGGCGTAATAACAGTTAAAGAGAGAGTGATATAGCCAAGCAATAACGAGCATATATGAGCCTGAATCTCTGAAAAATTAAATGGTGAGCATAAATGCTAAATCGCATACAAACAACTGCTGTAATACTGTAGTTATGTTTTAAAAGCATATTTTATCTTTGTTTATTTCTCTTTCTCATCTTCTTTTAAATCATATTCAAAAGAGACATCCCATCGAGCACCAGGGGATCTTGCACTCACATACTTTACAAATCTCATTACATTCTCGTCTCGCAAAACCAAAGACAGTTCATTGGATCCAGCTGCCATAGTTAGCAAAGCACCATCCTCGTCGTTGAAACGATAAGTGGCAGGGTCGTCATCACCCTCATGAGCAGCCATATAACATTCATAACCACCAAATTCGCAAGAATCCCACTTTTCTGCGGCTTCAGCGTTGGGAGTGGTGGCCAAGCAAAGAGTAGCGTCTAAAACAGGCTGACCACGAAGATTGGTAGTGGCCAATGTGAAATCATGTCCAGGGCGGAAGCGGCGAGCCGTCCCTCTATGCCCTGTAGGAATCAACTGCGATAGGACAGCTAACCAGCGACGGAAGGCCTCGCTCTTAAAATAAGAGCGCAACTGATCAAACAAGACAGAAGTATCCTCACCGGGCTGTATCTCTTCCGCTAATTTGAGGAAACGTTGCGAGACAGGAGATCCTTGAACAGCCCAGCCACCACGAACACCGGTTCCGTGTGGAGGCATAACAGCCTTTGTAAACCCATCCATCTCATCACACTTGAATGTGGCAGCCTTGATTTTAGCATAGACTTCTTGATTCAGGATATCTTTTAATTGGACTGCTGACTCATCCAAAAACTTGTCCGTGATTTGAGCAATGAATTTAGTGTTGAGGTAAACGGGATTCATCCAGGTGGCAAGCTCTGTTAGGTCTTCTTCAGTCAAGCCCAAGGTAGCCTCATCATCTAACTCAGACTTGTATTGCTCAAAGCTTTCTTTGTCCTCGACAGCAGCCACCAGTTGCTGAAGAGTAGATAGAGACTCGCTCTTTTCAGCGTCTTTCTTGTAACCAACTTCGCCCTCCTGAGGAAAGTGAAACCAACCTTGAATACTAAGGCGAGGTTTGCCTTCAACAACAACCTCCTCGACAGAATGGAAAGAGTAGCCTGGTAAAACCGTGAACATGGCAAACTGGTTCCATTGAGGAGGAACAGAAACGGTTGGTTCGTTGGCAGGAGTGTCAGGCTTGACTACAGGGTATAATTCCAAGGCCCCACCGAAGGAGGGATCCCAATATTCATCCGGATCACCCAGCATGTACAATATGAATGAGATGCGGCGAGTGCCAATAACATCATCATGGTTCAAAAGATGGCAACCTTCAGTGTAGGTGTTGACACTCATGTCCATCTTGGACTCCGATAACAATCCGCATCCCGTTACCTCCGAGACATATTCTCTAAACTCTTTAGAATAAATGGCGTTACGAAGTTCAAACAGAGCAGAGAGTTCGTCTCGCTCTTTTTCATCAAGACCGTCCATGTTGGCTAGGTCACCGGTCTGATTGACTTTGTAAATGTCGGTTTCCTTGGTAGTGAAATTAAGCTTGCTAAAGATTTCCTTATGGACACGGCGCAACAAATCATCATTGATCAATTTAGAGATTTTGCAATGAGGGTAAGGCTTGGAGGCTTCGACAGATTTGCGCACGGCGTCGCGGGATTCCTGATCAAAGAGACCAGGAGCAAATTTGTCCTTGACGGATTCACGCATTGTATTTTGCTTCTTTATACGCTTGACATCTGTACGATCCTCAGCGGCAATGCTGACGGCTCTGATCTCGGCAGTAGAAGGTGACATCTTGCAAATCTAATATGAAATAATAAAAAAGTAGAAGAAAAGATGTTATCCAGGTCAAACAGATTGCTGTTTTCTGCCCTTATAAGAAAAGAAGAAAAAAATTATATATCGTATGATTCTTGGAGTTTTGTACATTCTACTGGTGGATCTCAATTGTTTTTCAAATTTGGAACAGGTTCTTCGGTCCATCAAAAATCCTAACACCATGTTGCTAATCAAGATATAGAAGTTTGAGTTGATGAGTTCTATGAGTAAAAGCAACAACAGCAAGTCAGGAAAAAATGGCTTTCGCTCCTTGTGTTACGGTTATGGACTAAATCAATGCAGAATTTCATAGCCTCAATGTCACACAGAGGAGATAACTTGGCTGATAAAATCTACGATACCTATCAAATAGCTATTGCTTTCTGAATGTGTTTTTACATCAGTAGTGATTTGCTAGGTATCAGCTTATTGTTTACGGCGGGTTCCTCGAAGAAATAACTGTAATTTTTTTTGAATGCGGTAAAATAAACTTTGATTTGAGATTCTCAATTTTAACTCACAAACACCATTTTTAATATATTGCAAGAGACTTTTCCTATTATTTTTTGTCATTTCTGCAGCGCAATAATAAAATTCGATTAGTATTTTTGTTGAGATGCTGAATAAATTGATTTTACATGTTGGGAAAGGACATTTTGGCTTGCAGGTTGGACAATTGTTAAAAGTAATGGCTAGTCAATACAATACACATATGGCGCAAAAGAAGGGTGTCGTGATATTTGAATACAAAAATCATAAATACAAGTCTTTTATAGAGTACATTGCCACTACCAAAAACATAAATACGACATATCCGTAGAAACAAGCTCAGAGAGACGATGCTTTGGACAAATTTGCATGAAAGACACCTACAAAATTCTTGTCATACACACATCAATATCATTCACATTTAATGAACATAAGAATTCTTTTTAAAGCGTTAGATACTGTATTACAACGAGAAATATCCATGTAGATAACTGACTAAAGTGCACAAAGGCCGAAGATCAATGGCCTTTTACGGTGCATCAGTCTTTAACGACCCTTGATTTCAAGTTAATATGCTTATTGTGATTGTTCAATTTTGCCATTTTAGCCATTGGGTCATTACAAGCGAGGCAATGTTGATTGTTAAAAGAAATTTGCATCAACTATATAACTGTATCTGTGTGAAACTCGATATTGGATTGTGTGGTTTACAAAACGTTGTGCACATATAATCGCCTAATTTAGAGTTTGAGATTATGCTGCTGCCGCTCGTAATTTTCTCCCCCTTCTTTCTTTTTATTTTTTATTTTTTATTTTTTATTTTTTATTTTATTTTTTTCTTCCTCTATATATAAATAGGAAAATAATATGAACTTGTCAAGAACCTCTCCCAGTTTAAACGATGCACAAGGATTGCTATATGCAGGTTTTAACCAAGATTACGGCTGCTTTGCTATTGGACTTGATAATGGATTTCGAGTTTACAACTGTGAGCCTTTAATAGAACAAGCAAGAGACGGTAAATATAACTTACTTTTTTTTTTTTTTTTTTGTTGAAGTTCAGAGTCGTAGCAACTAATAATCAGCGACCAAAAGAGTCGGATGAGGGGGGCATTGCATTAGTCGAAATGCTGTACCGCACAAACTATATTGCGCTTGTGGGAGGAGGCAGAAATCCTAGATATCCACCAAACAAAGTGATAATATACGACAGCGTCAAAGGAAAGCCAGTGCTTGAACTAGAATACAAAAACGAAGTGAAAAATGTCAAATTGCGAAGAGATAGGTAAGCATATACTGCTCTGCATGTGAGGGGGGGGGGATTTTTTTTTTTTTTTTCTTTTTCTAATTTGTAGTATACAAGATTAACCGTAATACTGCAAAACAAAGTGTTTGTATATCACTTTGCTCTACCACCGCAACTTCTACATACATTCGAAACATGTGACAATGAAAAAGGTAATATGCCTGTTCTTGAATTCGATTCTGATTCAATAGTTGAGCAAAGTGGTGTATAGGTCTAGCTGCTGTTTCAACATCGTTAAACCATGCCATTTTGATCATCCCAAGCCGGCAAAAGGGACATTTACAGATTATCGACTTGAATTCGCTTGGTTATTACATATCCGTGGGGGGAGAGTCCGATCCCTTATTCACAGCACCACCACAAAACGGTAGCCCCAATGGCAATACAAGACGATCCATCAATGTCAGTATCATAGCAGCCCATTCAGGCAGGCTGAGCTGCATATCGTTGAATCAGGATGGGTCGAGATGTGCGACTACGAGTGACAAGGGAACACTGATTCGCGTCTTCAATACGGCAACTGGGACACTACTGCATGAATTGCGACGTGGCGTGGACAGGGCAGAAATATACTCGATTGCATTCAACACAGAATCCACCCGAATCTGCGTCTCATCCGATAAAGGCACCATACACATATTCAATCTAGATCCGTCTGTCGTTACGCATGTTGATCATAAACCTCGTGGCCCAACGTACGGAGAAGTCATGGTGTATCCTACCGAGTCACCCGCAAACTACGGACTCACAACCTCTGGAAACAGAGGCAGTGCGCTCAGCTTCATGAAGGATCTGCTGCCAAAGTATTTCAGTTCGGAATGGAGCTTTGCTAATGCCAAGATTGCAACTGAAAGTCGGTGTCTGGTGGCATTTGGAAATCAAAAAAACACGTTTACAGGTATATAAAAAAAAAAGGGTGGCTCGTGCTGGCATGCTTAGGGAAAATGTGTGCTAATGATGTCTATTCCAATAGCAATTTGTGCTGATGGCAGCTGCTACAAGTTCTACTTTGATCCAAGAAAAGGTGGTGAATGTACGAGGGAATCTTTTGTGCGATTCTTGAAGAGGGAATAATGGCAGCTACGCATTGAAACTTTATTGCATGCGCCCGACCACGGAACATTTTTTTTTTTTCCCCCCAAATACCTTTACAGAGTATATACAGTCGTTCCAACGCCAAAGGGCGGTTTTTTAAAAAAAAAAGTGCGGCTAATAAAATTTCCCAAAGAGCGCTTTTAATTTTTCCAAAAGGCGGTTTTCCCCTCTTCCATCATCAGTGCTATCCGCCTCGACGTCCAAAAAACGATCGATGAGGATCAAGTGCGCAATATCTTATAAATCAATTTAGATTGCTACAAACTTTTAGTTTTAGTTCTCACCCTTCAATTCGTCAAAAATCTTAAAAGCTAATTGCGCCCGCCGCTTGGTTACAATCCTTGGATTGTGATTTACGCGGAGCAAGTAATAAAAACCTTCAAAAAAAAAAAAGGCGGTTTTGATTCATCCAATGGGCGGCATAATTTTTCCCAAAGAGCGGTTTTTATTTAAATCTCAGGCTATCATGTCCATTTTTTTTTTTAAAACTTAGGCTATTGTGGCCTCTATCTTGTCCATTTTTTTTTCTAAAGCTCAGGCTGTCTTGGTATCCTTATCAACAATGACTACTATCAGTAGAGAGCGTGCAGTATGCATGTTCTACCATCAAGATTATGACAAGACTGAAGCCATTGAACTACTCAATGCTATTGAAAAGCTAGATGTTGAAATTTGCTATAAAGATGATCCCTGTAAACCGATTTTGTGCTCAATCAGAAGTCTAGTTCATGATCCTGAATGTCATCAGTATCCTGCTTTACTACAAAAAAAACAAAAAAAGATATAGCAAATAGAAACAAGCTCCCAATTAAATAACGGCTTCTTTGCAACAAAGCCATGCTAGGGCTTTAATCTCGATTTTTTTTTGAAATAAAATAAAATCGCTTAACTTCATTTATTTATACTTTGTGATAAAGATTATTTAGATCTCTGTAGAGCCTGTTTTCTGCAATCAAAAACTTTAATCTTGTCAGAATCGTTTAAAAGTTCCTGTGTATCATAGATATGACTAGCGTCACAGCTGGCTAATTTGTCGATGATTAATTTCTTGATATTTGGATTGTTCCTATTATTATAGATCGTGAGGAGCCGCTTCAATTCTTTTCTAAAAAAAAGGATTTACTTTAAGAACACTTTCAAATCTTCACAATTTGTCGTTAGTCCCGCAAAATCAGTTGCCACAATGCAGACTCTCTCCATTGAAGAAATATACACCAGCATGTCTAATGAATAAACTGAAATTTAGTTATGATCATGATGACATAACATTTCCTTTCTCACCCTGCATATCACCATCCGCATGTATCTGTGGCAATATATGTTCTTGCTTGTTTAAGTCCCTTTCCAATAACGATTCATTTGCATTACAGTAAACAGAGGTGAAAACCTTGCTAACCAAGGACCTGTTCTTCAAGTTTTTGCACATTAGATTCAACAAACGAATGCGTGAGTCATCATCTTTTCCGCATGTAGACTTTCTCGCATACCCTATCACATGATAACCTTCATCTTTTAAGCTCTGAATAAATCTTTGATAGCGCGGTAAATGGCTCACAATGTCTTCTATTACATTGTCTAAACGCTAGGTTAATTATGATCCAATAAAATTATGAACGGTTACTGTATGTCTTACCGATATACTCATCCTTTAAAACATAGAGTGAGCGTACTGAAACTTTCTGTCGTAGATCATTGGATTTTCTCTTTATTCCACTTTCAGTCAAATACAATTTTCTTGAGTTACACCATTTGCCAAAACCATAAGCAGTTTTTTCACTGAAAATATCCGCGTATTTCCAAACAACGCTTAGAATATCATTCATGCTTAAGCTTTTGCAAGCATAAGCTTCTTCATTGTTTGGGTTTACTGGTAAAAATGCAGTGTTCAGGAATTTTATAAGTTGAGATTGACTGACTAAACAAAAAGTTTATCTATGAATAATCGAAATACAAAGCATTTTCTTTTTTGATAAAACTTTACCAATTTTTTTCGTTTCAACTTCAATTTGATTGTTTTTTTCAGGAGCTTCAGTTGTCTTTTGATAAGTAAGATAGTTATACGGATCTGCTTTTATGGAATTTGTATATAGCAGAAATGGTTTACAGGGATCATCTTTATAGCAAATTTCAACATCTAGCTTTTCAATAGCATTGAGTAGTTCAATGGCTTTAGTCTTGTCATAATCTTGATGGTAGAACATGCATACTGCACGCTCTCTACTGATAGTAGTCATTGTTGATAAGGATACCAAGACAGCCTGAGCTTTAGACAAGATAGAGGACACGATAGCCTAAATTTTTAAAAAAAATGGACAAGATAGAGGACACGATAGCCTGAGCTTCAAAAAAAATGGACAAGATAGAGGACACGATAGCCTGAGCTTTAAAAAAATAGACAAGATAGAGGACACGATAGCCTAAATTTTTAAAAGAAATGGACATGATAGAGGACACGATAGCCTGAGATTTAAAAAAATGGACAAGAAAGAGGACACGATAGCCTGAGCTTTAAAAAAATGGACAAGATAGAGGACACGATAGCCTGAGCTTTAAAAAAATAGACAAGATAGAGGACACGATAGCCTGAGATTTAAAAAATATTGACCTTTAGAATAAAAAAAAACCACCCTTTGAAAAAATAAAAACCGCTCTTTGGGAAAAATTATACCGCCCATTGGATGAATCAAAACCGCCCTTTGGCGTTGGAACGATTGTAATAAACTTGGACTGCATAAAAGGCATCCACTTGGTACCGTATCGTATCGAAAACAGTGCAATCACTACCACGTGTATAATTGTATGTTATTAATTAAGGATTCTGTAACTTGACTAATACACAAATTCTATACTTGTTCCTGGTTTTTTAATAGAGGATGTAGAGGGTGGGCAAAAACTTGAACTTACACTGTAAAAAAAAAAAAAAAAAAATTGCAGAATGCAAAGGCCAATGATCTTGGAAATGACGAGGTTAGAAATAAAAGCTAATATGAATCTGTCAAGTTAAAAAGAAAATCTTTTAGATGCCATAAAGAGAAAGAGAAATGACTAGGGGGGGGGGTTTATCAAGTTGACGTTAGGGAAGCACGGAAATTAATGATTAAAATTTAGATTGGATGTAGATGAGGCTTTGGACGTACAAGTTAGTTGGCAATTCATCTTCCAAACCGGAGAAGAAACAAGTAGAACGATGTATCAGCAAAGTATACATGCAAAACATTTGCTCAGAGCAAATTTTACCAGCCGCACTGTATAACAAAATAAAAAAAACAAAACTTCTGTATAATTTCGCTCTTTCTCCATCTTTTACATTATAATTATTCCACACAAGAAAATGGATGTTAGTGACTCATGAAATCTTTTCCTTTAAAAACAAAATTTCGTTTATTTACTGTTATTGAAAATAGTACGATTACCAACATGCCATCAACGATTCTGATTTTGTAACGTAAGGATGAAAATCTTTTTTTTTTTTTTTTAGATAGGAACTGTCGCTCACCTTTTCATCCACAGAGAAACATTAGATGACCAAGTGCTGTCGGATAAACCTCGCATCCTGCTTATGGGATTACAAAGGTATCTTATTATTTTGAAACTAGCAATCATAACATGCATACATTGACATTGAAGATTAGGAGTGGGAAATCCAGCATTCAGCGTGTAGTATTCGGGAAAATGCCTCCCAACGACACTTTATATCTTGAAAGCACAACAAAGATTCAAAAAGAAGACATTACGTAAATATAGCAATTCGGACAAACAGCCCAAAAACGCATTACTGAGCTTTCATCATATTAGCCGATCATTTATCGATTTTCAAATCTGGGATTTCCCTGGTCAAGTAGACTTTTTTGATGAGATGGCATATGATCCACAAGATATCTTTGGAACTGTTGGTGCATTGATATTTGTAATCGATGCTCAGGATGACTACAATGACGCTTTGCACAAATTATTCACTACTGTTACAAGTGCGTACAGAGTAAACCCTAATATTACATTTGAAGTCTTGATTCACAAGGTGGATGGTTTATCTGATGACTATAAAATTGGTACGTTTTTTAAGAGAAAGTCTGTCGTAAACAGCCATGTGGATATTAACCTCAAGTCTGATGACAGACACTCAACGTGATGTGCAGCAAAGAATGAGCGACGCTTTAGCCGACGCTCAATTGGAATACATTCACTTGACGTATTTCCTTACAAGCATCTACGATAACTCGATCTATGAAGCATTCAGTAAAATTATCCAAAAACTAATTCGAGAATTACCTACGTTAGAAAATTTGCTCAATGTATTGTGCTCGGTAAGTAGCTTTATTCACCGTTTTCGGCCAAATTCACAAAATAATAACAATCTATTTTATAGAACTCGGGTATTGATAAAGCGTATCTTTTTGATACATTAACAAAGATATATATTGCTACTGACAGCTCGCCTGTGGACATGCAATCTTACGAGCTGTGCTCTGATATGATTGATGTTTGCATTGATGTCGAGTGTATTTACGGGTATGTGCACAAATTAGGGGACGATGGCACGTCTAACAGTCTAGTAGTGCTCAAGGAAGTAGCCCGCATAATCTCTCAATGCTAGATACGCCTGGGCGCAATAGCAACGTGCTAGATGGTCAGCAAACGCCCGTTTCCCTCGAAGACACACCAGATCCGGACGACGAAAGCCTCGAGCAAGGATTAGTACAGCATCAACAGCAGCAACCTCAAAGCTCAGAAACCGAAGCTTCCAGTCTAATCAAACTAGACAATGGAGATGTCTTGTATATGAGAGAAGTAAACAGACTGTTGGTCTTGATATGTCTTTTACGCCAAGATAACTTTGAAAAGCATGGATTGATTGATTACAACTTCCAATGCTTTAAAGAGGCAATTACTGAAGTCTTTGAATTCTCAAGGAAACGGAGCACACAGCAGCAGCAACAAGATTAGTCTTTTTTTCAAGCCAAATAGTAATTAAAATGCTTTATTGATATGGTTTATACAGAATTCGGTGGAAGAGAATCTCTAAAAGCGAGGCTTGAGTACAGTATTGCTGTAGCATTGGAATGTTGTGTATTTATTGAAGAAAAACAAGTGTAATATGTTGATAATAAGTGAGATGGATAATAGATATTTAGTTGCTAGCGAGCGCCATGGAATGCTGAGCACCGGCAGAGACACGGATGACCTTGTGGCCCTCCAGCTTTTGTCCAGTTAACTCTTTAGGAACGGGTTCGTCGTCGCTAGAGCCGTTACCCAACGCATAACATTCGCCGAAACCCCAGGTATATGCTTTACCAGAAGCAGTGACAGCAACGGAATGGTTTGTGCCAGTTGCAATTTGCGTCACTTTTTCCAAGGAAGGGATAAGAGTAGGAATACCAACAGCACTCTTGAAAGCAGACGCTTCCGAGTTTTCTTCGCGAGTGCGATTCTTTTCGATCAGTTCAGCAGGCAAGCCCAGCTGGTCTGAATCAGCACGCCCAAAAGCATACACATTTCCATCTTCCATTAACACGAGAGAATGATGCTCACCGCCTTGAACAGCAACGATTTTGCCTTTACCCTCGAGGCCCTCGACAACAGTGGGTTTTGTAATGACATTGGCAGCGGGTTCATTGTCATCTTCGACCGCAAGACCGCATTGTTGGAAATTATTGAGACCCCAAACATAGAGGACATTGTCCTCAGAAACAGCAAACGAGTGATAAGAGCCGGTGCCGATTAATCTGATGTGCTTCAAGTTTAAGGCTTCAGGACGAAGACCGTTGATTAAATGGCGTTCCATAATGCGACGGCCCAGTTGAAACTGCTGACCGTTACCCCAAACAAACACACGCCCATCTCTAGTCAGCGCCAAACAATGGTCTGTGCCAGCAGCGATATCAGCAATAACGTATTTCTCAAAAGGCTCGAAAATCGCAGGCACTTCCTGAACGGCTTTGTTACGTGAAAAGCCTAAAGGTCCTTCCGCACAACGGTATGTTCCCCAGCAGTAAAGTTGCCCTTCTTCAGTCAATGCCATGGTGACAGAATCACAACATGCTACCTTGACAACCTTGACATGATCCATATTCTCCACTCTTGCGGGCTCGTACTCGTCACCAGATCTACCTAAAGCACGTTGATCATTGCAGCCCCAAGACCATAACTGACAGGAGTATTAAAATAATGAACTTTCTTGCTTTTGTTTTTTTGTTTTTTTTTTTCTATATTTAGCTTTGTATACCTTCCCGTCCTTTGTAACAGCAATAGAATGCATACCTCCAGACACAATGTCCACAATCTCTTCATTATCGAGTACTTTTAATGGCATAGGTCTTTTACGCTCCAGCATGTCTTCCCCCAAACCAAGTTGACCCGTATCGCCAGAGCCAAACACAAATACTTTACCAACATTCGTGGGTGCTTTAACTACTTGATTTACAGTAAGATTTCTTCTCTTTGAATTGGCATTATCAGTGGAGCGGGTGCGCTTTACAGCCTCGGGTGATGCTTCAATCATTTCGATATCAGTATTTTGTCTTTTCAAAGGTGCTATATATACATATATAACATTTATCAGGTTAATTTCGTGTTTTTGCTTTTATTTTTTTAAAAACGAGGGTGTCACAGAAAAAAAAAAAGACCACCATTGTCGACTACTTACCCATGGTTAAACTTATATCTATTTATCTCGGGTTATTCTAAAAGTTGTGTAGAAAGAAAAAGAGAAAGAAACTAAAGAGAAAAAGAGTTTTTTTTTTTTATTATTCCTGCCTCGAACTTTTTGAGCGTTTATGTTCTGGAAGGATGAGGTTATGAAGGAAATCGAGTCACGAGAACATGGATGTTTGTTGAATTGGATGCTGTATATCTGCCTTAAAGAGTTTGTATCAAGGTCAATGAATGTAAAATGAGCCAAATCTATAAAAACTGAGTGTAAAGACAGATTGCAATATTTATACTTTTATAATGAAATCCAAGCATGTGCCTGAAAAATCTTTTATTGTTTGGTACAGATTTATGTTACTACTATGTTCTCGATATATGGTTATCTGTTCGCCGATGTGGGCTATTCAAAGCTCAGCAATCCCATAGCAAACTTGTGGTGGACACAGCTTTTTGCTTTGTGCCCTATTGGAGGTGTGGCTACACTAGTTCATGGAGTAAATCACCTGGGGAAAGCACCACTGGTACATTGAGCGATACTTCGGGATCACTTTTGGTTGCTATGATTTGTCGTACCTTTTAAATCGAATCCCATTGTAAAAGCAAACGCAGTCAAAGTGAGCTGAAAACCATTGGTAAGGTTTGTGCGATGCTATAATAATATGAAGGGGCAGTGAACCGAAATTTTTTTTTTTTTTTATTCTCTTTTTCTATTGCACAAATTATAAGATGACCTCCTTCTATGATGAGGTAAGGATCCCAGCAATGCAGCCAATATCGAAGTTGACATTGCATTCCGTAGATTGAGATTGAAGACATGGACTTTAACGAAGAGGAGCAAAAATATACATATCCTTGCCCTTGTGGTGACAATTTTGAAATCTATATAGTAAGCAACATGCTATTGTTTGATAACATGTCAAGCTAATATTGTGCAACTGTAGGATGATTTACAAGATGGAGATGATATTGCTCGATGTCCCTCTTGCTCGTTGATCATTCAAGTCATTTACGATCCTGATGAATTTGCAGACCAAGACGAGGAGACGACGTATCAAGTTGATACAAGTATTGTCGTTTCTTAGGGCAGAAAAATGCCAGAGCTACTCGACACGAGACAAAAAATTGCATTCCACATTCCAACACAGATTTTATTATCTTTGTACATTTCCTTGAAAAATATATATATATATATCACTTGTTAGCAAAATCTTAGTTTTTTGTTGATCCAAGCTTAGTATGTTCATCGGCAAGTTTGTGGTATTCCGCAGCGCCTTGCTCAGCTTGCCGCTTTAAATTCTCATATTCACTCTTCTTTTTCTGCAATTGCTCCACCTCTTTTTGAAGTGCTTTGATTTCCTCCTCGTATGATTTCTCCATGTCTAGCAACTTCTTTTCATCTAGCTTTGAAGAAGCATGTTCGCCTTTTGCGTACTCCAACTCTTCTTCATGTTTCAACATGGCAATAACCAAAGTGCTTGTGCGTTCCAGAATCCTGTTTAAAAACGAGAATATCAGAAGTGAGCTTATCTACCAATCTAAAAAAAAAAAGAAAAAAGAAAAAAGTAGCCTACAATGATAAAAAGAGGGTGAATCCAGTCAAATAAAGGTTTCTTTGAGCATAAAATTTGCGAGCTTTTTGGCTTGCTTCATAGCCATAATCATGGTAAGGACGGCCGGCTTCTTCGGGCTGTTCATCTTGCTCAATACGCTGCAAGCGGTTCACAGCATCTATATATTCAAAACTCCACATTAATCTCTGATTTCACCACTGATTGTTCAATGTTTACCGATAAATAACACAAAGATGAAGCTATAATTGTGACAAACCACGCAGTCAGTATTTGTAATATTTCACTTTGCATGCGTGAAACCAAACTTACCCAAAAACAATCTTCAAAATTCCAACTGCTTTTGCAACCTACACCATGGAGTCCGTCATAAATCACAACAATACATTGATTAAAATAAAAAATCACGCCTTACTGAAGGAGAGGAAGACACGAATCTGAACATTGCTCTACGCCAGCGAGAAGGCAAGGGGAACTAAGACATGCCATAAGTGTCTGGTTTTAGCTCGAGATTTACATGATGAAACGCTTACCACAAGGACGCCGAATGAGATCATCTAATGTTCATATCAGCACAGTACAGGATATATTTGTTTGATACCTCACATTACCTCGAGTACCAAAATAAAGAATACAGTTGTATAGTAAATTGTCATTTTGAATATTAATACGGAAAGAAAAAGAAAAAAAAAACCCCCCAAGTTTACAATAATAAATGTTATAGTTTTATTTTTTACCAACAAAAAA
Source organism: Parasitella parasitica (assembly GCA_025201805.1). Lineage (NCBI taxonomy): Eukaryota > Fungi > Mucoromycota > Mucoromycetes > Mucorales > Mucoraceae > Parasitella > Parasitella parasitica. The sequence goes on from MU619251.1 coordinate 42,778, forward strand.
AAGGGGGGGGGGGGCGTGGAGAGAAGATTTTATAATTTTACATATCATCATCGCTGGCAGCAACAGCATCGCCTTCATCTTCATCACCACTGACAAGTTCGTTCTCCTTTTCTGCTTGTGCCAACAAAGCAGCAAAATCTTTATCGTCAGAGTCAGATACCAATTTAGCTTCCTTCTCAACCTTAAATTTGGTCCAAGCGTGCTTATCCAGTTCTGTCTTTATTGCCTCCACACACTTTTCAATAACTTCAAAACCGAGCTTCTTATCCAAGGAGTCGACAGTGACGACATAGAAAGGTGCAGCCAAATATGTAATCTTGACAGGAACGTCCTCTGAGCCAGCTGCTTCACCTGCCTTTAAAGCTGCCTTGATGGCATTTACACCATCCATACCAGTACATCTCAAGTCGAGTTCTTTTAGTTTAAAACAACACTTGTAAGCATAATATCAATATCGGATCTCTTTGTCCACTTACGAGCACGGATCTTGACAGGATTAGGGGTCATTCTACGTTTAATAATTGCCAATAATTCCTTTTGAACTTCGTCAGACATGCTCAAACCAGCAAAAACAGTGTCAAAATCACTATGAAATACGCTCATTAATCAACTTCATCCACGTCTACAAAAAAAAAAGCGCTCTTACACAATAGCCATCTTGAAAGCATCGTAAGCATGGCCAAATTTCTTGTACAAAGGCCAGCCGATGGACTCGTATAAATCTTGAAGAGGTGTGTCATTCTTTTCAGCAACGTGGCGCAGAATAGAATGAACAGCCTTTGATTTCATGTATTTTTCCTCGCATTTGATGATATCTTCGGGAGTGACACGACGCTTGGATAAATCAATATAACCTAAATGTCGCCAAGCAGTATTAGCCAACTGTGCGCGCCGCGTTAGCAATATGCATTCGTAAATGTACCCTTTTCTTCGTCAACTCTAAGAACAACCACGACTTCATCTTTGCCGACACGAATCAACTTTTGAACTGAACGGATACGTCTTCTAGACAATTCAGAGAGCAAAATCATACCCTCTCTGTCTCCATATTCGAGCTATAGTATCATAATAGCAGGGTCAGCTTTGATTTCCCTCCCTCTCTCTCTCTCTCTCCCCCCCCCCCTCAAATACGTAATAACATTTACTTACAAGCTTAACATAAGCACCCATATCTGCAATTTGACGAACATTGACCATGACAACATCGTCAACTTTGGGAAATTCATTCTCATACATACGACAAAAGAACTTGTTGTCAGCCATCTTGATATATTATTACGTCTATTGAACTAACAAAAAAAGAAAAAGAAAAGGGAAGAAGCTAGGCAGGGTGAAAAATTTTTGAGGCTTTTTGCGCGGAGTTGACCCGAACTGATATCATTGATGTTTGTCTGACTGGAGCAGTGAATGTTGGAGACAGTTAACAAATGCGAAGATGCTCTCTATAATATCTTTAGACAAGACATTGATGAATAACAGCTCATTTTGAACCTAGTTTAACAGATTAATGCTAGATTTTTGTGTCAAATCCTTTCATTTGTCAGCATTTTAATTTTTTTGTAAGAAAATGGATACTTGTGAGGCACACAAATAGTTGCCTTTTTTTTTATGCGCCACTAAAGAGGTCTTATTGAATGCACTTCTGGGTGGATGTTTCCATTAGAACCACCAATTCCAATCAATTCAAGTACTCAGAATCACGCCAAATTATTCCCCAAAGTTCGTGGTTGCTATCTAATGCCCCTTTCACCAAAAAAAAAAAGGAAAAAAAACCATCGATTTTCAGCAAATTTTCATGAGGGAATACAAGGAAAAATGAGTGAAAACCACAGTTTCTTAATTTTGACATCAAAAATGTTGGTTTTTGTTATCTGACGTAATAATCAAAAATATTTGGAAAACCTTCAATTATGGTATATGATTGTCATTTTAGGCATTATTTATGCAGATTATGGAGTTTCAGTCGAAAAACATATTTTTCTTTGGTCGCGAATTACACAGAATTTTTGATGTGCAATCAAGTCATAACTTATACCATTGGATGCGCAATCAAATCACCTACAAATACACTTACTTGGTTAATGGACATTAGTTTGATGGCTTTGGAGATCTTGATCAAAAAGTCCAAATAAATCCCAAATCCTTGGTTCGTTGAATAAAATTAAGCCAAAAATTTTTTGCTCCAACGGCATTTTTGAAATACAGTTCTTCTTTCAGCACCATTTTGTAACATAAATGCATCGATACCTATGCGAATAGGCTCTGTGAAAGCAAGTGCTTTAAAAAGATATTCTGTAGGTGAATTAATTATTTATTGCACTGAATAGCTTTTTCTCTCCATATTTATTGGCAAAACAAAGGGGGGGAATCGAGAGAGGATGGTATACATAATATAGGTTTTCAGCATCTAATTCGTTTCATCTTCTAATCCGTGTACACCATAGTCCAGAACTATTAATTGAGTTTTATGTTCGCTATTATCAAGTTAGTTTCTTTTTTTTTTCCTTTTTTTTTGGGCTTTATATACAAGTTCAATCCAATTTTGATACTTTACTTTTTGACAGCGGCAATACATCTTCTTTCATCAAAACAAACTCTCCATACACCAGCAACATCTTCAATCAAATCATACATTAGTTCTCCTGTTTGCGTATCCCACATCTTGACACCGCCTTCAGAGCCAGAGATAATCTTCAACTTGTCATGCTGAAACGATGTAATCGGCGCTTGATGCCCATTACTTCCAGCTAAAATGTAAAGACGATCGCCATTAGAGGCATCCCAGATTCTCAAAGTGGCATCTGCAGCTGCACTAACCAGACAGTCATCAACAAGACCCAGTAAGCCCACCAAAATGGCGTGCCCTAGACAGATGTTCGATTATCGATAAGTAACCATGGCTCAAATTCAAATATTAAAGTGAGAAAGTGGGGGGGGGAGGAAGGGAGGAGAAGTTTACCTTGCAATACATATTTACATTCGCCACCATCTATTCCCCAAATCCTCACCGATGCATCTAAACTACCGCTGATGCAGTGTCGACGCTTTGGATCAATAGCCACACAGTACACCTTCATGGTATGGCCCTTTAAAATGTGTACTTTTTTGCCGGTTTCTAGATTCCATACAATGACATTATTGTCATAACTTCCACTTACTAAAATATTGCCGTGAACAGCCAGATCTCGCACCGAGTGCTCATGTTCAACCAGTTTATATTTCAAAAACCGCTGTGATATCACATCATCTTCTAAGCAAGTAGATAAAGGCAGTTGAGGCTCTTTTTCCAGGTCAGGGAGTCTCCAAACGCGGATAGTCATGTCTCTCGAGCCACTGACAATAATCGGTTCGCTAGGTTCGATGGTAATCGAGCCATCGGGATTGACGATTTTGGAAGGCATAACAATTTTCAAGCATCGTACTGTGCTCGAATGACCTCTCAAGATGAATCGGCACACGCCCTTTTCGATATCCCACACACGGATGGTTCTATCAATAGAGCCTGTAACCAAAGTATTGCCAATATACTGCAAAGCCCAGACTCCGTTATCATGGCCGTTCAGCACACGCTTCAGGTTGCCAGTGTTGATGTCGTACACATTAATGCTATGATCATCTGATCCAGTGATGATTTTCTCGTCGTCGAATTGCAAGCAAGTCACCAAGTCCTCCTCATGGCCTTCCAGCAGCATTTTGTGATGCAGATTTTGACGCCAGTTCCGTCGCATGATGGTGTGGCGACGCACAATCTGCTTGTTCGAGTTTTGCAGCCTTTCACTAGTAGTAGGTACGAAATCCAACTGCTTCATCTTTAGTTTCCAGACTTCCGAAGCATTGTCGACAAGGGTTTTCCATGAGCGATTGACACCCGATGCACGGCAAAGGGATCGAACATCCAGATACGAGAGCACGATCTCAGCAACGCTGCGGGGTAGATTGATGACAATGTCTTTTTTCAACACTTGCATGATGGTTGCGTTGGCCATACGCAATGCATTTCGAGGAGATCTCTTGAGCAATTGGAACATGAGGTAAGTTTGAATGTTATCTGGTAGGATATCAAACATTTCAATTAGTGATGAAGGCTCAAGCAATGTTGAATTATGAGTATTGTTATTAGAGTGGATAGTATTAGTGAATGTAGAATTAATAGAAGTGGTAGTAATGGCAGTCGTGGTGCTGATGGTGGGAGCTGCCGTATCCATGGCATCATCCTGTTGCCAGGGATCTTCATGATCTAAATCGGACACAGGTGACGGAAGAGCAGAATTCGGACTATCAGGTATAATGTCTGCCATTGCTTCTGCTGTGGCATAGGAAGGTCCAGGTGAGTGTGTACTGCTTGCTGAAGCTGGTATTTGTAAAGCGGCGTTGTTTGTTTGCTCAAAATCTTCGATAGTTTCTAATTCTGCTCGTTTATAACTTCTTTCGTCATCCCAGGTTGAGGCTGATCTTTTTCTGGCTGCAGTTATCTATTGGGGAAGGGAAAAAAAAATTTACTATTTTCAAAATAGATTGCCATAATCTTGATTTTTACCTGTAATTCTTCGAATAACCCATGCTTTCCATCCACTTTAAATCTAAATCCTTTCATGGTACTTGGGGTTGCGACGTTGGCTAGAGGGTATAAGTCAGGATTCAAAGAGTACGGAGGGTCAAAATGAAGCTGAGGAAGAATTATCGGATTTGCAGATGTGGCCTCTGTGTGTGTGATATGATTAAAATGGGTATGATGCTGTGATTGAGCTTGCGACTGTAGCTCTGGGTGCGATGATTGTGGCTGTGGGTGAGAATGGTGGTGCTGTTGTGCATAACCTGCCGACGAATGTCTGTTTGGTGAAGGTAAAGGTGAGGACAACTGGAGCTCAGCAATCGTTAATGGTACACCTGGTGTACTTCTCATCGTTTATTTGCTCAGGTGGAATAGAGAAAGAGAGAAAGAGAAAGAGGGAAGCGAGAAATTTATTAAGGAGAAGTTCTAAAATAAAAAGGGAAGGGGTCAACTTATACACAAAAGAGAAACAAACGAATGAAAAATGGTGTGTTGTTAGACTTTTATACTCTTGATGATGGAAAGTTGAATTCTACAACAGATGGGCCAATAAATGGTCCACATCCAAATTTGCAAAAGTGACACAATGAAATACATACACAAAGAGTCTGTTATAATTTTGATGTGGAGCCCTAATCGTATTACACCATGACATTGGCATGAATTGAATGTTTTATTGAACGATACTATACAACGGCCCGAAGAATGATTAAAAATAACACCAGCTCATTTCAGGAGGGCTAATAGATGGTGATAATGATTATGAATAATGTTGATCAATAACAACACCATGAATCATGCTACAATGATACATCGTAAATTTGAGAAATTTGTCTTCTTGTATGTCTTGAAGACGTATCTTTAACAAAACATTTCTTTTTGCAAACCAAGCAAAAAACAAGAAAAAAAAAAAGCCACATGGTCTGAACATTTTCAATGTCGATCATTCAGGGCGGGTTCTGTAGTAGCGGATCCATAACCGGTTTGGGTATTTCCATAGCAAAACCATGTCAAACTACAATAAAATGTCAAGCAGACAATGCCTGGGTTATTACTGCTGATTTTGATTAGTATGAATAGGAAATGTATAAAAATACAACTTGTAAATGAGCTCTTGTAGGCTTTGCGGGTTAATTACACTTCATTTTTTTTTCAGGATGTGATTTATAAATAACCCACTCTCAATTTACCAGATGTTTAAAACTGAATTGCCCAGCTTTACGAAAATAAATTGTTCTACTTTTTAGAAATATTTCACCAGACAGTAAAGCAACCACAAAGGTTCTTTATTCAAGCATTTAGGGATTACATTGATCGAGTGTTGAATGAAGTTTTTTATATGTTCAACAGGACCATCTTCACTGCCTTCAATTATTCTTGAAAAAGGTGTTTCCGTAACTTTCAATTTCTCACTTCCAACTCGATCCTTCAGCACTTTCCAAAACATCTCTATAGGATTGAGTTCAGGCGAATATGGAGGGAGGTAGACTGGTATATAACCCCTTACTAAAATGATAGGGTTAACGGCATCACGAGAATGGATCGGAGCGTAACCCGTAATCATTGAAATCCTTTCATGTTGGGAAATGCATCCATAATGTCTAAAGTTTCGCTGATGAATTGCACAAAATGGCCAGCTGTAGTTCCTTTTGGTATAGTGCCAACAGAATCCTCCGGTGTCTTTCTCTTTTCAGCACCAATAACTCTTGGTTTTTTTTTGACATTGCCCGGCTCTCTTATGCTTACATTCACAACACCAAATGCTGAAACTGCACCAATAACTGTTTGTGATGCACCCTTCGTAAAAGCTGTTTCTTCAATTGCTGGTTTACCACGCTGTGCTCAACCTCTTGAACGACGTATATTTACATCGAATCCTGAATCCTGCTTTATCAAAGAAAACGCAATTTTTCATGAAATGCAAATTTTTGTTTTGCCATTCTTCAATCCAGTTTGCGCGAGCCTCAAGGGTCATCTGACTATTTCTCTCCTTGTAGTTCTCTTTCATGAATCCAGCAACCCTACTCTGTTTTATTTCCAAATGTTCAAAGCTTTGAGTTAAATTTTCGACTGCATCCTGGATAACAGCTGAGGGATTCTCATCGAAAAAGTTAATCAAGTCCATTTTGTGGTTCTTGTTTAGTTGACTTGGCATTCTTTTGATGTACAATTCGTTTTTTAAAAGGGTGCCTTCTTCTCAAGGTCTTTTTCGTACTTTCTCTTCCACATTCTCGCAGCTTCAGGATTAATGTTGGCAAGTTTAGCTGCTCCAGTGGGTTTTATCAACTTTTCATGCAGGAAAAAGAAATATCGTAGTCGATCTTCGTTTGTGTAAATGTTACAAGCTGAGCTTCTTTCCTTCTTGACGGTTATTTCCTCTTCGTTTTCTACGATGACTTTTTTATTTTATTTTTGATGAACTTGTGTAGATTCGTCAAATTAGCTAATCGGCCATCTTCATAACAGAAATTCATCTCGAAACACATTGGATACAGCCGCATATATTCTCTTTTTATAATTCTATAACTGACCCCTTCCCACTCCTTATATATATTACACTGATCGTTTATGTTTTGTGCTCGGTGGGGTAGCATGTAGTGTTATCCGCCTGCTCTATATTATCTTATTTTGTGGTGCATTAATAAAATTAGCTTTTTCCCCCTTCTACGTTTATTTTTGTCAATCACTCCATATAGCGTTGGAGATTGATATTATGGTCAAAAAAGTAATAGGATAGTCAATTGTTTGGAGCTCAATTGGTCAATGTTTGAATTTCATTTGGCTTGTCCATTTACTGATGAAGAAGTTCTGTGGAATCTGATGTCGACAAAGTACGTTCATTTGCTACACGTTTGTTTAATCACATATTAAAAACATGAACATAGCGCTGAATGTTACTTTTGTTATATGCAGTTAGACTTATGTACATGTCAATTATTCTCGATACGTGATCTACATTGAGAACAGAGGTCAGTGTAAGTGTTTTAACACTGATATCACTGTACAAATGATATAATGATCTATTACTACTATGCTTTGAAGGAAACGTGTGTAAGTTTCATAGTCAAGATATAGAAATACAGTATATCAGGATTCGGCTGTATAATTGATGATCAGTTGAAGCTCTTGCAAGGAAAAGACCAATGACTCATTAAAGTCATCTTTTATTTGGACCTGTCAACTTCTGACATTGTTTTTATTATTAACGAATTTCCGAATCTAACAGAGAACCATAATGAGAGCCATTATAAGAGCGGCCTGGCTCGCAAGATTCGTTGTAACAGGATGTTAATTACTTATTGGCTTAAACTAAAGATTTATCTTGCATTCAGCGTATTGTTGCCTATAGTTAATTAATCATTTGCACACAGGCGTTTTATGCCTGACTTCAAAATCAAGTTTGTTCACTATTTTTTTTGAGAAGAAATAAAGTGCATCTTAACCTACTACGGTACATTAGCTTACGATGAATAACGTCCAGCATGTTCAACTTCTCTATAACTGTCATCTTTGTAAAAGAAACGAGCTGTTTTACACATATACACACACACACACACCGAGCTACGGTAAAAAAAATCGACCTACTTTCTTACTGGGGATGCACAGCTCGCATCTGCAGCGGGCTGTTCCGCTTAACACAATGCTAAGTCAAGGGAAACGAAAAACAATGAGTAAAAATAACATTTATGAACTGTATAAAGATATAATATATAATGATTTTTTGGTATTTTTAATGTAAAATCCTCGAGTCAAGTTGGTTAATTTTGAAAAATCTCAATATAGACAACATTTGATGTATATACTCCTTCGTGGCTTAAGGTGGATGATGGCTGAGGAGCAACTAAAACTTTGATGTCATCTGGCCCTTCAACTCGAGATAGGGCGGCGTATAATTGGCCATGCGAGAAAACTGGGACAGGAAGATACAGCCCTACAGATTCCAGAGTTTGACATGACAAAAGCTGGTCTGGCAGGGAACTGACAACGCTTTACGCCGCCTTGTTCGACTTTTGACGTTTAACGTAACTCTGGGTATGAGCACAACATTGCCTTGATAATGTCCAGTTGCAACTTCAGCCTGTAAATCTGAGCAAATGCAGGCGAACTATTCTCAGTTGGAAGTAAGGACCCAATTCTATGGTAAATGCTTCCATGGATTCTGAAAGCGTAGGCACCACCACGTGAATTTTGAACACTGCCATCCAAGTTAACCCCCATTGACGCGAAGCCAAGTGCGTTGTTATAAGAGCGCACATTTTTCTTGTACTCTACGCTTCTACGATTGTTGTTTTGGACCAAATCAGCAATGAATCGTGTTGTAGCTTCTAAAGGTGGAAGAACATATTGGGCTACACCGCAGTATAATTGGAACCTGGCCCTCGAAACTCCTCCCTCAGAACGCTCGTGAAGCCACATCAAAGCATTGCAAGAAGGGCATCTAGTAGGCGAACACTTACTCAGTACCCACGGCAAGTATTTACGTTGAGTATATTATACTCATAAAACACCACTAAAGTCCAGTGCCTTGCAAACACCCAGCGATTGAAGCAGCGTTTAGTAAACTTGAAGAAGAAAAGAAATGGAAACTCTCGACCGGTAAAATCGTTGATGACGTTTTGTACGAGTTTGGGAAGCAATGTCTTGTGGGCCACCGAGCTTGCTCCATGATTTTAGATTTGCGAGACAAAAATCATTTGAAGGAATGTACAGAGGCGGAGATTGAGGAGATGAAGATAAAGAACCCTATTCAATTCATCAGCCCTATACCAAAAGAACTTGCGACTTATATCAATGCATTCAATCTTACAAATTTTAAAGATCTACGAGCTTAGCTCTTAAAAGCGCAAGATTGGGAAATTAACCATAGTACTGATGAGGATCATGATTTGGATTGGGTCAAGCACACCATCCATTCCTTTGTAAGACTGTACGAATCAGGAAATCTGAAAACCGTTCATAAGGAATCATGGTACAAATGCGCGTGTGCGGTCCTTGATCGATACTATATTCGATGGTCTTGAAAGTTTACAAGTTGTGCGGTAAATCTATAGCGAAAAATATGTACAAAAATATGTATTAAATTGCATTATATGTTAAGTGGGGAAGCGTCTAGTGCAGCAACTACTAAGTGGGAAAATGTTGACTGAGTGATTGGTTCGAAAGACAAAATAACTCGACTTAATTATACGGGAAAGCAAAATGCAACATGAACACGCTTACGAGTATTATGTTGGTGGTACCGCAATTCAGTATCATAATACAAATACACTTGAAGAAAAGAGATTAAAGCTGCCGAAGACCATAAAAGACATGCTTAATGATCTTAGAATATACAACAATGACGACCGTACGGTACCAACCTTGTCTGTGTTTGGAATCTATTATGCTGGACTATCTTTTACATGCTGATAGGCCATCAATGTATATTACCAGAATTACTCACTTAAAAGATCACCATATCGCTAGTGATGTAGCTTCTTTTGGTAGTACCATCTTGCCCTTGTTGGTGCTGATATGGCAGGTTAAGCAACAGATTATTAAAGTACTGTAAAAAAATTTCATATTGTCACATCAAGCGCAACTTAATACAAGCAACAGTAGTGATTGGCTGCAGAGTTGTCTATACCAAAATGCAGTTATTGTCATGCCTACCACATCTACTTCGTAAACAAGAAGCGCAAGACTGATAATTAAATACAAAAAGCTACCGATCCCTTTCCTTTTCGAATTTTTACAAATCATCTTCGAAGCTCATCTTCAAATTTCTCTATATCATCACTATTTTATATTGTATTTTCGATTGTTAATAGCAAACAGTATTGTTACTTTAAATGTCCTATTAAAATGCCTTTGGTTTTTGAAAGCCGTTTATAAGAAAAACTGTGTCAAAAGTTGGCAAGCTCAAATAAAAGATGACTTTGTTAACCTTTGTGTTTTATTCCATAAAAACACAATTGGCTTTCAGAAAACATGATAGAAATTAATCAGGTAAAGATCTGTTAATAATATTCAAAAATAGAGGGTTCATATACTTTCTACGAACCGAGAGAGGTAATGCGAGGATAAAGGTTTTTGTGATGAGATCTGGGAGATGGGGTAGATTGTCTCTATCCTAATTGTCATGTCATATTATTTTTGATCTGATGATTTGCTCTTTAGTAGTTTATTTTATATTGACAACCGGTTGTAGAATTGAAACATCAACTACGTTGTAATATTGTTTTGATTTTGTTTTTTTCACTTCGGTATTTAGCACAAAGTCTCTTGCATCTTTAATTTTTTAATTAATCAATATAAATCAAGGTCGTTTAAATCAGTAAAATATAACCAAGCAAAAAGAAAAAAGACTGGTACAAGTATATAAAGCGTTTGTAGAGGCTCAATCACATTTTTGTACCCATAAAAATACCAAACTTGACAGCTTGGCGAACGCCCAAATCCTACATGATTTCTTGCAAAAAAAGAAGATATCTATTATCCAGCCATAATTCTTTACCTTCAGATCCACCAGGAATAGCAAAAGCTCTAACTTCAAGATACAATCTTTGGATCTTCTCGCCTTGACCGCCTCTGGTGTAAGCTAAACCACCGAAAATTTGAGCAGCTTCATGAGCACAATATTCAAATGTCTGGGTTGACTGAGCCTTACATTAAGCAGTAGGACCGCCCTAGTTGAAAACGCACCCAAAGTTAGTATATTTTTGTCAGTCAAGCCATATAGCAGCTATTTATGAGCTTTTTACCAAACGAATAGGCTGGATTTCGGCAGGCTTCTGAATGGTTTGGTAGGCGAGAGATTCTATCCAAGCGTGAGTAGCCTCAACTTGTCTAATCATATTAGCAATTTTGTTACGAATAACTGGGTGATCAATCAATTTCTTTTCCAAAAGTTTTTCGTTTGTTGGCATAATATCCACACGAATAATAAGGCATAAGTAAATTGCGCGCTTGCTGTTGCTTGACTAGCTTTTTTGTTGTGTAAAATTACTTTTTGATCAGTATCATAGTTACTAAATTACAACAATGTCTTCATTAAACGACGCGTTCTGGAACGAAAAAGAAGAAGGTAAGGGTAGATTAATGCACTTAAATGCCACACTCCTGCTAACATTTAAGAAAGACATAAAAGCTGCAATCCACACGTTAGGATCAGCCGGGCTACCAATCAGCTTTAATAAAGCTTGCGAACAATTAGCTGAGTGCATCATTGATTCATATGATAATACCACATCATTGTTTATATACAAGACAGCTTGGTGTCGTAAAATTGGACAAGTTTTAAATGACTTGAACATTAAATATGTAAGTTTGTTTTCAGTGAAAAGTTTCCAAACCATTCATGTTTTTTTTAGAGCTCGACCAAACCAAATTGGGAGTATATTGCCATGGCAATTAATGACAAAAGACTTGGTCTTCGTTGCTATGCGCCTCAAGAAAATAGAAACATCAATACCAATAGCAGTGATTCATCACGCACAACAACAACAGCAACATCAACAGCAGCATCATCAAGTTCAGAATCTTCCAATACTACAAAGCAATTAAAGCTTTGTTCAGATGACAAAGAGAAGATCAAGAACTTGTTTGACAGCTTAGATGAGAGCAAGATGTGGAAGTTGTCAACTGGTACTGTTGTCGAAGAGAAGATGAAGGAGTTCGCTTTGAATTGTATTTATGAGCAGTAAGTACTGCGCAATATTTCTATAGATACATACTAATGGGTACTTTTTTTAGCCCAGTGCACTCAATGATACTTGACTTGAGTGATATCAACTGGAAAAAGTATTTGACTGCTGAAGAGATTAACGAAATTCGAACATTTAAGCAAAAAGAATTAGTTGGATTACCCTCTGAAGTCGAAGATTACATCGAATCATTAAAAAAATCCACTGATTCTGTTGCATTAAAAACTCAATTGACTGAAGATTTAGACTGTTCTGCTTGTTCATGGATTAAACGTACTCTCTTGGAATATTTGAACCTCTTCAAATGCAATTATTTACCCTTGATGGACCAATCAGAAGGAGATGTTCTCCGTAGAGTTTGGTTCTTTTTGGACACTGTATTTGATAATTCCAAAATTAGCTGTAGAGGGTTAGAATACATATATATCTAACTTTGGCGACTTATATGCATGTACTAACTGTTTCCTGCTCTATATAATTTAGTGGCGAAAAGTTGAGTAAGTCGTCTGCTGCAATCAGAAACAATGAAAGAACAATAGCAGGCGAACAAAAGATGGAAAGAATGTTGGTCGGCAGAAAAGTAGACTTATTATTTAAACGCCAACATTTGGAATATGGTTGTTCAGAGTGTGGTAGATACGCAGATCAGACAAAGGAGTTGTACGACGGATCATTTAAAATGGTTAAAGTACTGAAAGATATGTTGTATAATTTACATAATTCTGCACCTACTTCTATACGTGAATTTATTGTTATTGGATTCCTTATGTTTGGTAAGCGATGGTTTACATAGTCTTTATATTTGTCGATATATTAACTGTCAGTGTTGGTAAATCTTTTATAGAAAACAAGTTTTCTTTAGCATTATGCGATTCGCCCATGGGATACGTAACTAGAATTACTCGTACAAGAGGCTTATTTTTACCTGAAGAATCTGATGACATTTGTATTAAATTGTTACCAATGTTGAAGCTTGCTTATCAAGCAAGATTAACCATGGAAAGAACAAATGAAATAGTAAGAAAAAGCGCACCAGAAATAGAAGTTGTATCGGAATTTATATCACCATGCTTCAATGCTGGAAAGAGAAAAAGAAGTAATGAAGATTAAGCGAGTAGTTAGTTAAAGTTATCATTTTTTTATCGCATGCTATACCCTTTTTTTAATTATTTTAATTAAATTCATATGTATTAACCAGTTTCTATTTGTAAAAAAAAGTACATTTTACAATTTATTTAAGGCTCTTCTTTTCATCTAGGTATATTTTTTAAAAAAAGGATCCTCATAGATTTACGTGTAAGGTGTTTATTACATTTTAATTGTAGGTAGATGATAAACACACAGCAGACAGAATGATTAAAATTGGTAGCAACAGAATTCAAATATCTTTAATCACAAATAATTTAACTAAACAGTAACTTGTTTCTAATTCAAAGCATTTTTTATAAGCTTTATTTAACTATACGGTGCAACGTCTTTCTTAGCTTCAAAGCAATAAAAGCTTTTACTAACAGGAGTAACCACGTGAAGGTAAAGACAGTTTTACTCCCAAAAGGGTGGTAAAGGGTGGTAAAAGGTAAAGGATACGATTAACAAAAAAAAAAAAAGGGCTAATTGTATTACGATACATCCAGGAGGACCTTTCGGAAGCGCCTGGTAGTCTTTTCACGGATTAACAATTAACAAGAAA
>MU619251.1:66117-117699 GCA_025201805.1 Parasitella parasitica
ATATATACAATTAGCAAAAGAGAAATGCAGCGTATCAGCAAAATTAAACGATATCTCTCCATGGTACCTTTCGTTCAGTACCGTCAGTGAATAATACGCGGCACATTTTTTGATCAGGTAAGCATTCGCTCACAGTGCCTATGTATTGATAGGCACAATATTCAAGTACGCATTAGTCGCCAGTTGCTATTTACAGTTGCCCATTTGCCTACCTGTGTATTGTCCACCGCCTCTCCATTTCATATGAATCTCCAAGCCAACTTGAAGTTTTTTGATCGTTTCTTTGATTTGAATCTCTTTTAGCTTCTTCTTTTCGTTTATGCGTTTAGGGTCATGCTGCGGGCAGTATCCATCATACAACGAGCGCGGAATTGATGCATCCGCGTGTACACGGTTCATTGTAGTGTCATGCTCAATGGCACACGTTGCGTGAAAGGCCTTGCAACATTTTCCATAACAGCATTGCATGCAGGCTCCTTCTCTTTTCTTGCAAAACAAGCAAACAAGTTTCCATCTGGACGCAGGAATATTATCAATGCCGTGAACCACGTTTTTTTCGACATATGTCTCATCCACAGCTTCAGCACACACTTTATGGATATGCTTATAAAGGCTGTTTCCATTTGCTGCTAATAGGGGCTCATTGCGAAGCGGGGGATTCGCACATAGGACACACGCATTTTCCTGTCCTGAAATTTCCTCAAACTTTCTCTTCTTTTTGCGGTCGTCTTGATTGTTTAAAACGTTGTCTATAAGACTCTTTACGTCAATCACAACGGAATCATCGATGCAGGTACAGGGTTTCGCTTTTCTGCCAATCTCCAGCCAAGAATCCATTGCAAAATTAACGCTTTCAGCACAGTTGAAATCCAGATTGTAGCCCGAGTGATAGCCAAAAGGGTAAGTGATTATAAACTCGCCTGCTTGTTGGACACACCGTTGAATTGGGATATTGTTATTCTCAAGCACTGTTGGTGATACAATGAAAGTCTTGTGTCTCAGGAATTCATGGCACGATTTGTATTGATTAAAAAACGTGGCTACGTACAGTAAAAAAAAAAAAAGTCTGTGTAAGTAACACCAAAAGATAAAGTTACATTCCCCTTACTTTGCATGAAAGTCTCAAACTTTTTTTGATGGCAAGGTTGGACGACATACCACTGCTTGGGTGCGCCGAAATGAATATAATTGATAGAGTACAAGTCCATGTCCTTTTTTTTTTTTGCAGTTGTCAAAATCAGTAAAACGATCAAAATACTCTGTATACAATATTTACCTCCACATGCCATGCGAATGTTGCCTTCCACATGCCAAAATACAAGTAAGGAGAGTTCACGCCGGGCAATGTTTGGTTTAGTTTACAGAGTGTGTTGTCCAAAGTATTCGGGTTCCAGGAAGTAACAGACGAGTTGAATAAGGCTGTGTAATCCGAGCACATGTAGATTAATACTTTTGTCATTTGTAATAAGGTTGTTCACATACTCCCAAGCAAATCAGCACCATACATCGGTTGATTGAACGTTATGTTTCTCCAATAGTTTCTTTCAATTTCTTTATACTGGTCCACTGTTAGGTTGCTAGTCTCGGAATCAAAAGAAACGTGATGAAGATGTTGCTTATTCTATGCGTATTCAGTAAATTTTTTTGCACTTTTTACGCTTTCCATGATTGATTACTACTAAATCATCAATATCATGATCGTATCATTTTGCATATATATATATATATATATAGATTACCCTGATTTTGGTTATTGTTGTTTTTTAAAAGTGGTCGGTGCTGATCCTTCTGGCAGATATCATACCATTGTTGCAAGGTATATTCTTTTCTGTCTTCGATGTTTGTCTGTGTATATATGCCTCTGCCTCCAATGATGTGCTGAGTCTAGTATTATTGTGAAAAGCAAGTTAATGAGTTGATCAATCATTATGTCTGTCAGTATTATATATGTACGATGGGCTTGGTCACTTTGATATTGTTAATCTGATGCTGCTGTATTCTAGGTAATCGATCTTTCCTACACAGTATAACGTCGTTAAGCTTGCTTTTACGATTGTGACAGCATGAGTCCCGTACCATTCCTTGGGTGGGATTATCTTGACAATGCCTGATTCTTTACCGTATTCCTCAATGTTCTCAACAAATGTCTTGAAATCTTTGAATTCGTCCCAAGACGGTGTGAATATAGGAATTCTGCCTCCATTCTCCTATACATTAAATATGATGTAACAACATTGAATATTTTTGTTTCGATTCAGAAATTATAATTTACTTGATCGTAATATGCTGTTGGTGCAACAGTCATTTTCTTGTGTGTTTTGCTTATTGTAAAAGAAAGAAGATGAAGTGTCCAAGTTGATTAAAGAAAGTGAGGCTTTTTTTTTTTTTTTTTTGTATTTTTTCCTTGTATATTTTTTCCTTAACTGTGTGGAGTAAGGTTGATTTACCCCACCCGCAATTACTGTGCGCACCCTTGACCTAATGAAATCAGGCTTGAAACTTGTAAAGGGAAACCTATTATCAGATGGTATGTGAAACAATCCCGTGGCTTGAATCATTAATACAAGCACCGTCTTACGGATCGACACCATCGAGTTATAAAGTTCAAATGTGCGATACAGGGCCTCCATTCAAGAGCAAAAAAAAAAAAAAAAAAAATAGCTGCATAACAGTACAGTGTCAGAACTATGCTCGGCAGCGCAACAGCCGCCAGGTGAGGAGTATGCTGCATGATAAACTACCTTGCAGTATTTCGAAATATTGACAGCAGAGAGCGATGAACGAAAACAGTACCAGGCTGTTGGCAAAATCGAAGCAAAACGGTTAAAACTAGTTAAATTCATTAAATATGAATGTTTAAGAAGGAAACGATACGTGCGTGCACACATAGCTAGCTCATTTTACAATTTTCGTTGAATACATGGCCTCATTCTCGACACTCGTCTTTTTTGTTGTATACTTTAATAAATGCTTTGTTTAATATCAATCATATCAGCGTTTATCATCTTTAATGTGACATGTATCCAACAAGACTATGCGCCTAAAAAAGTCATTGTTGGCTATTGGGGCTATTGGGAGTCGAAACTATTACCCATAGATCATATACCGTGGTCTCAGATCACTCATGTCAACTATGGATTTGCCTCTGTGAATGAAGGAAACGAGCCTGTGTTGACGAATGAAGCTCAGTTGATAAGAATGGTTGGTATCGCTCATCAGCACAACGTCAAAGCATTGCTATCCATAGGTGGTTGGCTAGGCAGCAGATCAATGAGTTCAATGGCTGCTACACACGAAAACAGAACGGCGTTTGTGAACAGGGTTGTAGACTGGGTGTTAGAATATGGGCTGGACGGTAACAACCAACCGAATTTGGGATATACTGCCTGTTACTTAACGTTGGACTTTAGGCGTGGACATCGATTGGGAACATCCAGGAAAAAGTGCATTGGAATGCAATACTATCGACTATGCTAATGATGCCGACAATTATTTAGTGTTGCTAAGGCAACTGCGAGAATCATTAGATAGCGCATTCAGCACTATACAAATAGCCGCCAACAGCACAGCAGTGGATAATGGACGCAAGCTGCTGACAGCAGCAGTAGGAACAACGCCATTTTTTAAGAACAATGCGCCCATTGTAGACACAAGCCATTACGCACAAGTGCTGGATTGGATATTTGTCATGATGTACGATACGTATGTTGGAAAATCTGTCATTGGGCCGAATGCTCCCTTGCAAACCTCAATGCAAGCAGGAGCAAGCCCTCAAAGCTTTGCTCAGGCGTGGAATGCATGGACATCAGCCCATATGCCTGCTGACAAGATTGTAATGGGGCTGCCGTTTTATGGCTATGCGTCTAAACCTAAGGAAAACGTAGTTGCTTTGAAGCGGCTCCTGGTTACAGCACACACATCCAGGCCTCAAGGAGATCCCGATGATGATATGTCTACAACGTCGTCGTGTCCTGGTGTGAAAAAGCGAGGCTATTCAGGATTGTGGAAATGGAGGTCTTTGTATACATCAGGCGCACTGTTGGATGCAATGACGCCAGCAGGTCAATGGATCAAGAATTGGGATCAGGAATCGCAGACACCGTGGCTGTATAATCCAGGTACATGAAGCAAGATACGAAAAAAAAAAAAAAAAGGATTGTTCATCTGATGATTGGAATAGTGACCCGCCATTTGATCAGCTACGATGACCCAGACAGCATCTCCATCAAGGTCAATTTCGCTCTTTGTCTGAATGCAAGAGGCGTGGGTGTCTGGGACCTCGCTTATGATGCATACGATTCCGAAGGGCAAGGAGAGCTGCTCTCCGTAGTGAACCACCAAATATCAAGTTCCGCTGCTACAGTAGAGGCAGCCTGTCAAAAGCTGAATCCTGTTGCCGCCTACAAAGTAGTTGGTCCTCAGTTCAATGCACTTTCAATTGATAGAGTTCTGTCTAAATCAAATCACGCCAATGTGCACTTGTATTGTCGTATTGTGCTAGTTTTGCTTTTCGGCTTCATGTTGAAATAAAGGAACCTGATTTAGCCCAATCATCCATATTAAATTGCAAATTTGACATTCAACCCTAACCCCGGTTGTTTGAATATATGAGGAGGGGCCAACATAAAAATGGTGCTTTTTTTTTTCTTCCTCTCATTCTTATCCCCCCCTTCAATGCTTAGACGTACTCTTTTCAACGCTAAAAGAGGATTGGCTACTGCCTCTCCTCTTGTCATCAAAAACGCTCGTATCCAAGCATCAGTCATCTTATCACGCACGCCTCAGATTACTCGTGATGCCACTCCTTTTGAGCAAGCTTATTTTGACTATCGCGAGAAGCTTGAACGTCAAGAGTCCATAGCCACACCTACAGAGTTTTATTTCAAAAAGGGATCTGTCGCAGAGCGTCGTTGGAAGCATGAAGAGCAGGCCCGTTCAGAGGCAATGAAAGACACTTCGGTTTCTCTCATCAATGCCGTTCGTCAATCACAAGCCACATGGGAAAAAGAGAATGAAGGATTAGCAGTTACCAACAAAGCAAACAAGATGGAGCGTTCGTCAAAGGCAGATGTGGAGGGCAGCAAGCAAAGCTTAGATCGCTGCCTGCAACGCACCCTGTATCTCGTAATCAAGAAAACTGGCAATGAGCCCTGGCAGTTCCCTGAGAGTGCTGTCGATACATCAGAATACTTGAACGAGGTAAATTTTTGGATTGAAGACAGAGGAGATTTGTTGCGCTAACAGACAAGTATGATAGGCAGCAGAGCGTACATTGAGGGAGGAGTGCGGTGCAGCTATGGATACCTGGTTTGTTGGACGTCAGCCAATTGGCGTGTATAAACAAGCTTCAACTAGAGGACAAGAGAATGGATCAAAGACCTTCTTTATGAAGGCCCGTGTATACGCAGGTCAAGTGAAACCCAGTGAGCAAGTCAGTGAATATGCTTGGTTGACAAAGGACGAGTTGTCAGAGACTCTCTCCCCTGAATACTACAAGGCTGTCAAGGACAGTTTGGGTGATCTTTAAACAAGTGGTTTTTTTTTTTATAGAATTTTATTATGTACATAAATTTTTACTTTTTAACGCTATGCCACCATCATGCGGTTATTTCGTTGTGAGTCGATAAATGCTGCTGTTGATGTCGAGTCATTGCTACTGGCTCTTTTCTTCTTGTTGCCTTTGAGCATCTGCATAACTTTTTTGAAGCCGGGCTTGTTGGCTTTGGGGCTGCCGTCACTGTTTGAGCAGGACGAAGCCAGTGACGATTGGGATGAAAACGACAGCATCGATCCACCTGGCAAATTGAGCAACTGCTGAGATACGCCTGATATCTTCTTCTCCCATATCATCGTAGTGCGGAATTCTTGATAGCATGTGGAGCATAGTAAATCGTTGGGTCGTACCTTGTCTGGCTTGGGCCATCCAACCTGTGTCACTCTGCATTTAGCACAATCAAACTCTACATTCAAATCGGCCCATCGCCCATCTGCGTATTTTTCAGCTTCACCATATTCATAGAGTGCCAGTTTGAATAGCTTAACAATGTCGTTGTTAGGATCCATGCTTCCACGCAAGGCGCTGCCGTTTGCGCTGTTCTTTTGCAGCGATTCAATGAAATGACCTACAGCCTTCAGGGCAGTAACAGACTGGTGCTGATCAAAGCTTTGCCAGAACTTGTAGCCATCGTGAAGGCTGGCCATGAGCTCCTGTATTTCTTTTGTTTGGTTCTCTACATCTTGCTTATTAAGAGTGAGCTGGTCCTTTTTCTTTTGACAGTCGCCTATTGATTTGGACAGTTCACTAACGGCTCTTTGAGACGAATCTACCACAGCTCGTATCTCTGACACTCTTTCCTCAGCATCCGAGTTTTTGTCACGAGCACGGACATACTTCTTCTTGTACTGTGCAGCAATCAAAGGAATGTGGTATAACTGATGGTACTGACTTTCTCTTTTCGACTTTTTATTTCTTCGTTGTTCGGCGTAATCACGCACCTCAGCCAATTTCTCCTCGTGGGTTTCCAGCTCTTCTTTCAAGCTTGTACGACGGCATGCCAATTGATCCATGTCATGGATAATGTATGTGATTTCTGAATGAATACGCTGAGCCAGCTGCTGATTGGCATATATTTTTTTCCTGTAGCGATCGTCCACAGCCTGAACTACCTGGTAAAAGTGCTTGTTTTGCTTTCTGCGTGCTTCGATCTGGGACTCTATTTGTCTTGAAAGATGCATCATCAATTTAAAGGCTCCATTTGACTTGGACGCTAGAGATACAATGAATTCAGCTTGTTCCAGGTTTACCGCTGGCTGTTGCTCAAGTGCTTCTTGCATGTGTAATTTTTATTATTATTATTTTTTTTTTTTTTATGTAACAAGTGTAAAAGAAAGAAACTGAAAAGGGAAGAAAAGGGCGGCGGTGGATGATATTTATCGTTTGCCAAGAACAGCCTGGTGAAAACAATACCTTTTATGGAGGGGCACACCGTTTTGTATACATTTTGCTTGGGCTTGTATAGGTAAGCAATCAAGCACTCAATGACCTATATATAGCTGCTAACCTCTCCCTCTCTGATAGTTCATTGGCTTACATGTCCTTGTTATCAATGCATTTCCTCGCTTGAATAAGAAATAACAACAACAACAATAACTGCAACTGCTGACTGTAAACAAAGGGCCCAAAAGATACACGAAAACATAAAGGCTTGCTGATTTACCTCCCACTCAGCCATAGTAACATCTTTACAGAGTTGATCTTCTTTAAAGCTGTGTCAGCTTACTACTACTATCATAGCTCGTCCATAATAAACAGAAAGGGTTAACGCTTATTATACACATGAAGCGTCAACCTATCAGTATATCATACATTTATTAAATAGTAGCAACATAAATAATACTAAAAAGCAATCGACATCAAGTTCACAGGTTGATGCATTTTATTTAAGCAAAAAACAAAAAACGTATTTCTCTTGATCCTCATAGCTGAAATGCCATGATTGGCAGGACCACCCACGAGCAGGGCGAAATACATATGGTCCCAATCCCCAGACCTCAACCCTCAGACCTCAACCCCCAGATCCTAAATTGAGCTTCCTTCTCGATACTTGATCCTAAAATCGAGACTTGTACCAACCAATGCACACACAAGCTTTGAATACTAGGGACTTCCAAGTCTATTGGTGATACTAAACGCATCTCCATGTCTTATCAGCCAGCATCCTTTAAACACTCCGTACCTACACGTCGTGGCAGAGCGTACATTCAGCTTCCAGATTTTTATACAAGACGGACCAGATTGCCAAAGTAATACACCTATTTACTGTTTGGGATGCGAGGGGGTTCACCTTCCAGTCGTAGGGATTCCCCAAGCCAGTAGGCAGAACTCTCTGATTCTAAGTTTTCCTTCTAGCAGACATATAACCATAGACACTACGTCAATGTCTGATACTGGATTGCAATGGTGCGACAAAGCGGATAACGCAAACCCAACACAGAGAGGGAACACCTATGCATCATTTCCAGTAGTCAGTCAATGAATCCCCCCCCCCACAACGACCCGAAGATCATTGCAGAGTAGACCAGTTTCGAAGGAAAGCTCCCTAGAACCGACAAGAACATCAGTTAGGCAAATCAGATATGGAAAACCAGTAAAACCCAGGCAAAGTTGGCTATAAACACATCTTGTTAAGAGCCGATCAAGTTAAGAAAAAAAAGAATATTGCGGATTAAATACACCCGTTTATAACGCATAGCTGAAGCTGCTGAAGCCAAGTCGAAAAATTAAAGTGTCAACTGGATACAGGCTGTGTTGTATGAAGAAACCTGCGAGTGTGTAGCTGTTTAACAGAGATCATTTTGTTTGATCTGCTTGAATCAAAACTCGAATTTCATGCAACGAAAATGCTAAAGAGTAGATTGGCATGTTCTCCTTGACAAATAAAAGAACGAAGCTATAATAGAATGGGTTATGGATATGAGGTATCAAATGCTCTTATTATGAGAAAACTATGATTATCCGTGCATAGCAGTTTTAACTATATTTTCAGCAGAAAATATGTAGTTTTGAAGGCTATATTTTGAAGTCAAATATTCTTCATCACAGGTTTGAGCGCTTTGAGCTTTTCGCACGTATCGATAGTATCTATGACCAAACAAGATGGCTCATATTCAAGTGTTACCATAGGCCCGATTAGCCAAACAACACTCTTCTCTCCATAACACGCACTGGTAAAGATTCTTTTTCAAAACTGGAGCCTTGGCTCTCATCTGTGAAATGTTTGGATAAGATGATTTACGCTTATACTATTAAATTATCGGGAGACTTTGCTACAGGCAAAAATCAGAAACTTAGTTGCCAAAATGACAGTAAACGCTCACTAAAACATTTTTAAAAAAAAATTACGTAAATCATCGAGGCAAGTTTTCGACTTTCGGAAAACCATTTTAGAACAATTATCAGGAGATTTTTAGCCAAGCAAACAAGCAAAATTTAATGTGCGTATCGGATATACTTGATACTTTCTTCAGTTACTTGGTATTAGACATTTAAGCAATATTTGAAATCGAATGGCAGCACACTGCTGGGATTGAGCAAGACATGAGTATCATGGGTATCTTGAAGATATCTTAATATGGATCAATAGCCAAGATACTGCAAAATATGATCTTGAAAACTATTTTTATGTAGGTTCATATTTGATTAATATAGATCGTGCACAGTTTAAACCATTACCTTTTTTCCTGCTTCAACGCATAACCTGCAATCCAACTTTCTGCAAAAATCTACTTCTTTTAGGCTCCTTTACAACATTGTACCAAGATTTCATGCATCTTCGACTATTATTTAAAGCCTATTCTGCTTGGACACCAAACCTCGTAATACTCGATGATCAAATTCGACAACACAAACAAAGTTTTTCTTTGCTTGTATTTAAAGCTTATCTCTATTAGTTTTTTTTTTTTTTTTTTTTTTTTTTTTTTTTTTTTTTTTTTTTTTTTTTTTTTTTTTTTTTTCTTTGTGGCCTACGTAAACTTCAGCGTGTTGTTGTCAGATAAAAGACAAAAACTGTAAGGAAACAATGTTCATCGATCTCAAACACAAAAACAAATAATTCAAAGTAATGCATTAGACTATAAGACACCTTTTCATTACATATTTGCATAGCTTGGAGCAAGTTTTTGTTTATTTAAAGTTGACATCAGATGAAGGTAGCGACATTTCTGACTTTTTTAAGAAGGTATTTTCCAAAATCGGAGCGTGAGATCGCCAGGCCAGGTACAGACATGCAAGTACCACCATTGGAAAGCCAAGAAGCATACAAATTAGATTTATTAGGTTTAAAATGTTTTTTTTTCTTGATTGGGAAGCTATGTCTTTTCAAAGCTATTGCTTTCTTCAAAAAAACACCATTTTTCTTTGATAGCGGAGATTAAACGCGTCCAAAATCAGGAAGGAAAACTTCTTTTAAAAACTCCATTTGTACAATTCAAAAACAAAATTACTTCTTTAGGGCAAGATATCATCCCCTGATACTATGCATACCACCGCTATGAGTCTATGATAATAGCCGTATTTTTGGACGCTTTACACGATGGTATTACTTCATAATTCTCGTATGCTTATGGAAGGAACTATGTCGAGAAAACCTCAAAACAGATCAAGAGGGAAAAGTCAATTTTTTGCTTAATCAGAGCGCATTTCCAGTCTTTCAGATCAAGGAATGGTCTTTTACGATCATTTTCTTCTAGTATATGCTATAGTAAAAAGTTGCATTTTTGGGGTCAAAATCGAGGATAATGCATAATCGATGATTTTGGATGTGTGGATACAAGGAAAAAATCAAAAAAATCCGTAATTTTGCATCGAAAAAAAAATCATGCCCAAATTGCACCAAAATCATATATAATGTAGTTTTTTCCCAACGGATACTATTTCTGGTGTTTTCGGAGCACTTTTAGTTATGAAAATCAGTCAAAAATGGCACACGAAGCTAAAGTTCATGCTTTTAAGCTGTAAAAAACATCTATCTGGAGACGGTATCACGTCAATATCAATTCTAGTACATGACACAGCTTTATGAAGTAAGTATTTTGATACAACAAGTATACCTTTCTTCATAGTAAAATGATAAAACAGGTGTGGCTCTTCGAGTTGGAAGCATTTGACGGATACGTACAAATTAATGCCTTATTAGTATATGCAGTTTGATTCTTTGATGTTTTTGTGGTTTAACCAATTTTTAGTTGAAATACTTCTGCAGTTCTATAGACTTGCCTAAATTTTAAAAGATATACCTGAAATAATTTGTCAATTATGAAATTCAAACAATTCTGTATTGTGGCATGTTAGGTAATTGTTCGGTTTCAGGCATCTGAAGTACATGTTGGCAGTGTTGATAAAGTCGTTCATTTAAAAATACATATTGCTCCTGCACAATGGCTGTTTGATCAAAAATAAAAGATTTGTTATCAGAAACCCTAATACCTATAATCTACATAAAATGACTGTGCTTCACCTTGCTCTCGTCATAAGTTGCAAGTACCGGAAAACCATTGTCCGACAGAGGTTTCTTGGTTCTTTTCTTTTTTTCAATGCAGCATTAGCTCCGTTTTCTTCTTCATATCCCCACAGTATAAAGTAGTCGACTGACAAGAGTCCTCTTTTATACTTGTACAAATGTCTATGCCTGCTGTTTATAATCTTACCAACGCTCCCATTACTGCACATTCATTCAACAAAGAACGTAAGTTTATTTTGCGTATTGTAAAAAGTCAGCAAACGGGGTTGTTTATATGTATGTACTAGAACTGGTTGTTTGTGAAAACACTAATGATGCGAAAATCTACCAATACGGCCAATCCAACTCCAAACTGGAAGATACATTGAAGGGAGTATGTTTGCTTGTACTATTTTCTTGGCTTGGCACGCTTAGTCTAACCATGATGCACCATGTAGCACGATAAAGTTATCACGAGCATTGATTTTGCCCCCAACTCCAACCGTATTGTTACCTGTTCTCAAGACAGGAATGCCTATGTTTGGACAAACGTAGGCGGTGTCTGGAAGCCTGGACTCGTGCTTCTACGTATCAACCGTGCTGCTACCTTTGTTCGCTGGTCTCCTAACGAGGAAAAGTTTGCTGTAGCAAGTGGTGCTCGCTGTATCTCGGTTTGCTATTTTGAAGAAGACAATGACTGGTGGGCTAGCAAGCATTTGAAGAAGCCTATTCGTAGTACTGTTTTGTCCATTGACTGGCATCCCAATAACATCTTGTTGGCTGCTGGCTCTGCCGACATGAAGGCTCGCGTCTTTTCTTCGTTTATTAAGGGACTTGATAAAAAGTAAGTTGTAGCGTATGCGCAAAGCAAGAGAAAGGGCTGACATGTCTATGGAATAGGCCTGCACCTACTGGTTGGGGTGACAAGCTGCCTTTCAACACTGTTTGTGGCGAATTCAGCAGTGGCCGCGGTGGTTGGGTACACTCTGTAGCTTTCTCACCCTCTGGCGATGCTCTTGCATTTGCTAGCCATGATTCTTCCGTCAACCTTGTTTATCCTCAGGCTGACGGCAACCACACTGTGCTGTCAATTACAGGCAACGCTCTGCCCTTCCGCTCTCTTATTTGGGCCAACGAGCAACAGATTGTCGCTGCAGGTTATGATTGTGCTCCTATCCTTTACGAAGCCAAGGATGGTCGAGATTGGCGCTACGCTGGCTCTCTTGATGTAGGCCAGAAAAAGACATCTCAGACTACCTCTGTCATGTCGCGCTTCAAGGCGATGGATTCACGCGGTGAGGAAGAGAATGACACCACGTTAAAAACGGTTCACCAAAATACCATCAACGAAATCCGTGTTTATGCTGGTAGCCGTGATAATGTAACCAAGTTTTCCACTTGCGGAGTCGATGGTAAAGTTGTTGTGTGGGATTTTGAGCCTAGCCAGCTCGTGGCCGATCTTTCCAGTCTTAAAATTTAATTAAAATGGTTAAATAAAGTATGACAGATTATTGCTCTATTAATATTATATATATAATTGTATATAGTAGTGTTATAGATGGGAGTGGTGGTGGTGGTGGTGGTTGTTGCTGTTTTACAAATGGAGTCTATCTTGCATGCATAAATTCTTTACATAATTCATAAGAGTAAAATGTAACGCCCATTGCAGGTGCTACTTTGAGGTAATTTGGCAGTAAGCCTTTATAAAGAGATCTAAATCCCTCCTTTTGTGTCATTGTTTTCAGGGCATGCCATGTACCGTTGTAGTTGTAGTCCATGGTGTTCATGCCACTGACTTGGAACCGTCTCCTGAGCACATCCAGAGGATATATGATGGTTTGGGCGATCGATCCTGCTAGTGCACCACACAGTAATTTTTTAATGTTGCCATGGTCCTGATGAATAGGAATTAAATAGTCTTTCAAAACTTCGTAACATTGGAAATTAAGTGCAACATAAGGAGCGACGCCCTACAACAATAATATGTTAATTCTGTTTGCGGTTCTCCCACACTAGTAACCCAACTATATACCAGCGTCGTTGGCCAAAGGCCTCTGTATAAACCACGTAAGCCGCCTTCCGTTCTATAAATTAATTTTACAGTGGATACAATACCAGGCAGCTTCTTTGCTGGTGCATCTTTTGCGGTGTTGTGACTCTGGAGAGACAATGAAGCAGATTGAATAGATAATCGAGTGCGAACGAGGTCTAAGGGATACGTGCATGCAACGGACACAGTGCCAGCTAATGCACCAGCCATGAGTCGTCTTGGAGTGTCTAGTTCTGATTTCCCTGGCTTCATTAATGCAGATTTGAATTGCTCATAAGCAGCAAATTGTGAGGCACTGTAAGGGATCATGCGAATCACATTTGTGCCATTTCCTCTCATAAACCCTCTCCAGCCTTCTTCTTTCCACATGCGAGCCAATGTTGACCATACGCCAGTGTAAGCAGGCATGTTTGGTCCTTGTACCTGAAATTTAATAAAATTATAGCAGATGAGTGTGCCTGTCATACTTTTTTCATACGTGTGTGTGTATGGTGCATGAAATCCATGTGATTTCAGATGATAAATACCTGAAATAAAATCTTCATTCTTTCCATCGGGCTCACTACAGTACGAGATACGGCACCAGCAACACCACCAGCGACCAAATGTTTCATCGTATCCGAGGTCAACATGTCGACTGTTTTAGCGTGCAACGTTATAGGCTCTTGCTCGTAATGACGATGTGACGGAACGGATAAGGTATGAGTAACCATTATATTCATGATTTTTCCGAGGTGTTCCGACTTGAGATCGCTCTCTGTTATTTCATGTTTATCTAGCAAGGAGGCAAACTCTGAAAAAGCGATTGATTTGCTGTTGTCGACCTGATCCAAGAGCAAATTCTATTTATCTATGAGTAAATCACAGCTGCGTTCATTCAGGGACCGGATTCTTACAACATGATCATTGGGCAGTAGATTAGATACCACCTTCATATCTTGCACATCAATGAAACCGTCTTGGTTCTGATCTAATAGACCAAATAACTGATGAATGCTCCAACTGTTTGAATTCATGACTTGCTCGGCTCTTTCTTTCTTTCTCTATTTTCTCGACTTGAATAACCGCAATCGACCAAAAGAAAGAAGAAAAAAGCGGGGAAGTGAAGGGAAATTTAACAAAAACAAAAACAAAAAAGAGGGGTTAAAGAAGACACTTATTTAGGAGAAGGGGGGGGGGTGTTGTTTGATGTGCGAAATGTGTATAAATCGTAATCGGCGACACAAATAAACCATTAACAATTACAATATTGACGGGAATTAGTTTACTCTCTTTGCAAAAGAAAAAAAGAAAAGTTGTATGTAACGTTAAAAAGTCTTTTATATGCAGAATGAATAGCAATACAAAGTAACCCCGGCACGAATTTCTTACTTCTTATCGCTTCTTTCACTATGAACAATCTTCGATCATCTATAAATCATATGTGCTTTCGTTTTATGCAAAATTGGGATCATCACAAGCTCAGGATAATCTATAGTTTATCCTTGTGCAACCTTGTATTCCAGGTACCAAGAGCTACAGAGCATACATGTTCATCTACTAACAAGAACCTGAAGATCTTTTTTGTCGCTTGTTCGTTGTATCAATCACGGCAACAGCCCTGTGACGAACCATTTAGACTCTATTTGGCAGTACACGCCATTTCGACATTAATATCCACCTTGTTCAGCATGTATGCACACATCAAGATTTCAATGCTCTCAGATCAGGAGAGCCATTGTACAAGGAAAAAGCTGAAGAGGTATGAAAGAAATATGCAGTATCGTTTTCAACTCATTTTGTAGCTGGAATAGATTGCATTTCATGATTAAAATTCCCTCGATCGCATGGTTTTTGTTTGGAAATTATCTGGTACTTTTTAATTCAGCAATGCCCCGTCTTTTGACAGCTACAGAGTTGTTCAACGCGACTTGCATTATTGTCCTTCATGGCTATATTTTTTCGTAGCATCATGTGTAGCTTCTTTCCTGCAACACGTGTTGTTGCCTTGCGTTCCAAGTGAGTCGTCCAACTTTAAATACATTCTTTTGTACTCATGAGTCGGCAGATACCCTCCTACTATTGCACACTATCGTGAGGGACGATCGGGGATCCATTCTGGATAGCTCTGGAGCAACTGACGAAGAGATATCCCAGCTATCAATATATTATTTTTCACCCACTACAGCCCTTCGTGGTGAAATCACAGCTCGTACAAATGACAAAGAAGCTGCCTTATCCATCTTAATACCTAACCAAGACAGTATTTGCGTGATATGTTTGGCTCAATACGAAAAAAATGATGTGTTATGTAGATTGTGGTAGGTTTTCATATTGTTGCTTTCTCTTGACATATGCACTAATAAGTATGTTGCAATGTATGGATAGGTGCGAGCATCATTTCCACAAGAAATGCATTTCGGGATGGCTAGCAATAAATGCACTCTGCCCATTGTTCAAACGAGATTGCAGAGAGCAGCACTCAGCTGCGTCATCTACAGTTGTAGAGCTAAAGGACCATGCCATGCTGCTATTATAAATATTTTGTGTTATATATCAAACCCATTCAACCCCCCCCCAGCAAAAAAAATATAATTAAGTGTACATGCTGCTGTTTGCCTCATTTTCAAACTAAATACATAGTAAAAAAGTGTGCATGATCTATTTAGGAAACGTGGCTGTTCATTGTCTGTAATATGCGTTCTGAACCATCAATCAAGACAATGGCCAATTGCCTTGAAAAAAATTCAATGCCTCATCGAAGGCTTGGCTGTTTAGCATGCGTAATAGTTACATTACAGAATCATTCGCTGTTATACAGAATAATGGGATATATAAACCAGAACATCATAAGATCGAGTAAATCTTGGTTCTTTCTTCAAAGGGAGCAAGAGGGCTTAGAGATATCCTTAATGTCAGCTTGGTCTTGAGTGATAGCATTCAATAAAGTATTTTTAGAAATCAAAAACATTCGGTAATCCTTGGATTGAACTATTCTATTTTGTTGTCCAATGTATGGCTCGAAAAGCCATTTTAAAGTGCTGCATGTGAGTGCTTGTTCCTGGAAAGCTTAGATCTCGTGATCTTTTGTTTATCAAGTCAATCGCGCAGTAGCAAGCTAAAAATTGTTTGATACTGTACAGCTTCTTTGGTAGAGCAAGAAACGTTAGCGCAGAATTTGTTTGTAGCACTGCCATATACCCGCAAAAAATGCGCCTCGTATGGCAATTGAAGGAATTCCTTCTTCTACTGTTGCACCAACATCCGATAGGTGTCAGACGACGCCGAGCAGTGTATATCAGTGCACACTTGTTGAACACATAATATATAGTTAATGTCAGCTATTGGGAAATGTGTAGGTGACGGACTAATTAAAGATGTAACTTAGGTAAAGCTGCATTGCTGTCATATCTCCTTGAATTGTAGATCATGCATCGTATGCACATTTACTCACATTTAATCGCATTTTATATGACTGTTGGCTGCGTTCACATATTATTAAATTAAGCAGAGTGTGCAACTTGAAAAATCGCCTTTTTTAGTAGGACCAGGTCCAATATCAAGTATTTCAAGCTATTTTACCTGACTTTCGACGTAATTTACTCTGTTGAAAGAGCTTGTATTTCCAATCAAAAGATATGGCTATTTATTTCACGCTTTGCTTCATATCTATATTTTTTTTTTATAATTTTGTAAAGTTTTTATATATTTTTAATTAGTCTTAGAAAATGAGATATACTTGATCTAATGCCGACTTCTCAAAAATGCAAAAACTTGAATGCAATTGAAAAAACCAAACAAAGCATTTGTCTATTCCTCGTTGGATTGTATTTATTTTGCTGTGTTATTGTTTATTTGTAACATATATATGAAATGCTTAATATGATATTACTGTTTACAAAAAGTAATATTTGAGCATATGACATGCATACAAAAATAACTCTCGGATATGAACATACTTGTAAATACAGGTATCCTAAACATCTTTGGAAATTGCTTAGAATTAGAGAGAGACGACAGGGTTGAGTTTATAGCTGGAAACAGGACCTGTCTTTTTGACTAAAAGTGTATGTGTAGTAGTAGATGGATATCAGGTCATCTCCCCTGTCGCTACTACTGCTAAATACGAAGTAGATGCATGTAATTATATAATTTAACCCTGTTACATATATATACATAATATAGTCGATTGAATAAGTGATTTATCCCTTCTTTCATTTGCGCAATTAGTCAATGGCTTGAATCATAAATTGAGAACGCAATACAGTGTTATAATTATATATAAAACCATTTGGTTTCATTGTGGCGCGGAGGGGAGGCAGAATCAGAAACAATGGATTTTTTTAGGGAGACCGTTGAAGCGTATGATTTCCCTTTTCAATGAGGAGAAACTTAATAAAGAGAAAAAAAAAAAGGAGATCCATAACATTTGATGGGGGAATGAGGGACCTTGGCAGGCGTGTGACAGGCTGCTACTTTGGATGCTCATGTTTGCTATATAATTTTTGATGGTAAACTAAAATTAGATTTCTTTTCTTTCTTTCCCTTTTTTCTCTCTACATTTTTAATTCTCTAAAACCAAATGGCTCAACGAATTGCAGATAATATATTCCTTTTGACAACAATGGCAGGTGCTTCGGTGCGTTTCTCATCTTTTTTTGCTGTTGTATAAAATCACTGATTGTTTCCTCAATAGATCGCTTGGCTAATTGCATTTATTGGTGCCTGTATATTCAGAAGAGGTATCTCTGGCGGTGCCTGGTGGATCGTCGTATACGAACTCCTATTAATCATGGCTATAAGCGCTACATTACTCACGAATACATATGCTCATTACAGAATGATGGTATGTATAAATCTCTCCCCCCCCCTTTTTTTTTATAGCAACCTACTCACACATAATATAGATCTTGACCTTTTTGGCTGCTAGTATTGCCATGCTAACCTTGCAGCTCGACTATGCCCTGCCAACGACTAAATTCACTTCTGGATACAGAAATGGAGCCGGTGCTTATGCTGCTGGCTACATTATTCTCATTATCATTGAGGTAAGATATCGAGTTTTCATAGTATTGTATATGCGTATCATTGTTTAACTCATAAACCGCAGTTTTTGTGGGTCATTGTATTCGGTAGTGAGCCCGAAAGTTACATTGGAAGTTTTGCACCAGCATATTATGGAAATACTGTTGGCATTGCACAAAATTCAGCTCGCCACACTTCCTCACATGAATCACAACAATACGAAATGTCAGGCGATAAGGAAATCTTGGCCGAATCAGCAGGCGCACCTTATAGCAGCTACTCATCCACCAATGACCATGCCGTTGCACATGCTTCACCTCAGACTGTGACAACGCCTGTAACAGGATCAAACAATGCTGCCGCTAGCGCGGATATGAGCACGGAATACAAAGAGAAAGTAAAAGCGCTACATGCCTGTAAGTTGACAAGCGCAATATGATATTATCAACCGTATTAATCTTATACGTGTGCTTTAGATCAAGCAAATCCTGAAGATCCAAATGAGCTGAGCTTTGGTAAAGGAGAGGTCCTTGACATCGTGGATAGAAATGGCAACTGGTGGCAGGCCAGAAAAGCTGATGGAACAGTGGGCATTATTCCTAGTAATTACGTGAGTACGAGATTCTACATGTAACAAGAGATTGTCGCTAATGTAAATACACAGTTTGGTTAATCTGCACTCATTCCCATAAAATCAACACATCTGCATCACTATCTCCTCCCCACCCTTTCCTCTTAATCTAATGTATAATCAAATCACTATTTTCCAATAAATGTATTTTCCTCATGTCTCGACCCTTTTTTCGATGGCTTCACATAAAATTTCTGCAAGTTGATGAGTTATCTAATACTTTTAGAAGATTCTGACACGTTGTTTTATTTCATAGTTTCAACGTAATTAGTGTCACCTCCTGAATTAAATTTTACTACATGTAACATGTTAAAATCTTATCATAGGAGACTCCAGATCTACCCAACGCATTAAACATTTGAACGTAACCCGAGATCAATATTAATTATAACAGCGATATCTTTATTCTCAAGCGAACTGTATATTGTCGTTCAACAATTCAACGATAGTACTACTATCTGCATGTATATCTATTCTACGAAAAAAGAATAGGAAGATCACTAGAACCATAAGGAACAATTTCGCTTTTTTTTTTGTATTGCCTATCCAAAACATATATGCGTACGATTGATGAATTTAGGACATGTAGAGCACATGAGTATCATGTGTAAACTTTACATAACGGCATTCAATGCTCTGTGCCTTGGATTTCACATGAAAAAGAGGAATGATACTATGCAATTGCTAATATACATATATCGCTAATAAGGTCTTTACATTATTGAGAAAAGGCTTGGAATGACATAACCTATAAATCTAAAATTAAACAATCTTCGAAGAAGAGAGACCAATGTATACGGTACAATAGATCTGATTTATTACAAAATATGGCTCAGCAGTTTATTTCTGAAACAAGCAAGTATGACAGAGCTAACGCAACTATACCAACACACTATAAAAATGCAGAAATCGTTTTTTTCGATTGATTTTTTTTTCCCTCTCGATTTCTTGTGTCGTATCTCTGCTTTACAAGTTATAATTAGTATGAACATTTTTTCTGGGCTAGACAAGAAGAAGAAGGAGGGAGAAGACGGTGACGCAGGATCTGATTCAGGTTCTGTTGTTCTGATGGAAGGAGACAACTTTAATCGTAACGATGTTTTGATCTGTGCAACTCATGGAAAACTATACGCCATTCATAAGCGTGACGGAACACGACTGTGGCGAGCCAAATATCCTACTGGTGCTTATGGTGGCATCGTATCGTTGTTTGTTACTGATACAGATAAGCTTCTAGCCGGTGCTCAAGGTAAAACCGCCTGTGTAAACCTGATGAACGGAGAAACTATTTGGGTCAACAAAATGCCAGTAAGTAAACTACTGCAATACAGATCAATGTGGTCAAACACTTCATACAGGGGTTTGGCGTAGAAGAGGTTTCCATAGTGACAACACCTAGTCGGTTTTTATCTCCACAAAAGCATCCCAATGACGCTCCACAAGATGATCTTCCACCGCCAGATTATCATAATGAAGGAACGCAAGAAAAGTCCGTTGTTATCGCCAGCAGTCGAGGAAGAGTGATGGGAATTGACGTCGATACAGGAGAAACATTATGGGTTTACAAATGTCCAGGAGGAGGGTTCAATATTCCCGTGTCAATTATAGAGCCTCCAAGCTTGGAAGATGGAAGACCTCATCAATTGGTTTATGTTGGCGCTGGCAAATGGGTGTACTGTCTTCAAGCCAGTACAGGTGATGTGGTATGGAGTGTTAAAGTATCTAATTCTCGCTTTGGGTATAGTTACATGACATTGGCGACTCCTTGGAGCTCCCGGCTCGCTGCAGAGGCTTACACTTCTTTCAGTCAGAGCCCTTCTGCTCAGACGCGAGACAGGATCAGACAGCAGGAAAGATCTTCGTAGCTTATCGGCATGGATATATAAATATATTGTTATTGTTATGTGTTGGTAAGCATATACAAATAAAGGCTTTAGAGAATCTCCAACGGAGATGCTAATTTTACAAAATTTTCAAAAAGAAAATTGGTGAGAAGATGATACTTTGATACTGGCTCCATAGATCCTTAATCATTTGAACGGTTTTATCAAGTGCACAGGTTCTTTCTACGGAATTTGGCCATCTTGATTTTTCTTTAACGTTTGGCCATATATGTAATGAGCAAGTGATTTTCTCTGGCTAACCATTAAATTACGACAATAGAATTCTGAAGTCCTGTGGGTGAGTGTTTCCAGAAGAAAACGTATGCTTCTTTTCTATCATGATTTTTACAAACATGATTTCGGATAAGGGTTTCATACTGCTTGGCAGAAAGGGAGAGAATAGTCGCATAACCAATAGACTTTAATGATTTTAAAATTTGCTCGTCAATCTTGCACGCATTTTTGAACTCTTCAAAATATTGAAGGATGAACTCAGGAGCCCTACTCCCATTACCTGCTAAGGTAGAAAATATAGCATAAACAAAATCTTGACTAATGATTGGCGTATCTTCATTGGCATCTGCACATTTCAGGATGATAAAGTTTGCAAATAATTAGCTTATGGTATAGGTAATTTTGATAGCGTATTCCACCAAGTTGCTAATTGATTTCATGAATGTTGTATTTGTGCACGTGGTTTTAAGTGAAGACTTGATGGTGAAAGCTTCTGTCTTTTCGTTATCATTGTGTTGAACCACCTTCTTTTCTTTTCGATGTGGACAGAGTTTACTGGTAAACCTTGCATGATCTGTCTGTTTACATGAATGCCACAGCATTGGTTTGTTGGATTTGGTTTGTTTCTTAAACTCCTCTAAATCAACTTTTTTGTCTTCTTTTTGTTGGACTTTCTTAGATAAAGTGAGGGTTTTGCTGGAAGAAGGACCCATATCACTAAATGAGCTAGCAATCTTTTCTGTTGAGCTAGGAGCCTTTGCTGTTGAACTCGAAGCATCGCTAGTGGGAATACCTGGTGTTGTCAATTCAGCCTTCTCTTCTTGGTGATTCAAATCTGCACCTAAAACATAGTAAGACATATATTCTTTTCGCAATGTATGTGTTAGATATTTACTTCTTATAGCTCTCTTTCCTTTCCTATCTGGTGGATCGTCTTTATGTTTACGCTTCATATATGTGTGAGAAGTAAATTCAGGAAAGATAAAGAAGAGATGAACTTACAACATTCAGTGATTTAATTGCATGATTTAGTATTGTCGTGTCTTTCCAAGATGTTTCATTAACCATATATCAAATCCATAAACCTTAATATATTGTAGACTTGGCAGTTTTAGTAACAATCCAATAAATCTTTAAATAATAAAATCATTTGAGAACGAGATAGTCTGATGGACAAGGCATATTTAAAAGATGGGTCAAAGGCGGCATAAAAACGTCGGATATACTCTACCTCAAATGTTAAATGAAGAAGATTATTATTGATTCTGATAATTAATGCTAGTTCAGGGTATTTGGAACGACTTGAAAATCATATCGTCCAAAGCAAGATTTCAGGCATAAAACCGGAGTGTTGTTGTTGGCATATTCAATAGAATTGCCGGCATAGCATGCTGGAATCCACAGTCATAGAAACTGCGATGAAAAAGCGTTTTTAAACAAAGATCGAGGGGTTATGGGGTTGCTTGTAACTTCTTCTTCTGTTTTCACAACATGATAAATCCAGTTACAAGGATTTTGAGTAGTGCCACAGGCTTACCAGAGCCTACACTTCGCTTGCTATTGACAGTAATTCTTGCTTACCTAGCAGCCTACGCTTATAACAAGAAATTCTCGGCCCCAGATGCAGTCAAGTCAACTGCTGCAAACCGCACAAATTATCTTCTCGGTTGGGGATTAGTGCTCAACTTCTTCTTCAACATGTTCAGTATCTACCATTCTTTGGCCACTGTCGCTGTAAGTTATGCTATTTGCTTTGGAGTGGGAGAACAGATGGGTGATCGCAAATCAGCTGCTGCCGGTGTATGGCTTTTTAACGCTGCTTACCTAATGCTTGGCTACTACTTTATGCAAACCGACGACTACGATATTACATGGACCATGACACAGTGTATCTTGTGTTTACGTATGATGGGCTTTGGATTTGACTATTACGATGGCCGTAAACTGTTTACTGTTGCAGGACCTCCTACACAAACCGAGCTTAAAACCGTTCCTGAGGATGAATTGAACAAAGCTGCCATCAGGGAGACAGCCCTCAAAAAGTCACCTGCTGCTTTACCTCTATCCTTCTTGGCTGACACTCCTATTGTCCAGTTACCTAGTCTCGTTGAAACGCTTGCTTATGCTTTGTTTCCTTCTGCTTTCTTGGTAGGGCCTCAATTCTCATTTTCATTATTCGCAAAGTGGATCAACCATCACGAGAAGGATTTACTGCTAACAGATGAGCAGAAGGAGGAACGGGATCGCGCCCGGACCTTGTATGTGTGGCGTTCTGTCTTGCTGGCCATTATCTATTTGGGCGCTCAGCAAACTATCGGTGCAACATACTCTACTTCGTATTTATTGACTGATGAATACAGTAATTTACCTTTATGGCAACGACTTTTGATTTTTCCTATCGCTGGAAAGTTCGCCTATGTAAAATATATTGGTATCTGGTTACTGACAGAAGGTTTGCATATAACTAGGGAGAAGAGGGGGTGGGGGTGATACGAATTTAAGGTTTTTGGGGTTTGGGGACTAAATCATTGCTTTTTCTACAGGTGCTACTGCATCATTTGGTATTTCATATGAAGGAGATAACGAAGAAGGTCATGCTCTCTTTAGTGGATTAGCTAATGCTCTGCCTGGTATATTCGAAACTGCAACTTCTATTGATCATGTCATCAGTGCATTCAATATTAATACCAATCTTTGGTCTAAATACTACGTATTCAAGCGCCTCAAGTTTCTTGGTAATAAGCAAGCATCTCAATTCGGTACCTTGGCATTCTTAGCCATCTGGCATGGTTTCCATGCCATGTACTTTATCACCTTTTTGTTGGAGTTCCTCTACGTTCAATGTGAGCTTGTTCTTCGTAAGCGTCTGGTCCCCATTGTACAACCCTACACCAAAAAGAATGACATCTACTATAAGGTTTGGAAGTTTACGGCTTGGGTCGCTTGTCAGTTGTGTATCACTTATGCTATTGTTGGTTTCGAACTCTTGAGTTTAAAGAAATCTTACATTGCTTACAAGAATGTTTATTTCCTTGGTCATATTGCTATCATCGTTATTCTTGGCGGCAATATGCTTTTACCAAAGCCAATGTCTCTTAAGAAAAAGAGTCAATAATTGTGTGCATATTCTTGTATGATTTAAAATATTTTACCCAAATTGTTTATTCTTGTTTTATCAATAGTATATGCATTAGAAGATACTATATCGTGTCAATTTTACCAAAACTTTGAAAACACTGCCCACTTTTCTGACATTTGTGTGAGGCTAAATTGCCCATAAAACCATAACCTAACTTGCAAAAACATTTGTGTTCATTTTTTTTTTTTTTTTTTTTGATATCTATAGAGTTATCAGATGCTATCACAAATTTTCATATCAGAATTGCATATAATCGATTATAGGCTTCCATAAGCATCAAACTAAACACTGTCTTATGCGCCATAAGAACAGGCATGATCATCGCTATGTGAGCATTCTTTGTGCAAAGGCATTGGCGTTTATATCCATGTAAATATTTTTTTCAGCCAGCTTTTTATGAATTAAAGGCATCATGCGTTGGGAACAACAAGATATGTAGCAGATGAGACGGACTCGGGAGTATATTCATTTCTGATCTTAGGTACACCAGTAGATGTCTTCAAGTAGACAAAAGCCGTTATTTCTTTATATCATGATAGCAAAGAGAAGATGGTTTAAAAAATATGTGATAGCAGAGCCATTGTATCAGTATTATAAGCATAACTATTTGTCGTTATCAAGTCTGGCACGATTATGAGAGTGAACAGCTTGAACAGCTTACAGCCTCGCGAAGCAAAACAGACCTGCTGGCCGCCGCAATCAGTGCAGACCAGCTCGTCTGTTTCATATTAAAAATTCATGAATTAATAAACTAACCAACAATTTGGTATTTTGCCAAGCATAAGTTTTTAAATGAGCAAATATAGCAGCCCCATTGAAAGAGAAATTTATTATTTAAATTAGAAAAATCTCTTCAACCCTTTTTTTTTCTTCTTGTCTTTTTCTTCTGTGGATGTGGTGCTTGCTTTATCGGATAGTGACATAGAAGAGCTTTTATGGCTCAAATGGGATGACGAGCTATTAAGATTTATATGTGACATTAAAGAGGCAGTTTTACTCATTGAGTCGCTTGGAGGAGCAGTTCTAGTAGGTGGCACATAAGATGGTATGATTGATTTTGGCGCGGGCACGGGAAGTCTAAGATGACTCAAATGATCGATGAATGATGACGGACGTAGAATCTCGGTGGTGCCAATATAAACATCTCGATTAAAGGTATCTGCAATCTCATATACTGAACGAATTTCAGAGTATGTTGCTCCGCCAATGACAAAAACAATTAATTTAGCACCATGCGATGTACGGGGAGAGCCCTAGTTTGTTTCAGCTTCAGATGCATATGCTTTTATTGATGTCCTATTACTTACCGTAGTTCCAGTACCAGGTTTCTTTGACCACGTCGGCTTAGTGGTGCGCAGTGATACACCACTAAGAGGAATACCACCCTGACCAGGAGCGTGGCCATGACCATCTTCAGATGGCTCCATATCAGCTTGTCTTGTGAATGAAAATTGTTTAGGATCTAGTGTGTTTGTCAAATGTGCCTGGTTTTTATCACAGTAATTAATTTTTGCTGATAAAAATGAAGTGCTATACCACTTACGTCCATCATTTTCTTGAGGACAGGAACGTAACGGGAGAGCTCATAAGGCGTTTCTTCGTCTTTGTTCTTCTTTTGTCTTCTCTTTTTCAAAAACGACGATTTTTCGGGCTTACGAATACGAGTTAACTTGACGCCGATCAAAGGTAGATTGTTGATTGCATCTCTTAATTCTCCTTTGAGTTTAGCATGTTCTAAAAGCTTGTTTTTGTCGTCTTCAAAAATACCACCCTCCTTCCAAATAATGTACAGCATCAGCAAACGGGCTTTATCCACAGGACTAAATTAATGGTTTAGTCTCGCAATTATAGCATATAATATATATATATATCTGGATTTTACCTCACATGAGGATCGTCTAATAATGGAACCATATCCAGCACAATAGTCTTTGGAGTTTCTCCATCTGCTGTTTCGCCTGTACCCATATTTTGCTCTAGATTGCCAACTGAATTCAGTTTGTGTCTTTCAAAATAAGACATACATTCTTGGGCTATGCTTAAATGAGCGGAATATTTTGCTTTCAAGTCTTGGAACTGAGGGAGGTTTGTCAACATTTCTTTCATTTCCTTTAAACTTTTTGCCGAGTCTTTGGGGCCACTTCTATCACTTTTTTTTTTTTCAATTAAAGATGTGAGAATTCAAACTTGTGTTATAAACTACAAAAGACATACCCTGCACTGGCGGCTGCCTTGTTTTCAGCTAGAAATTCATTAAATTTCTCGACCAAACGATCTGAGCATTCAGCAATGTGCATATGGCGAATTGATTTGTACACATTATCCTCTTCATCTAATATAACTTCCTTCGAATCTAATGTTCCATTTGCTTGATGAAATTCATAAGAGTACTTGATCCCTTGATGGTTATCGGTTTCTTCTACAGGGAGTAAATCATTGATCATGGCTTGATATGTAAATTCATGCAATAAAGGTGCTGCAGGGTCAATGGAGCGATCTACAATTAGCATAGTTGCTCTAGGTTGGGGTGGTTGACGAGCAGGCTAAGCATAGTTATGTTAGATTGTTTTGGTTTGATCGCATATATGACTTACGGGGAAGTTGGGGTTTAGTCTACAAAAATTATCTACTTCTTTCTGAACAATATGAGCCAATTTCTCGGCTGGCGAGCCTTGAGGATGGATGCCACCTTCTGATTGCGATTGATATCTGATAATGGGATCTTCGCCAAGAGTAGCACATACTGAAAGCAACTATTCACAGGATATCAGCAAAAATTTTGGTTTAACAAATAGAAAGTCGACTTGCTTGTTTGGCGGTTGTTCTTAAAGCGTCATCGGGGTTTGCCATACGGTCATCGCCAAACACTGATAAAAAGCTAGTAATAGGATCTACGGTGAACACTGCAGATTCATTGACTAAAAATCATGTTATTCGACCAATCTCCAATGAATGAATTCCTTATATTTACCAATAAAATCGACATAGAGCTCTTTTAGGCTCAAGATATATTCAGAGGCGTTATTTGACTTTAACCTTCTGTTCAAATCATCAAATAATTGATCATTTAGTCCTATCGAACAATCAATAAATTAAGTTGTATTCCTCCTATCCCTTCTTCCCCTTAATTTACCACTTGTGAAATAAACATGAGCTGCTTTGTAAGTAGGCGGCTTTGTTGAAAAATCATCAACAAGACGCAATATCGACTCTTTGCAAGGAGTCAAGAAATAAATCGCTTCCAATGTTGGATAAGGCTGTCTTTTCTTTTCGATATTTTCAACAACTTTAGGCTGAAATGTTAATACTGTGTTCATTGAATAGAACTGATCCTACGTACGTGTCACCTAAACGGTTTAAAAGCATCGTCAATAACACTTTCACGATAAAAATGCGCAAAGACACTTACATTCTCTTCCAGTATATCATACATCTTACAGGCAGCGTTCAAAATTTGATTGCTCTTGGAGTCTACGACGATAATCTTCCATTTTCCCGGCGGCTGAATGGATTTGATGGAATCCATCAACCCTGTTTGTGAAAGAGATATTAATTGATATATCAACTGTTTAGGTGTTTGTGTTTACTACTTACGCTTTCGCATGATCTCTGTAATACTAGACATGTTTTCGAGAATATTTAACTTGCTTCCACATATTAGTTTCTTTTCAATGACAACTGCTGGTAATTTTTACCTTATATCAAGGATTAAACCGTATCGTAGGCAAGGATCGCAAAGCAAAGCAAGAACAAAGAAGAACACGACAATAAAAAAAGAAAGTAAAATGCAAATTGCAATTTCAATTAGATCTCCTTACAGGTTGTTAAACGTCACTCGGCAAATTTCCAACAACAAGTCTATCTGTCATGGCCCCACAATGCAGCTCAACAAGCTTCCAGCTATGAATGCTGCTATGAAGCCATGTACGAGTTAAACCTTTGATTTTCGGTCTTGATTGATAGGAAAGGTAGCTCTTTATTAGCAAGGAATTCCAATTTTTTCATTCATAATGTCAACAATGGCGTGTGCTTCACTGATGTATATTTATGACCTTGCTGTCACTGACGCATCTTCATCGACTCGTACCTTTCTTGCTCCCATAAAAAAACAAAAAAGTTGCTTGAGGAAACTTGTGCTCTTCACATTTTGCTATATCTTAAAAAGAAAGTTTTCAGGGCTGAAAAAAAGTAAAATAATAGGATTGACAAGAATTCTATATTGCGTGAATGATGACCAGTGGCGGATGAAAATTGAATCCTTCATGTCCTGATGTTCATTATCCAAGAGCTTTGTCTGGTCTGCAAGAATGGGAGTTTGGTCTAAAAAAATACCTTCCGCCAATATGGTTCACTTTGCCTTAAGTCTAAGCTGTTTATGAGGAGAGAGGAAATTCGACCAATATTTATTCAATAATGATAACAGTTGAAACGAATCCCCAGAACTATTGAAATCATTACATGTCTTGCGAAATGCAAGCTCTAACTGATTATAATACCAAATCCTGTGTATTTGAAGCTGCAGATATCGCAGGCATTATGAACTTGGAAATCCACAAATCGTTATCTTACTTTTTTTTTTTAAAAAAAAAATTATAACCTTGAAACTAAACAACATCTTATTTATGCTGCACAAAGTGGAAACTACAGAGCACCGAAATCCCCTGGAAATCAGGAACCCGTCAAAAGACTGAAGATTTCTGTGGCCTGTACTTTGTTCATGTCAGCGGCGAATGAGCCAAATATTCGGTTGAAAATTGCCCAGTACGGTCATTGAGGACTCTGTGGCTAATATGTAACGCTTCGGTATTATTGGCTTCAAGATGGATGTCCTTTGTTTATATGGTCTCAAAATTCAAGGAATTGACATTTGTAGCATTGTCAAATTTTGGTTAAGAAACACTTGACATTTCCAAACTTCACTGCAAGAAACATTTTGAATCCTATTTCTTTGCTATTGTAACTTACCAACGTTAGCGATAACTTCTTTGCTGTTGTCAATCAGCTTCCAACTTGTGCTGATGAGTTTTTGTTTTTTGAGGAGCTTATCAAACAATCAATCTTTTTCAACGATTTTGTTGAGTGAATCTGTAAGTTCTTGGAGCTTGATTAAAACTGTTAGTGCAAAATCTGCTGTAGGGTATGCTCGCCGTGAAACATCCTATAGCAGCCTTACGAGTAGCCAAAGGTCCCCTTACTATATGTAAAAGCTATTTACACTTTCTGACAGCGTAGAGGCTCTATTTGAAACTGATGAAACTTTCACGATTTGAATAAATAGAGATTATCTATAT
Organism: Parasitella parasitica; assembly: GCA_025201805.1. Taxonomy (NCBI): domain Eukaryota; kingdom Fungi; phylum Mucoromycota; class Mucoromycetes; order Mucorales; family Mucoraceae; genus Parasitella; species Parasitella parasitica. The sequence continues at coordinate 95,347 of MU619251.1, forward strand.
CGAGTTACACAGCGTGTGCGATTATGATACAATTTACAAACATATGATTCTGTTTTGGTGTGACACTTGAAGCAAAATGAACATGGGCATGTTTATCGCGTTTCATAAAAATTCAAGTGATTCATATAGTAAATAGACGGTATAAATAGGCACATATAACACTCTCATTTCGTCTTCTCTTCTTCTTTTTAAATTGAATGCCTTTAGTTTCCATGGAAAGCAAAATTATGCCTGAATCAAATCATCCCTTTATGACAGAGGACAGACTTGAGATATTTAATACATGTCTCCAACAGACAAATAGCCCATTATCAACATTTTATCGCACAGCAAGCATCAAGACACCACTATCAACATGCAGTAAGATCAACAGCGGCATTGTGGATGATGAGGATGAGCAAATCAAGAAAAAACTTATTGAAGCAGCAACAAATAGATTGCGCCAAAAGAGATTGGAGATAAAGTTTCAAGCCATGATGGCACAAATAGTAGAACTGCAATGTCAGTTGGATATAGTTAAAATGGATGCATCCATTTCACTGCAATCGCTGCCAACTTCCGTGATCTCGGAAACTCAGCTAGCACATTTTGAAAAGAGATTTGCTCATCATAAAATGGAGTTACAGTGTATCCTTCAACGCAAAGAGGATGCTAAGCCCATTAAAAAGACGCCCGCATCTTCGCCATTCTTGGGGGCTAGTATTTCCTCTTTGCTATCTCTGTGTTCAAAGAGTAATAAAAGCGATGATATGATGGAAGATGAATCATACTATTCTGTTCTTGGAGGCTCAATACATCATCATCAAAAACGAAGAAAAAGAAGACATAATCAACAAAAGAAGCATACTGTCTTTATGCAAAACAATGAAGCAGCACCAGCACCAGCACCAGCACCAGCAGCACAAGCATCGACTTTGAGATCGGAAGCTATTTCACCATACGTTTCTTCTGATGTCATCGAAAATAGCAACGAATCTATTACAGCATCCTCATCTTGCTCTTGTGAGTACAGCGAAAACAATAGCATTTCAAACAAACCATTCTATAGAGATACTACAGATAGACATGAATCATTAATGTTGCAATCAAGCAATCGACCTACTATGCGTTCCCAAGAACAGGATGAACAGCATCGCAATACACTAGATGATGTATTGAGCTTTCTCAATGACATTGCAGAAAAAAATGTCAATGATGATGATGGATTTATACAAGATATGTACGATATATTGGACCAACAAAAACTGCAGCAGCCACCGCACACAGTGAGAGCAGCAATGGCAACATCTATTTTTCATGTATTGAAATATTTTTCAAGCCGAGGTTTGAAATGGATAAAGTTTGCCATTGTTATGGCATTAGCTATCGTGATCAATTTAAAAAAGGGCCCCAATTTATTTTGATGATATGCAATAAACTTTTTTTTTAAAAATTACGAGTTACTCGTTGTGTGCATTATTTTATATCAAAGAACCTATCTCTATTGACTAATTAAGTATGTTGGACATAAAACTTTGGCGTACAAGCAGAGAAAAAATGTCATAGACAAGTTTAGATTTTTCTATTCTCTCTTCGGGAACGTAGCTGGGACAAGTGCATTGCTGTTCATAAGGTGTTTATTTGCTTTATCGACTTTATTATGCGGTTACGTGTTATGATTAAGCGTGTATGGAGGTTTTTGTATGTATGAATTTATAAAAACTCAACCTAACAAAGCTTGTTGAGCGTAGGAGAGGGGGGAATCAAAAAATGATATAACTTTAAAATCAGTCATCAGTTTGCTCATTGAATTGTTCTCCATCCCTTATGAATATTATCTACTTCTCCTGTATCTGTTTCCAAGACTTCAATAATATGTTGAATGCCATTGTTTTGTTCATCCAAAGTCTATAGATAAGTGTGAACGAACGATTCCTTTTGTAGCCGTTTCAGTTATGCTTACTTTGGTAATGCCATTGATGTTCTCTTCACTGACTGCCTCCCAGCCATCGACGCCATCAATTTTAGAATATTGTCGCCCTTGTTCTTTAATGAGTTGTAATTGTGCCCATAGCTGACTTAATTTGCCATGGAACTGCTCAGATCTCTGTAACTGATCTTGGATATTTTCAAGCCTAGCACGCATAACTTCTTCGTCTGGTGTAATACTTAGGCCTTTGTTTCGCAAAACTTGTGCGTATTTCAAAAACTAGTCATCCGTTTAGTTAGTTGTCCTGTCAGCATTCATAAAAAAATCCATATTTTACCTTGATGACTCGCTGTGTTGCTTTCATATGTTTGCGTTTGTATTCATCCAATTTCACTCCTGTTTCTAATTGACTCTTCTTTTGAATCTCTTTGATCATGGCTTGAATTTCTGCTAATTTGGCGCTATGTGCTTCACTTAATTTGTGCTGTTCATCCATGCGTTTTTGTACATCGTCAAAACCAATAGCCAGTGCAGGAACTCGAGTGGTGGGGTCAGGGTTGGCAGCTTGAGCTGCGTCCCAAGCAGCCTGATCGTGGTCCGCGGGTTTCTGATAAAGGTGAGCTTCTTGTGGAGATACAACGTTGTAGAAATAGTGTTGGAAACGGCAACTAGGTGATTTGGGATCCCACCAGCTCTTGAGTAACGCTAAAGAATGCCATACATTTTCAGGTTTGTAATCTTCACTATTAATAGCAGGAGTAGCTTGGGCTCGCGCGTCCTGATCGATCTGAGAGAGCAGTTGATAGACTTGTTGCTCTCTTTGTCTAGCCATATTCGCCTGTTGTTGTGAGCCGAATCCACCAGCACCAGCCATTGTACTGTTATTTCCAAAACCAAATAAACTTCCTCCTCCTGCTGTGCCAGTATTTGTGGTTGTAGATAAACTCAATGCCGGTTTATTAGTTCCAAACCCACCAAAACCCGTTGATGTATTAGCTGTAGATCCAAATAAGCCGGTGTTAGGTGCAGAAGTAGTTGTAGCACCAAATCCTGCAAATGTGTTCGCGGCAGCCGGCGCCTGTGTTGTACCAGTCGTTCCAAATCCAAAGCTGGTTGCTGGGGTTGTAGAAGCAGCAGATCCAAATCCACCAAAGCTGGTAGCTGGGGCTGCAGAGGATGCAGAACCAAATCCACCAAAGCTAGTTGCTGGGGCTGTAGAAGAGGAAGCAGAACCAAATCCACCAAAGCTAGTTGCTGGAGCTGTAGAAGCAGCAGAACCAAACCCGCCAAAGCTGGTTGCTGGAGTTGTAGGAGCAGTGGATCCAAATCTCCCAAACCCAGAAGCAGCTGGTGCTGTACTAGCAGCTGTGCCGAAACCTGCTCCAAAAGCAGATGGCTGTTGTTGTGTGCCAAAGGCAGTGGTTGCAGCAGTGGTGGCAGGTTGGCCAAAGGCTGTGGATGCAGCTGGAGTCTGCGATGATCCAAATCCTCCTCCTAATGAGCTGTTTGCAGGTGTTGGTGTACTGAATACAAATGACATTTTCAAGAGAAAGAACGCGTGTGCTTGTGATTATTCAACTCCAGTAAGTGTCTTTACGATCCCTTCCTGGACAGAGCAAAATTTTCTTAACAAGTCACCAAGCGCAAGCAAGAGATTTGGATGGTCTGCAGGCAGCCAAGGCAGGCAGGCAATTAAGGGCCGGCATTGCGAAAAGTGGCATTGATTGATCAAGTTTAAACATGGGCCCTTTTTTTTATCTTTTATAATATCTGAAATGGAACACCAGCCTACTCGCGAAAAACTCTACTCAACCTCAAAGGGTTATGGCTTCAGCCCTGCTTTGCAAAGAACTCGCAAACCATTTGTAGTGCGTAATCTGCTCACGTTGGCTGGACTTTTGACCTTTACTGGCAGCGTCTGTAAGTGGTGCTATTGAATTGCCAGATAGAGATGGCTAATCTGTGTTTGTAGACGCATACTCACTTCTCGCTGTAAAGCAAGATGATTTTAGCGATGTACCAATGCCTCCAGCTCAAACTGCTGCTGCTGCTGCTGCTCCTTCCACTCAAGAAGAAAAATAAGCACAAGACAACACAAAAATAAACATTGTATATACAAATATTCTATCAGCTAGACAATCGATCCTTATTTGGGATTATTTATTTCAGCTCCCCATCTGGATGAGCTGCCATGGCAGAATATGTAGGTTGCTTAAAGCTTGAAGGCTTTCTAGGTCGGGATGCTGTGAGCTGCATTGTATTGAATGAATTAGAAATGCTGTCATGGTGAACGTATACAACTTACGTGTACTAATTTTCTGGTCTGTTGCTGTTGAGGAGGTTCGGGTATCTTTACTTGCTGCTGCTTGACTGACGGATTAGAAAAAGGCTGTTGAAACATGTTCAGCAGCTTGTTCGACAATTTTTTTGGGGTATTGACACTCGCAAGAGAGGACCTAGGATCAGCCTTGTTTGCAACTGCAGGAACAAACTTATCTCTTGAAACTGAAGCGTTCACCTTTCTTTCGGCAATTAGCCTAGTTTTAGTATCTGTCAACTCATGGTTTAATGTTTTTGAGAAATGCGACAGAGGGCTTTTGGGAGACTCAGAGGCACAGCTAGATGTATCGTCGTCTGATTGCTCTGGAATGTACGTCAACTGCTCGGAAAAAGATACTTGCTTTTTTATCACTGGGCGTACTAAAATAGAGACAACTTCTTTATCCAATATCTCATTAGCACTATCTCCTGTTTTAGATGCCTCTTCTTCATCAGCAGGAATATCATCCAATGTATCTGCGCCTTTGTGATGAAAGGATATTTCAGGAGACAATTGAGGCAAATAGATATTGATTTCGTTGCTAGGAGACACTGTTTCGTTTCGAGTGCATGATGAGCTTGCAATTTCAGACTTAGCTGCTACAGATGGAAAGTAGGAACTAGCCGAAACTGTGGATAATGCTGGCTATAGCGGTAACATAGAGTTTAATATCAATATTTTTATTTGCCCTCACGGCAGATTGAGACTTACAGAACTGACTGTAGTTGATGGCGATGGCATGACGGAATGTCCTGTAGGCTTCATTGATGGTTGTGGACTGCGAGACGCTAATCTAGAAGGGAATACATGATTGTAGCTCTGACTTGCTGTTGGTTTGACGTCTGTCAATGCCTTGGGCTTATATATATTTGTTCTAAGCAGATTCATCTTTTTGTTTGATGGCGACAAATCTGAAGATGATGTTTCAAATGCAGAGACAAATGAAGACTAGAAATGGAACAAAAAAGAATTTAGTTGGATGCAAGTTGCTACACTACACACATGTACATACTACAAGGCCTTTTCTTTTTGGCGGTGGCACTAAATTACCAGGCTCGGAAACCTTGCTAGCATTCCGCTGCACTGAAGATAGCTTTTGCCTAGCGCCCTGCAGAAAACTTCCATCTTGATTTGATTTATCTCTTGGTGGCGCCGCCGCAGTTTTCTCTAGTTTTGATGTTGTTGTGCTGGTTGATCCAAGTACTTCTCTAGGAGAGATGCTGCTATTGTTGTTGGAACTTTTGAATAGCTTTGATTTTTCTTCAATTAGACTTGGCTTTTTGTTCGATTCTCTAGTTGTAACACTTGGTTTGGCGGGTGTGGGTTTTCTCAAGGGCTTTTCGATAAAGATATTAGCTGGCTTGCTATTTATTTCGGTCTTTTTGACTATAGGGACGAGGATTTCTTTAGGTGATTCCACTCTCATAACTGGTGCGGTTAACACGGCTTTCTCATAGTTTTCTAGTGTTTGCCTTTCTTGTCTATAGGTTTCGGGCAAAGTTGAACGATGTCTTGCGGATCGCTTTTTTCTACGTTCATCTAATTCCTGTAGTAACCAAACATGTCAATAAAGTAATTGGCCGAGATTATTTAAGCTTACATTTTCTAATATAAGTAGACCCTGCGGATTCTTATAAATCCACATTTTATCTTTCCTTCTGAGAGAGTTGAGTTTTTGCTGTTTTAAGAGTGTGGTGCTCATTTAATATCTTGATAAAGTAAGGAAATAAAAGAACATTTCGAAACGAATAACAACAGATATACTGGCATAGTGTATTGTTTTGATTTCGCTTTAAGGAATGTCTTTTAGAGTACAAAACATTCGCCCAAATTAAGTAATTGCCCTTTTTTCGAAAAACCCCAAAAGTGGGCAAAAACAATATTGTTACCGGATGTTCAATCAAGTATTCGAAGCTAATTTACCCCACGATTAAAAAAAATAGCTTGACCAAATATTAAAAATATTACAAATACTCCTTACTCAAGCATTTTTTCTGGCTGGCTGAAATCTTGTATGTGTTCAGCAGGAACACTATTGAAGAAAGTGTTTCTACATTTACCAATTTACTTTTTCTAACTCTACTCTTCAGCGCATTCCGAGCCATCTCGATCGCATTAAGAGTAACTTAAGACAAATCAGAAGAAAACAGAATTCCCCACCACATAGTATTTGTCAATGGTATGCCCATAATATTCCATAATACGGCGAACGAAAGTCTTGTCAACTGTATTTTGTATTTCGACAACATCAAGTGGAAGGATTCTGTTGTTGAATCTTTGGGAATAGGCACAATATTTGAATGGCGGCCATCAATCCTTTCGCAAGAAACGCTAATATAATTATCTTGAGATTTTGACCTATTTTATCATTTTTAGTTGGTAGTGAGACCGAGCTTTTATATTTGTTAATGTACATTTTACCGTTTTCGTTATTACGTTTATAATCCTTAAGCTTTGAAGCACTATCTTAGTCATCCGATGTATTCCAAGTTGGTGCTTGTTTGGAATATCAAATTGCAAAAGGTCGTTATTTTTTTTAGTAGTGAGAACGCCATAAAGATGTGTAAATTTTAGCTGCCATTTTGTTAGTAAATTGAAACAAAGAAATCGACAAAATTGTAATCGACAGCAAGCATCAATATTGAATAGATCTAATGAATGAAATAATGCTTCAAGTCATATGGATAATGAACCTAACCCATCGGCTAATGGTTTGCAAAGAAAACAGACATTTCAAAGTATGCTTTTAAGCGGGGATAAAGGTAAAATGGCTTTGATCGTGTGCGAGTTAGTTCAACCAAAAATGAAGCTATGTAAAAAAACTTTTTAGCATCATATTTCACAACGTCTCAGCTATCAATTTATCTTAATTATCTTCAAGTTACCTTTTAGAATTATGCCTTGCTTCTCAATTGGAAATAGGGTGTTCCACTCATTTACAGCGAAAAAAGAGGCTGTAGATTGAATCTCAGCACTATGTTTCCATTTGGCCCAAACCAGATTAGCAGTTTTTTTTGCATAGCTCACTGCTAGATATCTCAAGAAAGTAATAGGTATATCGGATATGCGTTCTAAATGTTTTATGCGAGTAAATAAATTTTGCATCCAACCATACAAATTACAAGGCTATAAATACACATTTTGTTATTACCAATTTTCAAATATTCAAAAAACGCCCTTTTTGGTAGTTTTTGAGTAAAATCAAGCATATGTTGAGCACATTTAGCTCTATAAAGTTGACCAAACAAACCATCCTGTTAATACCTACACGTCAATATTTTTTTCATGACTGTAGCTTTATTATTTCTGCCAAAAATTAAAATTTTGTCTCAACCAAAATCAATCAACATTTTTTCGGCCCTAGACTTATAGGGCCAAAATGGAGCCATTCAAAAGGGTAAAAAGCCATATTGTTTTTTTCCATTATCTAACTCAAAAATGGGCATTTTTTTACCAAATAAAGCCGTTTTGTTGCTATATTGTAGCTCTATGTTTGTATTGCTATATCATGTATCTTTGAATGCTATTTATTGCTTTGAAAGTTATAAAAATAAGCCAAGCCTCTGCTAACATCATATGGAAAAATATTTTTTTCTGCATATCTATCTAAAACTAACACATCTAGTGGAGAATCAAGTTTCATAAAGATTATAATAATGACTCAAGCCAAAGTGTTTTAGTGGTTTGTTGAGAAACAGGCGGACAAAGTTTAACGTAAAAAGGCAAAATTGACTCAAGCTTGTCGAATTCAAGCTACACCACGACATGTTTAATACGAGGAGGTATACCAAAACGTACTTTATCACTTTAGTTAAAAAGTTGAACATGGTTTAGTTGCAAAATTCTACACTTGTTATAGGACCATATGCTGTAAAATCTGCAAAATTTGGAAGATCTGGTTTGGGCAATATCTCGACAGCAAAGATAGATATCGAGAATTGGAAAACGTAGTGAGGTACAGTTATCATATTAGTACTTGGATGCATACTTGGCTTGGACCCCAAATCCGTACCTAAAAATGATCCTCCTGAAGGTTGATCCAAAGTTGAAAACTGGAAATTGAATATGAGGTTTGGGATCTAAACATAGCAAAATCTGAAAAATGCTCAGAGATGCATGAGACTCGAATATGTTGTAGAATGGTGCAAAAAAAATATTTTAGCGTAATATATATCTCTATTGTTTAGTAGTTTGCAAAGATACTAAAGATTGCAGATTATTGCTTTAAAGGGGGGGGGGGAGATAATGTTCATGATAAAGAGGCCTTTATTTTAACCAGAACATGAAGTTGCGTAAAATCAGCTTTTAAATGCCGTAGTATGCTGTCTCTCAGCTATGAATTCATATTGAGACATATCCAATTTACCTATTAGGATCATGCTGTTATGCGCAGAGGATATATAAATATGATCTGCTAAAAAAAAAGTATAACTTTATAAAAATAAAATCAGACACAAAAACTAATGACTTTATTGATAAGAAAATGCCATCTTTTTATACTAGATTATATCTATTGTAACACTATTTGTCATCATGGTTAAACATTGAACTTGGTATGTAATACCAAGTTTATTACATGTTCTACTGTACATTAATAGCTTATTCCTTGTCATTGTATACAAAGAATTACCAATCTAATAATTGCTTAATCTCATGCCTTTCTGGCACAACAACTAGCTCCAAGCGTGCTTTGGTATCCTTCATGTTTCTAATCATACGCTCGCCAAGACAAAGCACAATTAGCCTTTCGTAGTAGTGCTGAATAAGATCTAAAACTGTCTTTGCAGCGTTGAGTTTGATGCTAGGATTGTTATCGCTGGTACGCATCAACACACGCAAAAAAAAAAATTCTACCCAAGCGTATAGCTGCTGGTCCTCCTTGCTCATGCTCCTGGTGGTGATTTCTGTTTTTCGATCAATATGAAACTCTTTGCAACTCCATAAAACCAAAACTTACCCTGCACACGCTTCCATAGTTGAATGGCTTGGTTGAAATAGATTCTCTCGAGTCCATGATGGCGTCTTGGATCATGAGTACAGCTGCATCAACAAACTTCATGCCTTGTTTGGCTTGATTTTGCATCGCTGATTATTCTTGGGATGCAATCAACTGATCAAGCTGGTCCAATCCGTTTTGTCAACACTTTACCTTGACACTCATGATATTTGCTACCAAATCCTCGCCGAATTGGTCAATGGCCAGTTCACAAGACTCAAGGTCATCCCCAGTCAAGAGCTCAGGGACAGTTTCTGGGTCGACCTGTATTTGTGCAGGCGCGAGCTCTTCCTCGTCGTCTTTGGCAACAACGATGGGAATGCGCGCTGACAGTAGAGATGGACTATGGGTAGCCGAATCAACGCTGTTGACAGATAACGCATCAAAACTTGTCCAATTAGTGATGCTCTGGTCCACCATTTGATTGTCTGCATGTCCTTTGACTACAAAATTCGATTTGACATTTCTACATATAAGTAAATTTTTCACTTGAAAGGCTTATTTTCTTTTCTTTTCACAAAGATATCATTATAAATTCAAGTATGTCTAGAAAATTTAAGAAACCATTTTTAACCAATGTTGGATGTTCGAACATTGGTTACTGACTCTACTAATAAAACAAACTAGAAATAATGCCTTACAACACACCTGCAAAGAAGGGCCGTCCGACTGGTTCAAAAAGCAAGCCTGGATCCAAGACTCCAGGTCCCAAACCTGCTCATTTAGTGAACCAGGCCCGATTAAGCTTTTCAGTTGCTGCTAAAGCAACAAGAAACATTCTTGGGAGCGAAACACCATTTGCAGTGGGCACAGTGGCAGTAAACTTAAATCAGCCTTTGGGTAATGAAAACGATGCAGCTGTAAACATTGATAAGGTGAGCGATTTAGATTTTTTCAATGATTATAGCCTTTTAATGTAGGTTATCATAATAGATTGTCGAAGAGAAGACAATCCAAAATAAAAAGCTACAAGTAATTAAAGATTTCGATGGTCTCTCTGTTGACACTGAACACAACGCCATTTCCAATAATAGCGAAAATGAGGTACTACACAAACTTATAATATGACTGAGTTCGCAACCTGATACATCGTTAATTTTAGGCTGGCAAGAGTGTTGTCGACAATCAAGCAGAATTGCTTAATGAAGGTGATCGATTTAAAAATAACGAAGAAGCAATAATCGATGAGCTTACTGAAGAGCAATTTCACTCGATCGAAAATCAAATCTCGGAGATTCCTGAGAATGGATGGCTTGACAAGTACCTCGATTCAATCCAAGAGAAGCTCAAAGGTGGTGCCGAACCTGATGAATACAAGAAGGACACACTATGGATTAATCCTTCTAGCACATCTCTCGTATTAAAGAAAAAATTGGATCCTGAATTGCTTTACCTGCCTAGAGTGTGCATATGGTTTCCGCAATTTCTGGCCAAGACGCCCTTAAAATGCCCAACTTCTTAAAAGTCCCTTCTCGCTAAAGAATGGGTACAAAAGACAAAGGCCAGAAGAATCATCGATTTGGATGCATTGACAAATGTCTTTTTTAGCTGCTTCTATCTTTTAGGTGTTAGATTCAAATGTACCAACAAGACAGCCGTACATACTTTCATGGGATATCGATCTGACATCGTGAAGCAATTGCCTGCGTCTGTACGAGCTGATTTCCCCGCTGTGTTGACACATCGCTCCGGATTTTCTACCCAGCTTTTGAGATTGTTGCGCCCACAGTTCCAAAACGCAACCGGCTCCCATAGAATGCGTCAAATTCTAAGGATAAACCATACGTAAAGATTTGGTAAAATTCAGTTCCAGTACTATGATGCTGTAAAAGACAAGCTAAGAGAACAATTCAAGGCCAAAGCATTAATCGGCAACTCATCACCCGCAACAGTATATCCGAAATTTTCATCATTTGGTGACAAGAATGGTTATAATGGATATGTACCTTCAGCAAAGTATTTAAGTCATGTATACTGCTCTATCATAGCCGAACTAAGACCTTACATGGACCAGCACGCTTCGTTGTTAGATGGTGTCGTCCTAAAAGGAGACCATTCTTTTAAGGTATGCTATGTAAATCACACATAAAATTGTTGTACTCAATTTTTGAACTGTAGGTCATTGATCATATGGCCAAAATAAATGGCGTATCTACGTTTTCCTATCTTTACACTGTATTGAATGAATATGAAGAGATTCGTCTTCAAGTGCTCGCGCCCACTAAATCATTGGATCATCTGGCTTCTTCTTTTAACAATATGATGGAAAGCTACACCAGATATGGATTTCAGATGCCTGAATTGTTGTAATCGAGCTTCACAAAAACGACATGTTTGATGCCGGCAAGTGTACCAAACCTGTTTTGCTTCTTTATTTAGGAATTTCGGACATGGTTTACTTGCAAAATTTGTTACTTGCTATATGCTCAGATGCTATAACGTCTTCAAAATTTTGTTTTTGCGATATCTCCATAAGAAAGATAGATATCTAGAAGTGGAGAATGTAGTGAGATACAGTTATTGTACTAGTTTTAGGATGTAATACTTGGCTTGCATCCCAAATCCGCACGAGTATGAAAAATCAGACTTTTTTAAACCATCCCAATTCTCATTTTCCTTTAGAGCTTCTCCATAGATTTTGGGGGAAAAAAAAGCTTTGATCTCAAATTTAATGCTGCAAAGAAAGTTTAAAACTATAACATTATTAGTGATGCCCTGCTTACCGCGGCCACCAAAAATTGTCACTGCCTACTACTGATAAAGGTTAATGCCCATTGCATTCACTGTTTTCTTGTATAACTATGTGTATACTTTCAAATGTATTGTTAACCTATTATTCTCGTCCATTATATGATGATTTTTCTTGGAATTAAGTGAAAAGAAAAAGAAAAAAAATTGACTTAGTATATTAGATTCAAGCTTGACAGCCACGTATTATATATACTACTAGATGCAAAAGTTGGTGCTTATAATTCAACTCTTTTTCATAACACATAATATCTGCGTTTTGCTGTATTTCTTAAAAATCTTCTCAGATCGGCTGCAAATGTATTCAGTCTACACAGTCCTCTTCCTGTCTATAAAGAGCGTTTTGAGTTAAATTGCAAGTATAAAACGTGTTAGCAGCGATGTATATCAACATTTGATTTGCATGTATTAGTCGATCTCTCAGTACAAGGATATTTTCAACTAGTTCAGCCTTCATTCTTACAAGTAGAGTCCATGCTTTTCGCTTTTAGCCGCGAGACCTTTGCAGTTGTCATATAAGACGTGTTTCTTTTAGAAAAGAATGAAATGAAGAATATGGTATCGCACTTCAATATTGCAGTTGGATTAAACGTGACATAGAAGAAGGGAGCCGACCATTTCTCAACGTTACGAATTAGGATTACAAGCCCATTTAAATTAAACTGCTGAAAATTTTGACATAGTGTTAGTATATGATAAAAACAAGGAGAATCCCCACCTTATTTCATGTTGCAGATACGACTGTACTATATGCTTAAATATTCAGCTTGATACGCACAGGCCTCAGGAGAAACCAGAAAAACATTGTTATTTGTATATGTTTATTGAGACAATTTGGCGACCTTAGCACGGCTAAACAACTCTGTTGTTGTTTTCTTCCAGGAGTGCATTTGTTTGCATTTGCTATGTTATATGATACAGATCCTGTTTAGTGCCTCCCATTTAGCATTAAAAACCAAAGCACACTACACATACAGGATACAGTAACAGCTGTTCTTATACACACCATATCTGTTCGTTCAAGCGATGCGTGTAGTATTTTACGAAAAAAAAAAAAAACCACACAAATCCAGTAATTTTCACATTTCTTGCATTTCTAGACCTTAAAGATATCTAGTTCAGTACATCAGTTGCAGTGTGAAGGAGGTCTACCGTATGTCCGAAAACTATGCGCTTTACTGTATGTTAATATAAATATAGAGTTTGTGTAGCAGTTGCGATTTTCACGAGGAAGAAAAAAAAGAAAGTGTTTACACTGGTGATCCCATGGTGATTTTGTTATATTGACAATATCATAACTTAATACACGGGTGTTTCAAGAGTGAGCTAAGTATATAAATAAATAAATATATACTATACTTTTAATACAATACATGCATCACGTACACACCACTTGATGTTATCCTTGAGATGAAAGCATATGATAATTATAATGTTTTTCAAAACGAATGTAAATGCCCCTTCTCCTCTTTATGTGTAAGCTTCGTTGTTTTACGCAACTAAAATTCAAAAAGTTCTAGATTTTTGCATTTTTTATATTTTTTGTATGGTAAACATAACAGGTTTTTCATAGCACAAATTCAAATATTTGTCGTAGGGTTGATTAGAAGCGTAAACGACTTTGAATCTAATACGTAACGCAGCCTTACACATACTACTAGACAAACCAATAAGAGTCATGTACAACAGTCGAAAAGTCAAGAGGTGTATAGATATGTACGCACAAAGTTTTTGCCCCATAATCCCATCTTTTAGCAAGTATTTTTAGTATAAAGTTTTGCCCTGAGCACAGCTTGTTTATTGTCAAGAGAGCAAGTTAAGTAAAAAGAACGATCAGGGAATCACCTGGATAGGAAATGCCATATCGTCTTTTTATTATTTATTTGGATTGGACATCACGTTATTATACTGATGTCTGCTGTAGTGTAGTGAAAATTTGTCAACATAACTTATATTTAACAACACAGTTATATTTTGCATATAGTATACATCAGACACTATCCACAAAACGCATTTTCTGGATGGATAGAATGAGATACAGAAGACATCAGCATCGAAAAAAAAAAATACTAAGATAGCGTAGGCGAGTATCCATAATAAACAAATCTCGCCCGGGTGTGGCTCCTTGAATGGCCCAACTTGATATGTTGTAAGGTGACAAAAAAGATCTTTGTCATACCTAGGGCAAATGCAATATTAAAAGAGACCTGTCGTGTAAAGATAGGTACGAAAAGTATGCTGTAAAAACAAAATGCACTAAACAAGGTGTATATATCTATGAAAGAACTAGATGCAAGACGAAGCATCATTAAAAAGATGGCATTCTATTTTCTATATCATTGTTGCTCTGGCCGGATGAGAGATCCGGACATTAGTTAGTTTTTAGGCATTATTCCAAGACCAAAATGTAGGACAAGCAGCCTTAATTTAGCAAGGTTGGATTATTCAGTGATTTCTTTGGTATCTGTCAGTCTGTGAGTAATAATAAAAAAAAATAGAGAGCATTATGAATTATCCTCCTTGTTTTATCATGTGAGATATTAATATTTTATACCAAAATGCCTTATAGCGCTATCCTTATACAAAACATCAAGATTTCACTGAGTTGTGTCCATTGCTTATTTGAAAAGGCGATATTGGTCATTATGCAAGTGAGCGTCAGCCCATAATGATATACTACCAAGTTGACTGACCAACTTTTTCACTTTTTGAGGTTACTGAACTTTTTGTTTGAAACGCTTAAGTTTAAAATTTTACTTTTTGGTATAAATAAATGATTTAAAAGCACACTTCCTCCTCCTTTCTCTCTCTCTCTCTTTCTCTCTTGTATACATATATTCTTTTTCATTTACTTTGTAATATACATAAATAATTTATTCGTACATATAAAAAAAAACCACAAAAAAGTAGACAAAATGACTTCGACAGCTGTTAGGTGAGCGAGATGGCACAATATGCTAAACGCTTGACAATGTTATATTAAAACGTCTTTGCAGAGTCGCATTACGTGTACGACCTTTAACCCAAAAAGAACAATATTCCAACTGTACAGAATGTATTTCATTTATACCAAATCAACCACAGATCTTAATTGGAAAAGACCACTCATTTACATATGATTATGTATTTGATACAAATTCGTTGCAACAGTCGATATATGAGACAAGTGTCGTACCCCTAGCAGAAAAATTTGTTGATGGGTAAACAAGTTGGATTTATTATTTACAAAATTTTTATTCTCTAACGTGATAATCATCAGTTTCAACGCAACTATCCTAGCTTATGGCCAAACAGGATCTGGAAAAACATTTAGTATGGGCACTGCCCTTGACGAGCACACTGATTCAGAGCAGCAAGGTAATCTAGCAGCATTGCACTATGCATGTATTTTATGATATTAATGTTTTCTTTACACATTACAGGTGTTGTCCCTAGATTCATTTATGATTTATTCCAAAGATTAGACGCCAAAAAGCAATCTCAGAAAGTGTTAGATTACCAAGTCTATGTTTCCTTTTTAGAGCTGTACAACGAAGATTTTGTAGATTTGCTAAATGCATATTCCCAGACACACAACAGAAAGAGATCGAATTCTGTCTGTCATTTTGCACCACCGCCTTGCGAGGTACAAATACGTGAAGATGTCCATGGCCAAATCTATTGGAGTGGTGTTCGCGAAGAGCCCTGCTCAAGTCCTGACGAGCTATTGAGATATCTCACCAAGGGGTCTCTGTGTCGCACAACCGGATCAACAGATATGAATTCCGTTTCTTCCAGATCACACGCCATTTTTTCTGTCGTCCTCAAGCAAAAAGTGCCCGAAGCTAGCAGCGAAGATGCCGTCGCCACTGAGCAAGACCAAACCGTGCCAACAAAAGACACTGGCAGCAATAACAGCAATACGCTTGTCAGCAAATTCCATTTTGTTGATCTAGCTGGCTCAGAAAGAGTAAGCGTTTATTGATATTTGTATTTTGACAAAAAAAAAAAAAAAAATTTACCCCTGGATTTAATCATTTCTCGATTACATTAATAGTTGAAACGCACCAAAGCAGAGGGGAACCGCGCCCGTGAAGGCATATCCATCAATTCCGGCTTGCTTGCACTGGGCAATGTAATCAGCGCATTGGGTGACGAGTCCAGAAAATCAGTGCACATTCCTTACAGAGACTCCAAGCTAACTCGGCTTTTGCAAGATTCGCTCGGGGGCAACTCGCAGACGTTAATGATGGCATGTGTGTCCCCATCAGACTCCAACTTTTTGGAAACACTGAGCACATTAAAATATGCAAATCGTGCTCGAAATATTAAGAATAAAGTAACCATCAACCAAGAATTTGCAGGTTCCTCAGTCGAAGTGAATCAACTTCGAGCACAGGTAGCAAGATTAAAGTTAGAGTTGAATGCTCTTCGTGCCAACTTTACCCCTTCTTCAGGAGGCATGAAGTCAACAACAACAACAACAACAGCAGCAACAGACGGTAATGTTAGCTCATCTGACATGATGATCAATAACATGCTTTACAATAACGAAACTGCCGGTGGTGGATCAACTGCAGCTGCCAAGGCCCTCAAGGAGGAAATCGATCGATTAAAAGCTCGCCTTACATCCATGTCTGATGATATCTGCAGAATCACAACCGAAAGAGACTCCCTGCAAATGGAGAGAGAATTAGCACAACACATGAACTCTGAAGAATGGCCAAATTTGATGGACCAGCTGCATCGTAGACCCTCCTCAGCTTCGCTCACAGACCCCAACATGCCAATCAGCTCTCTGCCTATCATCAGCCAATACCAAAAGACAATACAAAGCTTACGGACTGAATTAACTGACACTCAAGAAAGACTAGCGTTTTCAGAATCTATCCGTGCGCCATTAATGCACGCTATGGCTGTGCCACCAAGCGCAAATGCCACTCCTCACGCGTCTTTCAGAACCCACATTGAGCAGCAACAAAGGCAGCATTCGTCTACAACTAGTAGACGCCGTGGCATTGGCAAAAAGAGACGCAACCTCAATGGAAGTACAACCACTTCTAGAAATGTCACCTTTCGATCTACAAAACGCTCCAAAGTCCCCAACATGTCCACTGTTGTCAATAAGAATACCAGCTCTGTCACTGTTTACAACAAACAAAGCAGCAGCAGCGGCAGCGGCAGCGGCAGCGGCAGCGGCAATAAAAACAACAATAGCTTGGATGACGACGATGAGCAAGATTTACAAGAATGGCTCAAGGCCACCATGGGCTCCATTCAAACATCCGAGTCCTCTGGCCTAAGAATAGACGCTAAAAACTCTATTTCCAATGCGAGATCGCAGATTGACAAGGCATTGAGAGTTCTGGACGAGTTCAAGGTATGCTTTAAAAATGGCCCATAATCACCACATTCCTATTTTTACTGACACACATATTCACATGCTCAGATCAAGGAACCGGAGCCTGAAGCAAACCAGGCAAGTGTTTAACTCATACAATTACAGTGCAATGCAGGAAAACTAACCGGATTACCATATAAAAATATAGGTTGAATACGACTGTGATCTTTTGAATGACGACGAACTGTTTATCAAGCTGCAATCTGATGATATTCAAAGCCTGTTTGGCGATTTAGAAGAGCAAGAAACCAGTGCCACCACAGAAGATGTAAATAATCAATCATTGTCCTGCCACCTAAAACACTTGAGACTAACCTCCTTGAATAGGATGAAACCTCTGCAAGTACTCCTCGTTACAGAATGGCCTCTACTGAAACAATGATGACTGACGACAATGATCTCGCTGACTTTTACGAGAGCAACCCTCAGCTTCATCGCATGCTCAACCAGATCCAAAGCGACATCCAAGTCAATGAAGACCTGGTGCTGCAACTGGAAAAGACAGAAGTTGAGTACAGCCAAATGCGCAAGAAGTTTGAAAAGAAACTGTTTTCGCTCCGTGATGAAATCTTGAGTTTGCGTCAACAGCAGCAGCAACAGCAGCAGCAGCAAAGGAAAGAAGCCGCCGCTGCTGTCGCTGCTCCCGCCTCGACAACCACAACAGCCGCAGCCTACAACATGAACAGCATCCGCCACGCCTACGAAGCCAAGATGAAGAATCTCATGACCCAATTGTCTGAATTGCGCCGCAAGTACAGCCAAACCTCAAGCACCATGCAAAGCTCTCGCAACCAAAATGAAAGCATGCTGCGTGCGTTGCGCGTCAATGTTGAGAGCCTCAAGGTAGAGAAACGCCGCATGATTAAACGCATGAAAGACGAAGCCGAGCGCGTCAAGGAAAAGCTGCACAACCATGAGCGCGAGATTCAGCAGTTGCGCCGCAAGCAAACAAAAGACAATGAGATCAAAAAGAAGCTTGAGCGCGAAGTCAAGCAAATGCAGCTGGTGATTGGCAAAAAAACAGACGAGTCTGTCGTCACGGCTGAAAAGCTCAAGTCTTTGGTCAAGATCCTCAAGAAGGCTGTGCGTGAGGGTGGCGTACTCGATGAAAATCTGCTGGCTAGCTGTGGCTCTCTGCTGGATATCGGCTCGGCCTTGGTTCAGTCTTCTCGCGTAGGCCGTATGTCTCGCAGTAGACGCAACAACAGCAACGGCAGAACAAATCGCCGTCGCCAACAAGAGTACCAGGGCATTACTGCAGAAGTAAGAGCGGCTAAAAAGAAGACCCTGTTGGACAACGCTCTGTATCAGCTCATTCAAGGAAAGCAGGCGGTTGAAGAAATGAGACAGCTGCTTGCCAAGCGAAACGACCTTTCTCAAAGAAAGATTGAATATCAGTCTGAGCGCGAGCTTTTGGTGCTCGATCAGGACACCAAAGATCTTTCTTCGATCGACAATGCGTTCAGACAAGTCATTGACGAAAACATCGAGACAGTCGAGGCTGAAATCTCGTACATCAATGCTCGCATCCATGCAATCCACAACGATGCTGCTGCAGAAATCATGCAAGAGGATGAAAACGACGACGAAATCATTGATATTGGCTCCGTCACCAAAAAAAGAGTAACCTTTGTCGAAACAAACAATGTTCAAGAGCAAGAAGAAGACAACTGGCATGACATAGATGCTCTTGAAGAACGCTACAGTCTCCCCGCAAGCGCTGGCCCTGAGCAGTCGCTCGAAATGATCTCCAAGATATTCAAATCCTTGGCCGACGACGAAGCCAAGTACGTCATGGAAACCGTAATTGACGATATTGTATTGCTTCGCATGGAAGAGCACAACAACAAGATGTCAATTCAGCAGCTCGAGAAGAATACCCAAGATCTGAGACGCACCTTGATTGTAATGAAGAAGGCCGCCATTGAAACAACCATTGAAAATGAAAAGCGACTGAAGCGGATGTCCCTGCAGCAGCATGGTGGTACCGGCAGCTCCCACGCAAGTGGCTCTGGCGGATCTCGTCGCACTTCCATGTCCAGAGAATACTCGAGCTCCAAGATGAGCTGTCGTTCTTCGCCCACCAACGAAGACTCGAGCGATGCCGACTCTGCAATCGATCTGCACAATGAAGACCAGTACCAGCATATCGAAACCATGTTTGAAAAGATCTACACCGATGGCCTTAGCGGAAAAATGCCCACTTATGACTATGGCGTGGCCATGGCTGAGGCCACAGCACCTGTCATGATGGCAGAGAACGAGCTCAGTCCTTACCTTCGTCCCCGTCCGGTCACAGCTCTGGCTGGATCAAAGGTCAGTTCAGACAAAAACGGAGTAGCAGTTCAAGCGCCCATGAAGCCGTCTACCTCGCCACTTGTAAGCCGCCGCCGTGATTCCATGTCCTCGCCTGAGCAATTTCTGCTTCAATTTATGCAAACTCCCAAAGACGTCCGTCCACCTCCACCGTCTTCGCCGCTGATGAAACCTGCTGAATTCGCGAGATACCAACAGGACCGTGAATCCTCCACGAACTCTTCTGCTCGTAACAGCCGCAACTATGCTACCATTCCAAGACGCTCCTCCCTGCAATCAGACAGCGGCTCCTATTGTTCTATCTACTCCTCCAATCATGGATATAGCCAGCAAATGATCCGTGCTTCCTCCGGTGGTAAGCTCACTTCGTCTACGGCCTCCCACGATTCAATGCTCAATACTGCTGGCGCCCCTCCTCCTCCACAACCACCTACTACTATACTCAGCCGTAGAAGAGCCTTTTCATTCCAACAACCTCCATCTCCTACGCCGCATGCTGCTCCTACTTACAACACACGTAGACGCTCATTGCTGCGAGAACTTTCAAATAACGAATCAGATCAGGTGCCTGTACATAACAACAAACAACATTTTGATTACTCGAATCACGGAACTGCTCTTATCCCCACTTTCAGCAGCCACAACAACCTGGGATCAATGTATAGCGCAGGCAACAGTGGCAATCGTCCTCACTCTGTCTTGGCCTTTCATGCTGCCGCTGCTGCGTCCACGCCAAGACCCGTCAGTAGCAAAGCAGCTATATATCCTAGCGCAAGAAGAGAGTCTCCAAACAACTCGTTCGAACTGAGAAAGTCTGCTGTTGCAAATAATGTCTTTGATCGTTTGTCATCTGGCCATACACATGCTTCTCATGCGAAAAAGAAACTAGGTGGCTATCAGCGTTATTCTTCTAGTAGCATTGATGATTTGCGTATGCAGTGGGCAAATGAATTATCAGAGCGAAATGAAGAGTAATCAAAATTTGGGAAGAAAAAAAAATCTGTCATATATTTACTTATCGATATTCATATATTTATCATTTAAATAAAACCAAAAACTGTTGTATATTATTATTACCATATAAATAATACATGAATCTATCACTAATGACAATATCAAAGGCTTATTATAATAGGGCGGAGGAAGGGCTAGATGTAAAAGATATGGTGTCATTCGGAATAGGCTCGAGAACAGTAAAAGGTGGCCTCGACATTGACAAAGTAGATGTGGATGTGGCAATGCTGAATCCGCTGCTTGCAAGGCTTAATTTAGTGCTTGTAGTAGTAGGAGGAAGAGAAGAAGGCTGCTTGTCTCTTTTCTGGACACAGATTGGCACAATACGATCGTCTCCTATACAGTTGATGTCAATTCCACCTCCAGGGATGCTAGAGCCTGTATACAATGTCAGGCAATTGGAGCTATAGTCAGTAGCATCCCAAGATCTGTTAAAGTAGCACGTATTAGCATTTGTATATTTGAAAAATACATAACATACCTGATCCAAGCGTGAGACATTGGGCCACGACAGTTAAACAGTAGAGCGGTAGCATCCACAAAGTTTTGGTTTGAAATTGGAGCTAAATCGCCACCATATTGGCTGCACACTACAGCTGCATTCTCTTTGTTTGTTTCATGATGAGGAATGAAGAATGGCGATTCTTCCTGGCAGACTTGTTCATTTTCATTGACATCTTGAGCCGTCAATAAAGAATCATTCATCATATCCGGGTGCTCCGACAGCAGACTGTTGCTGTTGCTGTTGATGTCGTTATGAAATATTGCTGGTGAAGCCCAAGAATTGGCTGTAAAAACTAGTGATACTACGAAAAAGCTTTTGCGAAACAGCATGATATTCACACATATTCCGAATAAAAAGGCACAAGTATTTATATATATTACCCCCCAAGAATGTTGAAGGCTATTTCAAACTTAAATGTTTATGTTTATTATTATTATCATCACCAACGCAAAAGGTCAAGTTTTAAATGTATTTACAACTTGTATTCAGCAGGCTCAATAGTTTCGTGCTTAAATTGCTTCTTGCCCGATCCATAATCACCAGCACCTTCGCCATTCCCAATGAGCTTGTATTTATAGATCACCAAGCCCTCTAATCCAACAGGGCCACGGGCATGTGTCTTGTTTGTGCTTACACCAACTTCAGCTCCAAAACCGTAGCGGAACCCATCAGCAAAACGGGTGCTAGCGTTCCAGTAACATCCAGCAGCATCGACGCGGGTCATGAAATAGTCGGCAATGTCCTTGTTTTCAGTAACAATACAATCTGTATGTTTAGAGCCATGTTCGTTGATGTGAACGACAGCAGCATCCACATCAGCAACAGATTTGACAGCCATAATCAAGTCCAAGAACTCTGTATAATAGTCTTCATCAACAGCCTTTTCGAGCTTTGTTTGCTTGTAATTTGATGGAATATTAGAGGATTGCATTAAAAAGTCGAGAGTGTCTGGATCGCATTTGAGTGCAACACCGGCTTCTAAAAGATCCAACGCAATCTTGCTGAATTTCTCATTGTTTAATAAAGATTGGTTTACTAGTAATGTTTCAGCAGAATTACAAGCAGCGGTATAATTTGTCTAGCAGTAATAATGAGATACTCGTATTTTCATTGCTTTTTTTTTTTTTTTTTTTTTTTTTTTTTTTTTTTTTTTTTTTTTTTTTTT
>MU619251.1:133223-183484 GCA_025201805.1 Parasitella parasitica
CCCCCCCACACCCCTTTATCCTTGTTTTTGAAACTTGATGAAGGATGAAACCTTGCAATAAAATAGCACCTTGTATATACAATACTGCTATGCAAATCCGATGATGGATGCGTCACAGACTGTTTTCCAATTGTTTATGGTTATATTAAAAATGCCTTGTCAATCATTTCATCAACATCAAAAGTTTCAACATTTATAAAATGACGCTGACGGTTGTTTTGGTTACTCCTTTAAACTGTTTGAAGCTCGAAGCTGTGTAATGGAAAAAATCAGTTGATATACGTACAAAATATAAACATTGTTTTTTTCTACATTTTAAATTAAAAATCATGGTTTTTCCGAGATCCATGTAAATAATAGAAAATCGCTACAAATCAGAGAAAAACTTGAATACAATCGAGACCCCTTTTCTACTTGATGTTTAGTTCTGCAGCACTTGGTAGTATATATCCACCAATAAAACTTTACAGAAAACATGTCAAATTGGAGAAACAAAAAAAACAAAAAAAACTTTTTCCTTTTTTCTGTGCTTTTTCTTTGTTTGTTCATGCTCGTGCAAAAAAAGTTATCAGTGAGATGCGTCTCTGTATTCAGGCGTTGTCTCACAACACTTTGCGCTCCTCAAAAAGGCGATCTTGTCGTTATGGCCATGTCAGGTGGGGTTGATTCTAGTGTCTCGGCTGCACTCTTAAAGAAACAGGGATACAACGTCCGCGGTATTTACATGCGCAATTGGGACACTTCAGACGAAAGGGGCGTATGTACAAGTAGAGAAGATTGGCAGGATGTCCAGAAAGTATGCAAGCGGCTAGACATCGAATGCGAACACGTGGATTTTGTCAAGGAATACTGGAACGATGTGTTTGAAAAGACATTGGATGATTATGCCCGAGGACTTACACCCAATCCAGACATTGCCTGCAACAGTTTCATCAAATTTGGCGCATTATTGGACAGAATACCGAAAAATGCATGGTTTGCCACAGGCCACTACTGCCGCTCAGTCAATGGCAGATTGCTGCGTGGGCTAGAGCACAACAAAGATCAGTCATACTATCTCTCCACTGTGCCTGAGCAGGCACTTTTGCGGACTATTTTCCCGCTGGGAGAAGTCGAATCGAAATCCACAGTGAAACAATTGGCAAAAGAATTGGGCTTACAGGACATTGCATCCAAGAAAGAGAGCATGGGCATATGCTTTGTAGGGCAGCGTCGACGGTTTGCTGAATTTTTGGAGCAATATATTGATCAGCCACCTGGCCCTGTTGTAAATCTGGATAATGGTCAATTGATTGGTCAACACCAAGGTCTTTTTGGTTACACGATTGGTCAGGCATCCCGCATCTGTCATGGTTCAGAAAAATGGTTTGTAGCACAAAAAATCATGAGTGAAAACAAATTGGTATGTGTTGCGGGCTCAAACCATCCTGCTCTTTTTCACAATGGCTGCATAGCGCGTGATTGGGTCTGGATCCACCATGGCCCACCAAAAGGTTTTGATGGAAGCATGGTGGTTGATGCTCAGATCAGATACAGACAGTCGCCGGAAAAGGCGATTTTGTCATGTCAACCAGACGGTCAATACAGCGTTCGCTTCATGAATCCGATACGTGCAATAGCACGTGGCCAGCAAGTAGTAGTTTGGGATCAAGATTGGTGTTTGGGTGGCGGTGTAATTGAACGAGTTTTGTAAACAAAATTCACATTGGATTTCCTGTGTAATTCTTGAGATGATATGAGACGCATTAAATATATAGGTTTAAAATACAATTTCTCGCTATATATTTATACATATACGAAAAAAGAATCCGGCTGACTCGGTCTTGGCTTGTACGCATAGACATGGAATCTACCAATCTGGCTTCATCTACAGAAGATGATCTAATTGTTTACAAATGGTCCTTCTGCTCTTGCAGAGCCTTTTTATATTGCCGAAAGCCAAGCTTTTACAAGAATCAATACACTAGTTGAAGCGCTTTGAAAACTGGAAACGAGAAGCTGATGTTACGGGATTACATTCAGCCCAGTAATCCGATACCATAATTCAATTTTTTCGATCGATCATTGATGGATACTTTATACTTTTACAACATATACCATGGCAGCTTTAAAGACAATGAAAATTGTCCACGTCAACGATCTAGCACATTATATAGCCCTCATTACATTCAATAATATGTTTCTTCTTGCATTATACTATTCTAGTCTATTTGACTGTAATATTCTTATGTAATACACTGCTGCTGGTATCACGAACACTTTTAATTACATGATTCGAAATGCTAAGAATGCAGTATGAGATGTTTTGATAATAATGATCATGACATGGTACTGCAAAAATATCATGATTTTAGTGGTGGTAAGTGAGCTAGGTATTTTCCTCACACCACTGTAAGACGAGAACGAAAACTAGCATATTCTCCCATCTGGCATAATACGTTTGTCTTGGATTATACCGAGAACCATTTCTGACAGGTTGAATACAAGCAGGAAATCGTGAATAAATAGTATTAATACTAATAGGAGTCATCCTTTTGGAATATATTCTCGTTGTTTTTGTTGTTTGGATAAAACGTTAGCAGCAAACACAAATTATCAATGGCTCTAGGGTTGATTATCCCTTCAGGTGGAAATCTAGTAGAGAGAGAGAGAGAGAGAGAGAGAGAACATCTATATCAGAACAGCGTAACAGGGCCTCTTTGAATCCTATAAATTCTTGATAAAATTGGGTTTTTAGCTATTGCTTTGAGGTACGAACGGCGGTTGCGCATTGGAGTTGCGCTGCTTGAAGACGCAATGTCTTTATATGCTCCTGCAACTTTAAGAGCAAGTTTATAATAGGACGTAATTGACCCCCCAAGTATATCTTTAACATTAGCCAAGATGGCTGTGTACATCTCTCCAGCTTTATTGATGGCAGATGGCAGAGTATATTTAAATGGGAGCAATTGGTAGCCGGAGACATTCAGTGGCCCTCCAAATGAATTGCGATCATAGCCGTACCGCTTAGAGTATCATGCTCAGGCAATCGCCCACGGCCTTTTTCTTCAATTATCAGAGACAACTAAGCGTCTTGAAAAATAACATGTTGAAGAAAATCGAACTGTAGATTGTCAAACTCATGCAAGAATGTTTGTCGCGAAAAAGTTGCCTATTAACGCAAAATATCTATGCAGGAATTTTGCTGCTTTTTTTTATATAATTTCAGCAATTCCAAGATTTGCCGTCGTTGATGGATACAAAGAGATGGAAAGAGCCAGATGTGCAGTTTCTCGACCGTTGGTCCGCTCAGGGTCCAGTTTTGAAGCACATTGACCACGCCTGAGCACACTTGAACAAAAAGTTTGAAGAAAGAAGATACAAAATCATAAAAGCCAAGGGATTAGAACTAGCTCACATCACAGAAGGAACAAAGTAGAGTCCAGTATTATGAAGAAGCTATGAAGAAGCTGAGAGGCTACTTTCTTTTCTTAATTTGCGCAGGACAATCATTTGAATAGCCTTTTATGATTAACAATGTCTTGCAAAAAGTCCAGAACGATTTTAAAATGGGGAAAAATCAAGGTTATGTTTGTTGATTTATGTGTAAATAATAGTAGCTAGATCATGACTTTTATGTATAGTGTATATATATATAAAAAAAAGAGGTAATAGTAATGTATAATAATATTTAAAAAAGTTTTTCTAAAAGAAAAGATATGCGAACAAGAAAGCTAAGACAGCAACACCTAACACAACTTGGGGGGGATATCCCTCGGTGGGACGAGGTTCCTCTAAGGCAGCCAAATGCTGATGAACAGCATCCAAGGGTTGAACCGTAGGCGCTAGTTTTCTGGAGCTGGTTCCTGTTTGATTACGGGCTCGCAGACCCTCCTCCTTCCTTATGTCGTTCAACTGCTTCTCAAGATAAGCGATTCTTTCTAAAGCCTCTTTCAATTCTTTATCCTTGCTGCTGTTATCAACTCGACTAGCAGAAGCAGGAGCAGCTGATGAGGTTGTTAAGGACGATGGGGCGTTTGCTGTTGCAGGTGCAATTGGCTCGGTAATTGCAGCTGTGCTCAATGAAACAGGAACAGGAGCTGAAGTTTCAGTAGCAGTGTTGCTGACGGAAGGAGTAGCGGAGGAAATGGGTGTTGGTACATGGTCTGAAATCTCTCTTGAAGCGGCAGTAGCGGCGCCAGCAGCTAGAGCAGCAGCAATAGGAGCAGGAGCATTCGTTTTATTAAGGAGTTCCTCTTTCTGATGACTAGGAACAGCAGGAGGCTGCTGAGAAGGTTCAGATTGAGCAGCGGATGATGCAATTCCATCGGTAGTTGTAACCGGTTCGGGAATAGAAGGCTTGATTGCAAAAATTAATACATGATAAATGATACATTAAGCACCCTTAAATATTTAAATACCTGTGTTTCATTCAATTCACTGGCATCTTCTTTATGATTAACAAAAGCACATTTGAGTTTGTGCTGTTGCATGCTTTCCTTCTTATTTACTTCAATATAGCTCCACTATTACAGGTTTGATGTGAGCATCAATTTGGGATAAAGTAAATTACTGCTTAAAACCTACCAAAGTTGCAAGATCAGCTTGCTCGTATTCCGGGTCGACCAAAGCCGTTTGTACCAGAAACTTGTCTTTGCACTTGAAATCCTCTGGAAGATCCTCCTTGAAAGGCTGTAAAATAACTGCGAGAAATCCGTTAATTTTCCTTGGTCTTTTTCTTTTTCCTTTTTTTTTTTTACGATCCTTACTTTGCACTTCAATTTCAGAATTGGGTTCAATACGCCCAGAGTTGGGTCTGACACAGTATTGCTTTGGGGCAGTGGTCTTTACTTTGAAAATAACTGGCTCTGACCCAGAGTTCTTTACACGAATCACTTCTTTAACCACGCGTGTAAAAGGGCCTACAAACTCCTTTGTAAGAATACATCTCCCCTCCCGCTTCTCTGCTATATCCCTTACCGTGAAACTCCAATTGTTCTGCTGGTTCGATATTAACTGACATATCCTCGGTAAAAGATTTTTTTTTCTCGTAAAGAAAAGAAAAAGAAGAAGAAAAAGAAGAGAATAAGAATATGTAATGATATATAGTAATGAATCACATGTTGCTACAAACTAAAGAGAGCCAAAACGTTTTTATTAAAATGCCGCGCTGGTTTGTCATCAAATGTCCATGAAATCTCGAATTGATAGAAGCAACTATCACTTCTACTGCTAGATGATTGAGGTTACTATAGAGACAAAAGGTCAAGCAGAGTTTGCAAGCAACACAATGTTGCAGATGAAGAGCATACACATACTGAAAGGTAATGTAATTGCTCGATCAGTATAATACACAGTTGTAGTGAACATATGTCTATACGGAGGCTTGAGATATGAAGCCCCACGTTTCAATTTTACGTGTGATATTGTGCATTCGTTTATCATCAGATTCATGTAAAGTTTAAGTAATATATAATAAAATATTAATAATTTTAATGCTTATACAAAAAGGTCAATCCCTTGTGTAGTATATGCTGAGCTTCTTCGTTACTTACCTCGTTAAAAGGAAACACCTTTGTGCTGAACTCTATTCAAAACCATTCTTCGTTTTTGTAGAGTATCGATACGCATGAAGCTTTACATTGCCATGCTGTGTGTCAATTTCGTTTTACGAAAAAGTCAAACAAGCATCACTCTGAACAGCAGCGAGCTTTGGCTGTCTTTATACTACTAATTTTTCGTAAGAAAATATGTAGCATGTATTTCATACGATTCTTATTTTGTATATCTAGGTTGCAGGTGCATTCTTTGTAAGATTTGTCTGTAGATAATCCTTCAAGTGTTGCCAGCACATGGGGCGGAGTATATTTATGCTGCTATACCAAGTCATGATATGCGGATCCAGGAACAACATCTCAGTAAAGTAATTGGAAAAGGCTCTCTCCAGCCTCATCTTATTTAACTACAAGTGCATTCGTTTGATTCAAGGCTGAGAAAAGAAGCAATGTGCTAACGTACATATACTCAAGAGGAAATTACTTAGTTGGGATCGTGTAGAGAAGTTTGCATTCTGTTTCAATGGCAAGAAAAAGGGCATCACCTTGCTGCTGTTGCGCGAGGGAAATTAAACTGACGAAAAAAAGGAACCGCTCCTCTTCCTCCCTTTGTTACCTTCCAAAAACCTTCAACACCCCTTTTGTATTACAATAAAAGAAGTTGCTAAAAAAAAAAAAAGTTCCTCTCCTCCTCCTCGTCCTCCTCATTGCACCCCCTTTTTAAATAGACCATAATTGCTTCTGCACATTTTCTTCTTTTTTCTTCTTGATTTTTTTTTTTTATTCTTCAAGTTAAACATCAATCAAATTACGCAATGAGAGAGATTATTAGTGTTCACGTTGGCCAGGTAAAGAAAACCACTATTGCATCAATGGGATGCTTGATTCCATGACGAGGATAGTAATCTAATGTTGATGAATAGGCTGGTATTCAAATCGGTAATGCTTGTTGGGAGCTTGTAAGTATATGAAATTGACAAGCAAGGCATTTGACTAAACATATCAAAAACAAAAAACAAAAAAGTACTGTTTGGAACACGGAATCCAACCTGATGGTCTTATTCCTGAAGAGCAAGAAATCACAAACCACTCCTTCTCCACTTTCTTTAGCGAAACTGGCAACGGAAAGCATGTCCCTCGTACAGTCTTTGTCGATTTAGAACCAACCGTAGTTGACGAGGTGCGCACTGGTGCTTACAGACAGCTCTTCCATCCTGGTACGTATACGCTGGAGCTGGTTGCTTTTTTTTACGCGTTGAGCTGTATAATTTACCTTTTTTTTTTCAGAGCAATTAATCACTGGCAAGGAAGATGCCGCCAACAACTATGCTCGTGGTCATTACACCGTTGGCAAAGAGCTGGTCGACTCTGTTCTGGACCGCATTCGTAAGTTGGCTGATAACTGTACCGGTCTACAAGGCTTCTTGGTCTTCCACTCATTTGGCGGTGGTACTGGTTCCGGATTTGGTGCTCTCTTAATGGAGCGCCTTTCGGTCGACTATGGCAAGAAATCCAAGCTTGAGTTCTCTGTATACCCCGCTCCTCAAGTCTCTACGGCCGTCGTCGAACCTTACAACTCGATCCTGACCACACACACTACCTTGGAGCACTCTGATTGTTCATTCATGGTTGACAACGAGGCCATTTACGATATCTGTCGCCGTAACTTGGACATTGAGCGCCCCACCTACCATAACTTGAATCGCTTGATCGCTCAAGTCGTCTCGTCCATCACTGCATCGTTGCGTTTTGACGGCTCTCTCAACGTGGATATGAACGAGTTCCAAACCAACTTGGTCCCCTACCCTCGCATCCATTTCCCTCTGGTCACTTATGCCCCTATTATCTCCAAGAGCAAAGCTTCCCATGAGCAACTCTCTGCCGCCGAGATTACATATTCCTGCTTTGAACCCAACAATCAAATGGTAAAGTGTGATCCCCGCAAAGGTAAATACATGGCCTGCTGTTTGCTGTATCGTGGCGATGTTGTTCCCAAGGATACCAATGCTGCCATTGCTGGCATCAAGACCAAGCGTACTATTCAATTCGTTGATTGGTGCCCTACTGGTTTCAAGGTGGGTATTAATAACCGAGCCCCTGCTGTAGTCCCTGGTGGAGATTTGGCCAATGTTCAGCGTGCTGTATGTATGTTATCCAACACTACAGCTATCGCTGAAGCTTGGGCTCGTCTTGACCACAAGTTTGATTTGATGTATGCCAAGCGTGCGTTTGTTCATTGGTATGTTGGTGAAGGTATGGAGGAAGGCGAATTCTCTGAGGCCCGTGAAGATTTGGCTGCACTCGAGAAGGATTACGAGGAAGTTGGATCCGACTCGTTGGGCGACTCTGAAATTGAAGAAGAAGAGATTGAATACTAAGCATAGCTGTCGTTACTTTATGATGCAAATGTTTCACGTTGATGTTTATCAGTACGGCGTCCAGTTATTTACCCTTTCCCCCCCCCCCTTTTTTTTTTTTTTCATTCTTTTTCTCTATAATAAACAACTCCGTTAAACAAACACATAACCCTTTTTGTCTCTCTTCTATACATATACATATACACTCTTTACTGTAAGCATTGCGTCTGATGTATCGCATCATATTCTAACATAGCGTTTTGCCTACAACAGATGTCCGTCCCTGGTAACAAAAGCTGTTTGCACGCATAACATGCGCATTTTTTAACACGGTTTTTCACAGTTGCATTCAACGATATTGGCAAGCCTGCAAAGGATCTTTTAGGCAAAGACTACCCAGTTGGCGGTGTCAAGCTCGAGGTCAAGACCATTGCTTCTAATGGCGTTGTAAGTAGCTTGGGCGTGTGTGGATGCTTTGTAGAGACTAACACACTGCCGCTAGACTTTCAAAGTGAACGGCCATCGCGATAACAAGACTGGCATCATTATCGGCGATCTCGAAACGAAATGGGCTGATAGAAAGAAGGGCATTTCCGTTACTGAAGTTTGGACTAGCTCGAACCATCTCAACGGCAAGCTTGAACTGGAAAACAACATTGCTAGTAAAGTATACCTGCAGCAGTGTCCTCTGATCTGTGCTCAACTAACCCAGATTTCTGATAAAAGAGGGCCTCAAGGTGGAAGTTATCACCTCACTTCTCCCCTCCATCAACGAAAAGGGTGCCAAAATCAATGCTACTTACAAACAACCAAACATTCACACTGTTGCTACCCTGGATGTTGTCAAGGTAATTTATTCGAGTTTTGATCTAATTGGCTGTACATCTCACAGCTTGGTTTAGAGAAATATGATCCTTAATTCAGTCGTTGGCCGTGATGGCTTCCTTGTTGGTGGCGAAATTGCCTACGGAGCCAAGGAAGCAAAGGTAAGGTTTAGGTGGATCAACGTGCATGAGAGATATCTGCCGTCTCACTGTATAAACCACTATGTATTTAGATCAGCAGATACCATGGCGCTATCGGATACGCTACTCGTGAATATGCCATTGCTGTTCATGCCACCAACAGCATGTCGCAATACACTGCCTCTTACTACCACCGCATTAATCCGGACCTGGAAGCTTCTGGAAAGGCTGTTTGGAACAACAAGGACTCTATCAATGGTGTTGCTCTTGAAGTTGGTGCTAAGCTTCGTCTTGACGAAACCTGTTTTATCAAAGGCAAGATGACCAATGCAGGTGTTGTAGGTGCCTCTTTCACCCAAACTGTCCGCCCTGGCGTAAAGGTCAACATTGGCGCTGCTGTAGATACCAGCCGTTTGAGCGAAAATGCTCACAAGCTTGGCATTGCCTTGACCTTTGAAAATTAAACGAATAAAATCACCGCATGCATAAACAGTTACTGTGTAAATCTTTCATACAAAAAAAAAAAAAAAAAAAAAAAAAAAAAAAAAAAAAAAAAAAAAAAAAAAAAAAAAAAAAAAAAAAAAAAAAAAAAAAAAAATGAAATCCTGCTCAAGATCTTGCATAGCGTGGATGAAAAGACGCAGTTCATTTGCACCCTCGTTTGTCGTAAATGGAACAACGTATTGCAGCATTGTTATCTTAAAAAGTTCGCTGTCAGGCAACATGCGCTGCTGACTGAACTTGCGCAAGTAAGCAATAAAAGCACTAACCTCAGGAGGTTGGTAGTTTTGAAATAACAGCTACTCCTAACTTGAGATCTCTTTATTATGTGCAGCAAACAGATCTATTGGCCGTTGGAAAGCAAAGACTTTGAGAGCAAATAAACAGAGGGATGTTAGCAAATGGTAGATTCTTTTCTCAGATCTTCTAATGCAAAGAATTTGACAAGTCTGAAACTGGCGCATTGCATCAGTAACTCTGTGAAAGTGTATCTACACCCCGAATGTTTTGATGCGTTCTTCGAACAGTTATCTCTCAGCCACATAGACATTGACATTCCCGAATGCCATGTAATAGTAGTGTGAATATATATATATATATATATTATAAAAGGGGGGGGGGAGCTCTCTGATGACAGAAGCGCCATTCATGAACAACATTTAGCTTGGGTTTCATATTTTTATATGCATAGTTAATGATGACATTATCGTATATCTGGACATTACTCACGCGTAGGCAGTAAGGAAAGTGAAAGATATTAACTTTATTAAATATCTGGTGATTTCGATTTACCTTGCACTTTTTTTGGTGTGTGTGTCGTACGAGCTGATAAGATACTCTGTGTATTGAGCAATTCAGCTCATGGAAAGCTTAGATAAATAGGCACTATATATCATCATGTGAGCCAACTATAAATTTTCTGACTGAATGAACAAATCAAATCAAATTTCTGTCGTTTTCACGTATCACATCGGTTAAACTGCAGCATGGGCCTAACCGACATGAAATCACTAGATTTCACCGTATACATAACATACCAGTATGTTCATCTACATATCTTGCAGTATTTTGACCAAAGAGTGGTATAAATACCAATCGAATTTCCAACGTTTATTTCATGTGAAATGAAAATGAGGACAGTACGAAAATTCTAAATTGGCCACGACATTGGCGTTCGTGTGCAAATGGTGAGAATACAACAATTTAGTGCAATATAGACATTATCGGTTATCTCATATGCTTATTGATCAATCATGTACTAATAAATCCAATAAATCCAATAAATCCAATAAATCCAATAAATCCAATAAATCCAATAAAGACCCAAAAAAAAAAAAAAGCGACGATTTATATCCTTAAATCAGACAAAAGTACTTGATAAGTACTTTTAGAACCTTAATTCATTGATAAAAGAGCTGCCATTTGGTGTGAATTTGGTTAAACAAGGTTTTTATCTATTGATAACAGAATCTGTGATTGTGCAACACCAAGTTGTATAAATACAAATGCAAGGAGTCGATTGCATTTTTCACTATATTGAATCAAAAATGCATGAAAAGAGTTCAAGTTTCGCGTCCAAAGACGAGTTCCAAACTGATGAACAGGTCCCTTTTGCCAAATCAGAAGCTGAAAACAAGTTTGTTAGGAAAATGAACATCAGATTCATCCCGTTTGTGTGTTTGATTCTATTTTTGCAGGTATGTGGTAGTGTCAAGTAGACTCATTGGCCCTAAACTAATCATTATATATGTTTAGTTTATTGATAAAAGCACTTTATCCATCGTTGCCATTATTCCCGAATTCTTTGCAGACACAGGCATCAACAGGGACCAATACGCATGGTGCAACTCCATTTTCTACCTCGGGTACCTCTGTATGCAATTGCCAAACAACTTCATGATGCAAAAGTTTCCTATTTCCAAGTACATTGGTATCATGCTCTTGCTGTGGGGCGCTGTACTCTTTTGCATGTGCTTTGCGCATAATTTTGGCCAACTCGCTGGCCTCCGCTTCTTGTTGGGCTTCTTTGAATCAACAACCTACCCGTGTATTTTCTTGCTGATTGCTACCATGTATAGACGATCAGAGCAGGTTGTATGGTTCGGTATCATGTTTGTCAGCAACAATCTCTCTACTGTTATTGGTAATTCAGCTGCTGTGGGCATATTAAAAATGCCAACTGTAGGCTTCTTTTCTCCATGGAAATGGGCGCTTGTAATCTATGGAAGCCTTACTATGGCGGCTGGCGTTGTCTACTTTTTCTTTATGCCAGACAGACCAGATTCTCGTTGGTTTAACTTGACTGAAGAAGAAAAGCTGATTGTTGAGGATCGTGCAAGGGATAATGCAGTTGTGCCCAACCGCAAAATCAAGATGGATCAGATCATAGAAGCACTCAAGGAGCCACGTCTATACTGTTATTGTCTCATCTCGATGTTTGTCAACTTTCAAAATGGCGCATTAACCAGCTTCAATACTCTCATCATCTCTGATCTCGGCTTCTCAAGCACTGAGACTATTCTCTTGGCCATGCCATATGCAGTTGTCATTGTCATCATGATTTTTATTACTACGTATCTTAGCAAGAGATACTCTGAAGTCATATACGTTGCAATGGGTGCTTGTGTGATGTCGATTGTTGGATTGACCCTATTGATAGCTATCCCTAGCGGTGGAGTCAAGTTGATGGGTATCTATCTGAGTGGAGGTTGCACCCCTTCGGTAAGAAAGAAACAATGCTGTGAATGAGCTTAAAACAGGCTGGCTAATGATCGCAATTGTATATTTCATAGTACGTTTTGTTACAAGCATCAATTGCAAGCAATGTCTCGGGTTATACCAAAAAAATCTTTTATACGGCTGGCAATCTGGTCTTTTACACAATTGGCAACTTTGTCGGTCCTCTCTTATTGCGTGATAAAGAAGCTCCTCGTTATTTCACTGGCATGGCTGTATACATTGCTGCCAATGTACTGTCCATTATCCTCTTTGCCTATGTTCGTACGGTCTATGTCCAGGCCAACAAGAGACGCCATTTGGATAAAAACGTCAACATCGCTGCCTTACCTGACGGCCTTGAAGACATCACTGATGTTCAAAACGAGCATTTTGTTTACCGCACCTAGGAAACGCTAATAATGATACCCCTTCTCTTTGTTGTTTCTCATGAGCAGCGGCCTCTATTGTTGTATATAGGATGTAACGGTGATACCAACTACTAAATAATATGGATGTCAGATGCATTAAATTTGAGATTCTCATGACCCCTTAACTCGACACTTTTTTTTTTCTTTTTCCTTTTTGTTGCTTTGTTCATTAAAGAAAATGCCTGTATTCACTGAAAGAACGGCTAAAAAGACTATAACCTTATCTTTGATCGTATTTTTCATAGTGCTAGTAAATCTGGTCATGATATACCACTATTCACCGAAAAGCGGCCGTCATTTAGAACCACCACCAACACAAAATAATAGATCAAAGTTGCCACCTTATGACCCTCCGTACTACGGATTGAAGCTGGTTCGACCCAAAGACAAAAAGTATTCCAGTCAAGTTATTGAGGACTTTCTCAGTTCTTTGGAGTCAACCATGAAGGATAAAGATCTCTACACATTACTGCAAAATTGCTTACCAAACACACTAGACACAACTGTGGAGTGGTTCAGTACTGATAAAAAAGACCCACGCACGTTCTTGATAACAGGAGATAGTATGTATTTTAATGGTGTGTGTTTGGAGATACTTGCATTATTAACACTGCGAAATACATAGTTCCTGCCATGTGGATACGTGATTCCACAAATCAAATAACCCCGTATCTAAGGTTTGTAAATCAAGATTCCGAATTAAAAGATCTGGTCTTTGGTGTGATTCAGGTCCAAGCAAGCTACTTGCATTATGATCCCTATGCAAATGCTTTTCTTAGGCCATGGTATGCTCCCAAAAAAGAGGGACAGAAAAAAGGGTCGACCTCGGATCGTGTCGTACCACCCTATGATCCAGAGATTGTCTGGGAATCCAAGGTAAATGTATAATGACAACAAAAATGATGTAATTTCATAGGTACTAAATTCCCATATAACAGTATGAATTAGATTCTATTGGTCATTTCTTTCAGTTAGCAAACGATTATATTGAGGCAACAGGGGATACTGAAAGAGTAGTTACGTCAAAAGATTGGCTGAAAGCAATACCTCGCATATTCCAAGTTTTGAACGATCAAATGCAAAGCACATGGCCCTCAAAAAAATTGAAATTATTAAAGTCAAACACCACGTTTTCTGCAGGAGATCCTGAACCAGTGCCGTTAGAAGATGGATATAGATTTAGAAGATACACAGACAGGCCAACTGAAACTTTGGGTGAATACGGTATTGGTGGCATTACAAAAAAGTGTGGGTTGATCAGAAGTGCTTTCAGACCGAGTGATGATTCCACAACATTCCCATATCTGGTAGGCTTCATGTATCAAAATACGTTAACTACTGCTCATGCAACAGTATACTAGATTCCATCAAATGCGCAGCTTTCGGTGCAGCTCATAAAGCTCAGTGATCACATTCAATCATACCTGGACTCAAAAAGTCTCAAGGAAAAGGAGCACTTTGCTATACAGTCTGAAATTGGAGTGAGCTCGAAAGAGTTGGGAGCAACAGTGCGAAGAGCAATCTACGAGCATGCCGTGGTATCACATCCAGTGTTTGGCCAAATGTTTGCGTTTGAAGTGGATTGTTTTGGGTCACATATAATGATGGATGATGCCAATACACCATCGCTACTGAGTCTGCCTGTGCTTGGATTTATTGATAGGAATGATAGCATTTATCAAAATACAAGAGATTTCGCACTCTCTGAATGGAATCCTTGGCACTTTAAAAGCAATTTTGCACAGGGGATAGGTGGACCGCACACAGGACAAGACATGGTGTGGCCGATGAGTATATTAATGCAGATTCAAACATCTACATCTGAAAAAGAAATTCGATATTTGATTGACGTTTTGAAACGGATAGCTCAAAAGACGGGAAGCTTAATGTGCGAATCTTTTAATGTCAATAATCCCAGTCAATTCACTCGACCTTGGTTTAGTTGGGCGAATGGTTTGGCTGGAACTACGATTCTCAAATTGGTTGAAGAATTTCCTCATTTAGTTTGATTTTTTCTTTTCTTCCCTCTCTCTCCCTTCCCCCCTCTCTTTTTTTCTCTTGTCACCTTTGCAGCCATGTTCACTCCAAGAAATTCTAATTATAATAAATTACCATTCTATAAATCCTACTCAAGGAAATCGCCCAGGCAGAGGCAGAAACTACTATGGCGAACACTCATTATTGCAGTGATACTATTGCTTATTCTTGGTCGATGGCATTCGACTTCAACAGCATCAGCAACAACAAGAGTCGAAACAAAGTCAAACAAGAACATGATACCACAAAAACCAAATAATTTAGAAGTTATTGTCCCCCCACCCTCTTATTCAGACGCAAAGAATTTCAAAGAACTGACAATAGCTCGCGAAACAAAACTGAACGCAGTAGGAACAGCTATACCAAAAATCGTTCATTTCGTCTACGGTCTTCGAGATCCAAACCCAACGCTCGATTTGATCCATTACACTGCAATTAAAGCAGCCCACGATGTGCTGAAGCCTGAAAAAATTATGTTTCATTACCACCATATGCCTGTAGGAGAGAATTTCGAAAGGGCTCGAGCCATGTTGACATTAAACAAAGTACCGTTAGTGGAAAGAGTCTTTGATCGTCCAGTAAGTCATTACGCACATCGTGCTGATGTGATTCGGTTGCAAGTTCTAGAAGAGTATGGTGGTATATACCTCGATCTCGATTTAATATCGGTAAAACCACTGGATCATTTGCTCGATCGTGAATTCATCATGGCTCAAGAAGGCGTTGGTAAAATAAATTGAGACATGTCACTGACATACCCTAATTCGTTGAAAAAAAATTAGATGGTTCAGTCGGATTATGTAACGCCATGATCATGGCAAGACCTCATTCTCGTTTTGTTCAACGTTGGTTCGCAACTTACGCATTATTTGACAGTGCAGAATGGAATTATCACTCAGTAATCCTGCCTGGAAAGTTGGCACCCTTTTTCCGTGACGAAATCACAGTGCTGAATCATACAGCGTTTTTTTGGCCACTGTGGGATAGCCATGGTTTGAGAACACTGTATCTGGAAAAGAGCTATGATTTCTCTGCAAATCTTGGAACACATATCTGGGAATCGGCTGCAAACAAGAATTTGATGAAGGATATCAACAAAAAAGTGGTTATGGAAATTGACAATAGTCTTTACTGTCAGATTAGGCCGCTATTGTTGGATGGGAAGCCGGATCCAAGGCCCGGATCATGCCGTATTTTATCGCACACAGAGAGATCTGACAAACTGGTGGGACATTGGTCGTTAAAGGAGCCTGCTTTAATACATAGAAAAGAAACAAATCCTTTGCCTGCAGAGGACGATTCAGGCAATGATCTGGCGGGATTGATCCGAAATGGAAAATACGTAGACGACAGCATCTTTCTTTCGGGCGATACGAGTTACATTTTTTTGAATATACCTACAGAAACCTCGGCCAAATCAATGACAGTGAGTTGGTGGATGAAGAC
Organism: Parasitella parasitica; assembly: GCA_025201805.1. Lineage (NCBI taxonomy): Eukaryota > Fungi > Mucoromycota > Mucoromycetes > Mucorales > Mucoraceae > Parasitella > Parasitella parasitica. The sequence continues at coordinate 149,210 of MU619251.1, forward strand.
ATCGAGTATTACTAGTGATCAGATGGCGATGGTGATTCAAACAGAGCATGGTAGAATTTATGTTTCCACGCACTTACTAGACAACGGAGAATTATCATTCAATGTAAAGACGATACATAGAAACGATCGATGGGAATGGGCTCAAATCGAAGATTTAAAATTACGTCCATCACCTTATAATATAGATGAGAATTACCATCATTATGCACTAGTGATTAATGATCATAATAGGAATTTAGACCAACCTCCAATTGCATTGTACATGGACGGTTTTGTAGCATCAAGTAGCATCCATTGGACATATCCCGTGAATATCGGGTCTGTCGTCAAAGGTATTTGGTTCGGCTCCATTGAACCTTTGAATGATCGATATCAAAGCCCATGGGATAATTCTGTAAATTTACAAGCCTATTATCGTGAAATCAGCGTGTGGGAGAAGGGACTTGATGCCGCAATGATCAAAGATATATTTACGTCCACCATGGTAAACACTGCCACTGCATCGATTAGTGAAACAATTACCACGAACACAAAAAACACATCAAAATCATCAGAAGGAAGCACACAACACTATGACTTTTATAATAATGACAGCAGTTCACAATCTGAATTTGATCAAGAGCTGCGACAGGTTGATCTAGAAGAGGACGAAGAATTGTTGTGGGGTGCAGATTATCAATTAGAAGATTAAACACAGAGCTTTACACTAATAATTAAAAAATAAAATCAGCATCATCTATAAAATTCTCAGCAGTGAAAAAAAAAAAAAAACACACAGAGTTTCATATATAGTCGTCATCAGGTTTCATAAAGAGCAAAGAGTGGATTGATTTGCATTTGGTTAATATCAGTGCAATCAAAGGTTATGAGAATATCACATAGTTGTCACTGGGTGATGAATGTAGCAAAAGTCATGCACAAAATCAATTTTTACTTTCATAAATAATAGGGAATTGGTCATAGCTTCTGTTAAACACACTCAATTGAATCGAGTTCAGACCTGGGAAACAAATCTACAAAACAGCACTATCTAATAGAAATATTTGTATTCATCATGAATAAATGCATAAAAAGGGCGCAGAAAAATGTTGCGTAAATGTTATATGAAAAGAACTAAATAAGACTTTCTCTGAATAGAACCAGATACAAAACTGATGGACTTTTTATTGACATAAGATATGCTCTATTTATCCTAACCAATATTTACCCACATAATATCTGATACTAAATCACAGCATTTCCAGGAACAGGTCTATTCTTCTTTTTTTACATTAAAAAAGATGTGAGTAAGATGTCGCGACCTGATCTTGATGGAATCTCTTTGAATAAGCGTTTATCATAATTTGATTCATGTAGTAGATAGATTTTTATTTTATAACAGTAGACAACTTTACTTTTGTATAACTTAATAGTCTTTATTACCTTCTCGCTTTAGTAGCTTATAAAATTATCGACTGTGCTCATTTTTAAGACATGGCACAACGCTGTTGATATCTATAAATTTATCAGCAGAAACAATACTTTTGGGATGAAAATTGCATATAAGCGCTACTAGGCTTCCATAGCGAGCAAAATATGGGTTGATTTACGTCTGGATACTACGGGCATAATCAAGGCTATATGATAAGCACTTGATTTCTAGTGAGCGAAGTGTGAATCACAAGTTAGGTATAAACATAGGTACTGTCTGCATGACAGACCTTTATTTTTTCTGCCAATTTGCATTCAAAACCTCAAATATGGCACTGAGTCATTAGCTAATATTCTTTGCGCGTACTACAACTGCCATTTCAAGAGGGTGAAGAATGTAGTGGTGCTCCCTGGTCATGTAATTGGGAACAAACCTACTATAGTCATGTACTAATATGGAAGTTCTAGAAATGGAGTGCAGTAGAGACTAGGTTTTGTGCAGTGTGCATAAAGTTATGTAAAGTATTTGGGTACATAATGGGTAAATTAACTACAATGATATGGAGAATAATTACATCTAAGCAACGACTCAAGCTTTCTTGACTAGGACAAAGGCAAACTCTCGAATACTCAATTGTAAAGTAAAATAAACCTTTACTTGAGTTGCAAATATATATGTCGCTCCCTATACGTACTTGTATACCATTAAACAAATAGTCGAATTGCTCAAATCAATTAACCATTAGAACCATTAGAACCATTAAATAATCATTTGTACACTTTATTTCATCACAATCAATCCATGCGAAGCATTTAGCCTTGAAATTTCTTGATTGTCAACATTTGACTCAACATTTCCTGCAGTTCAGGGACTTCTACCTTATTTTCCAAACTGCAAACAAGTTTAGATTCTAATCGATGCATGATAAATTTCATAATACCTTGGGATAAGTGCTTTAGCTTCTTCTGCATCTTCACAGCATAAATTTGCGATCTGTGCAACTTCAAATTGTGCCATGTTTTCTTTCAAAAGGACTCTGTTTTGTGATGAATCTCAATTCATTATTTTCACACATCTAATACAACAAAACTTACTGTCTAACTTCTCGGACAGATTCAATGTTGCTAAATCTACTGAAGGCGCGAACGTAATCCAAGGTTTTTGCCATGACGCTAAATATCTCAAGTAAATATCGAGTGTAATAACAAGAAGAAAACGTTCACTTCTGTGTATTACTTAGTTCGAGGTCTGTTGTCTGTTCCATTCTCTTTCGAATCCTCTTGTGCTTCTAGAATAATTCTAACTTCTGAAATGTATAAACACTGAGCTCCCTCAAACTCTATGAATTGCAAAATTTTCTTTAATTTAAACAATGAAATGACTTATTCAAACTATTTACCATCTCCTAATTTCAAGGTAGAGGCATCTTCTTGATCAGTACCGCCACGGATCATGTGTCTTTTCTTCGAGGCCATGTCTGATTGATTATATGTATAAAATAAGACAAAAGAAGAAAAGGAAATCAAAGGAGAAGAGATGAAGAGGATCCTCTTTATTCCGTGACGTTTTGTTGAACAGTTGCATGTAGCATTCGAATTGCGTCGTAATTCCGAGTATTCAAAATTCAGTTGCTTGTACTTGTGCTGTTATATCTTTTGGTTGTCTCACTATATCATCTTAATTTCGTTATTAATAACTAGTATATAAAGAAATGCAGGAAACTGGACCAGCAGGTAAAGCGTTTCAGTTAAAGATTCCAGAATAAGGGTCCTGGACCCTAACTCTAAAACAATTGGATGTATAGGTTTTTACAACGTTCCAGTTACCAAATTCTTGGTATTGTTTGTGGGCGCTTGCTCTATCTTGGCTGCCATTATGAATTTTAAGCCATATTTTAACTTGCAACTTATTCCTCATATGACTGTACATCATCAGGTATTGATTCTATCACATTCTTCCGTCGAGATGTGTTATAATTTAGCTTATGATTAGTTCTGGAGATTGTTGACCTCACAAGTCGCATTCGGAAGCTCGGGAGATGTGTTTTTTGGCTCATTACTGCTATACACTTTAAGAGTAATAGAAAGACAGTATGGGAGTTCAAAATATACGGTAAAAATAGCTCTTTTCATTTGAAGTGATGGTTTGATAACCAATATGCTAGGCTTTCCTTTTTATATCGGTAGTGATTTCGACATCATTGGAATTAGGAGCATTAGCTGTTGGAGCGCAACTTGGATTAAAGAGTATACCTGGTGGCCCGTAACTATTAACATCTTTTACAAAGGTGGATTATGTATAACATTTTCTCCATGTAGCTACGCATTGATATTCTCAGCTCTCTATCAGTATTACCGAGTCATCCCCGTTACTTATCAATTTCGAGTATTTGGACTTGTCATGAGCAACAAACTCTTTCTATACGTTTTAGCATTCCAAGTAGCATTTTCACAGTCATTCAGGACATTGACACCTGCAGTATGTGGTATTTTATCAGGAGCATTGTATAGAACAGACGTTGGAAACATCAAGCAGTGGCGATTCCCTACCTGGATACAAAAATCAACCGTTCGATTTGTAAAACCCTTCCTAGTATCACCACCTATTGCACGCCCGGCAACAACGATACCAAGTCAACGACCCTTTGTAACAGGTATATTACCAGTCGATAACCTTATGACGGGTGGATTAAGGAATAGAAGAGAAACAAATACTAGTACTAGCACCAGATCAGAAACAGCATCTGTATCAGCGGCAGCAAATGAGGGCACATCGTCAGTGAGGGTAAAGTGTGCGTGATTTGTGTAGAACGAAGTAGATGTTAATTGTTTGCGCAGGAATATTTAAATACGATCACTGGTAGAGATGTTGCAGGATCAGAACTCGAGCCCCCTTCCCCAGAACATACAAGGGTTTTGATCACTATGTTTCCTGATCATCCACGAGAAACAATTACCAGAGCACTTTCATCAGCACACAACAATTTGAATAGAGCTGTCGAAATTATGCTGAGCACTCCAGCACCCCATAATGAAGGTTCAAGTGGCATTACGAGCACATCTATTCCCCCACCACCTACTGCTAGTGGTAGTCGTGGTGTTACAAGACCATCATAAATATATCAAACATCTAGATAGCTAGACATTTGCTTTTATAAACTACTGTAAATATTACTATATATATATATATATATATATCAAATAAAAGCTTTATTTTAGTTTTTAATATAGTTCTCTTCATAGTTTGTATTTTTAAGCATCTTAATAAAGCTTGTAACAGTGGATGGCCATAATGTTTGAATATCGCCATGTTTGTTGATATACCAAGACTTGCAACCACCACGCCACACTGTATTTTTGAATCTACTTTGTAAATCTCCAGAGAAGGCTTCCTGTGCTTTTTCACTAGGGTCTAAACAAGTAATCCTATTCTTGATCATGTAACTCATCATTTCAATACAGTAACCAATTTGACTATGTACATATTAGCGAATTTGACATCTTGTATACATCGGTGCTTTCATCATACCTCTCAATGATTGTTACGACTGAATTGTGACCTAATGCAGATCCAGGACCAAGCAACGTAAAGTAATTTGGAAAACCATGTACAGTCAAAGTCTTGTATGTCTTGGCCGTATTATCGTCCCACAGCTTGTTTAAATTTACACCATTTCTGCCATTAACTTGAAGCTCTCCTAAAAATCCGTCTACATCAAACCCAGTAGCAAGGCACAGGACATCCACCTCTGTTTCAATACCATCTGCTGTTATGATTGTTCGGCCCTGAATTTTACTGATAGTCGATGTATTCACAGTGACATTCTCAGAGCACAAGGATTGCACATAATCGTCTGAAATACCAATTCTTTTACACCCCACAGGGAAATCCGGGATTAATTTCGCAACTAGATCAGGGCGATCGTTTGATTTAAGAACATGGGTCATATGCATCCTGATACCATCTTTGACAAATTTGGCACGCTTTGAATTGGCATTGCCCCAAGCGCTGAAGTTTAAATCACGGATGTAAAACAGAAAGGCGCGATAAAGGAGCATAGCAAAAGGTACATATGCAAATATGAATTTGATAAAGCTTGGGAATACATATTGATTTCTAGGACCAACCCAAGTAGGTGTACGTTGAAAACTGTATAAATGCTTGACTCTAGGCGCTAAATTGGGAACAATTTGAATTGCACTTTTGCGCAGCGTATAAGCGATTAGAAACAGTGCACATCATATATTAGAACATAATGATTGTGTGAATACCTTGTGCCACTGCCAACAACAGCGACAGTTTTATTGCTGAAATCGTAGTCATTATCCCAATATGCTGAATGTATGATCTTTCCCTCAAATGCACTAAATTGCTTGGGGACATTGGGAACTCTCAAGCCACCTATGCATCCGAATCTTGGTAAAGAGAGGTTTATCAGAATCTGTGTTTTAGTTTCATGACGGCCATACTCACACAAAATCAAAGTATTTGATCTGATTATCCTTGTAAACTGTTGGCTGATGCAATTCCAGTTCCCACTGCTTCCTCTCTTCTATCCAACTTGCGCGAATAACCTTGGTTTCAAACTGAGTTTGTTGGTATATGCCATGTTTCCTAGCAACACCTTGCATATATTCATGGATCTCCTTCTGCGGGCTGTATTTTCTGCTCCATTCTATTAATTCAAAATTAGCAGGTAAGTACTATGCCGTTGGTTTTGACGCTACCTGGATTTAGCTCAAAGCTAAACGAGTATAAATGGCTAGGGATATCGCAAGCACATCCAGGATACGTATTATAATTCCAGGTTCCTCCAATATCATTTGTTCCTTCGAAGATTTGAGCCACAATGCCAAGTTTTTTTTTTAGTTGAATAGCTGCTGTTATGCCGCTGAACCCGCTTCCGACAATCGCTACTGTAGGTTGACTCATTTTTACGATTTATGACACTGTATAAAAGTAAAGAGGTATCGAAAATGCGCACAAACTGGCTACTTAAATAACAACCAAAATATTCGTGATACCCCCACTGTATAGGGTTACAGTAATCTTTTTTTATCCTTTTTTTGTGTGCGTGTGTGTGTATGTGTGTGTGTGTGTGTGTGTGTGGAAAAAGGGGACATCTTTAATGCTTTATGCGTTAAAAAGCCATTACATAATGCCTATGTACAGTATCGATTTTCTGCCTGCATGAGAAAAATACTATCACGGTATTACACGCCAGTTCACACGGTAATGGTTTATCCAGCATATTTTAGGACAATACAGCTTTAGTTTATAGCTTACAAAGATTTTCTCAAATAGTCGAACTGTCTTTATCATCTGAGAATATTTGCATGGAGAAGAGTAAAATACATCGCATATAATATTTTTTATTGTTGCACATATTATGTTAGCATATTTCAAGTCGCACAAAATCTGGTTGCTAGAATAATTGCAACGCTGTAAATCTGTGCGAAACATCATTTTGGTCTTTTGTTTTGTTGAATTATTTTGCATCCTGCTACTCACATCTGATAACCATGTGTAGTGAATGCAAACTCGACTTTATTTTTCTTCCACTAAATTGATGAGTTTGGATTTATTTTGCACTTTATTAGTAAAACACCTCATACATTATGAGTCTGAGTACATTTGTGCAATGTTGAATCATTTGATTAATAGCATGCATTGCAAGACAACTGATCACCAAAGCTTTTATAAAATCTCTAACTGAAAGCATATATGTCTTTCCTATTTTGCATGGATGCCCAAAATGTTAACCATGTGTGTGTCAAAAGGAACGGTTTTAATTAATATATATCACAGAATAAAACCTGCGTTCTTGATGTCAAACTTGATTTCCATCCATTTTTCCTTATATCCATCAAAGTAAATTTGTTAAAACCCAATGATATTTTCATCGCCTAGTTTTTTTAAAATACATATCAGGCTGCAAATAGCGAAATGCAGGACTGCAGGACACTAGTTGGTGTTCCAAGCACTAGAATCCGGTTAGAAAGAGTAATATATTCTATTAAAATCATGGTGATCATAAAGTGTGATGCTCGCTTTTAATCCATTTCATGATGCCTTCAGGACAACAATACCTGGTACTAGGAAAAAAGCGAGTTTTGTGGCAATGCAAATTTCGATTATTCATGTCAGGTACACATTTTCTTGCAAACTAATATGGCAATTTGCATCTCTCATTTTGAACAAGAGTGCTCATTAAACAGGTGTGCGCATAGATAACCTTTTAGGAAATTTTTCGGCTTCTACAGCCAAACTACCTCTTAAACAGCATATCCATATTGATGACTACATCATTACAGCATTATATCTCAGATCCACAATGAAATAATAAACGAAAATTTCGAATAATAGTCGTTATGCAGTGTTTCTTCTCAAGTTCTAAACATGTCAGGATCTACAGGTGATGAGAGCTATATGGCCATGTTAAATAACCCAGTAATCAATCCTGGGCCATCCACAAACACCAACTTGGAGCAAGAGCAAAAAGCTAATACTAATATCAAACCATGCGTGTTTCCCGCAGTCGAAGAAGCCAAAAACCTCTTGACCAAGGCCACTGAAAATATATGTCTTTCATCTGAATCTGACGAAGCTTTTGAATGGATAAACACAGAAATCAAGCAGGAAAATTTACCTACAACAAAAAAAGAACTGGCGCAACTTGGTCTTATTAGCCATGAAAGTTTGACAGGAAGTCTCACAATCAAATCACTACAAGAGTTTTTGTATGAAGATAATTACAAAGGAATCGTTGCAGCATTCCAAACAATCCAAAATGAAAAAGCTTGTGATAGCAAAGTGTATCTTCTAGGAGAAAGATCTGTTATAGTTCTGATACTGTGTATCGTGCAAGATAAACAAAGCTCAAAGAAAGCGATTGTGGGATTAAAGAGTTTATTAGTTCAAACTTAACAATAAATATATAAATTTTTCTCAAGACGACGAATATTCAAAACTGTGAGGTGATTCATTCATTTGGGTCAATGGCAATTGTTAAAGCAAGTATCAGAGAGATCATGTGATACATTGTCAACCTGTAGGTGCATGGTACTGGTTCCATGTACGTCTCTGATTTCATTTTTAAGATAGAGCAATCAGTTCTCTCCTTTAAACCTCTTTTCTTTACAAATATAAAACTTCTGATCAATATGGCTAAAGATAAAATCTCAAAGAAAGGTAACTATCGCATTATAGAGCTATACGTTTATTAGTTGTTCATCGAGCTAATTGATGCATTTATATACGAATAGGTTCAAGAAAGGCTTCTGCTTATAACGTTTTTATCAAGGTAAATCAAAGACAGAACAGGGCAAATGGGATATCCCGTTTAAACAATATGTTGTACTGTAGTCTGAAATCGCCAAAGTCAAAAAAGAGTATCCTGAAATGTCACATAAGGATGTAAGTTCATTTTAACTCGAATGCACTGCAATCATCTAACATTGCGTTCATCTTTGATTTAGGTCTTCAAGAAGGCCGTAAGCTTACTAATTTCTAAAAAAAATCGCGTGCAGGGCTAACTAAAATTTCCTTTGCGATATAGGCAAGCAATTGGTCCCACTCTCCCAGCAATCCCAAGTCTGCAGTAGCATCCTAAATCAATGAGCAAAGTTCCTTTAGCGTATATGTATTATCATAGCAAATTATAATAGCAATAAAAATATGAGCAAGCAATTACTGTATTTGCCTTGTTTCAGTCTCTTAAAAAATCGTCGTTTTCGATGTAATGAACTGTACGTTTGTAAAATACCACTGCATGGAGCAGTGCTTTTCGTGTTTCAATGTAGGGTGCGTCACCTTAATAAAACACATAAGCTACTGTGATACGTTGCTTATCTCTTCCTGGTGCTATATCCATCAATGTGAAAAAGCCTGATCCCTTCGGAGGTTTTGTTTATTTACACAACAAAAAGTGGTAGAACAACTATTATTAAACTTTAATTTACGCCACATCATATTTGGAGTGTATTATATTTATGATATTCTCACGAAGAGGTGGTGTGTATAGAGCAGGTGAACGCACTGTACAATACAAATAAACTTATGATCGAGAAAACGTTTATTTAGCTATTGATGAATTCAACGTGGTTTCGATTTATTTTATCGAACATTTAATTATATGGGAAGAATTACAACCCATGATACTCACAAAAATCATAGTTTATGTATACAGTAGGAAAGTCTAGATCAAACATCCATCATGCTACTGGTTTGTAAACAAGAAACACGAAGATTGTTGATACATCCTACACATAATTATATCGTCATGTGACGTTAACTAGTTTTGTGCATACAGCAATAATGACTTCAACAATAAGAGCCAAAATATCTTGGTTATATTGTTTTAAAATCAATGCGTATTGGGTTTTTGTCTTATTTCTTTTGTGGAATGTAAGAACAAAATCGTTTGTGGAAGGAGGATCATCACCTGTAGTGTGCATCAGTGGAATTAAACTCAGCTGTTCTATATTTTTTGGGTAGACTTACAATCAAGCAGTTTCTAGTAATTAATTCAATTTGGTTTAAAATTTACATGGTACAGATAATATGTAGATCCGGTTCTTTGATAGTACGATTTGTTAATATCATTTGTAATAAGATAAAGGCCTCAGACCATCAAATTTCCAAATTTGAAAAACAATTGACGTTTCAACTCCGCTCAGGGGTATTTTTCATCGTTAAACTACAACGTTTACACATTTTAAAATTGACATTGCATATTGTAATATAGTACGACCCTCATTTTAGTCAACGGTGAAATTTGTAGTCATTATCAATTAATAAAATGGCATTAATGTAATCAATTTGTAAGACCTTATTAAATATTTCAAATCTATTCTATAAAAACAAGACTATCATTATATTCTTTTCCAATATTTTTATTATCGTTTTGTTTGTTTGATGAGTTATAACAGTTTGATGTAAAATTCTGAGTACCAGCAATATTCTATCATCAATGGTTTTCGTGCGAATGAAGCAAAACTTTATACTACGAGCTTTTATTTATAAAGAAGCCGCGGATAAAAAAAAAACCTACTCAGACAAACATAATAAATGGTCAATGCCATGGGTTTTTTTTATCACCTTCCATACTCCTGTGTTGATTATTGCCAGCAAACTATGCATCCTTAAAACATAATTAGTTGTAAAGCAAAGCTTTGGCGCACAATTGCATTTATTACTAATTAGCTGTGTTCTTATATCTTTTTTGAATAGCTAAATACGGTGTCAAATGCTTTGAAAATGTCTGAAACTCTTTACTGTCTTTGGTTTAGATGGTCTTGAATACGAAATACCCCAGGTATCGAGTATATAAATACATGGCTTCTAGGCTTGATTCAGACGCGGGTTATCTTTTTCTTTCTTTACATTTGTAACAAAAAGAATTATTAATATAAAAATGACTGTGTAAACTTTGTATATCAAAAGAGGTAGCCCATCCAGTACTAACTTTTTGCCTATAGTGCTGATATTGGTCTCATTGGTTTGGCTGTAATGGGCCAAAATTTGATTTTGAACATGAATGATCATGGTTTCACTGTCTGTGCGTATAATCGTACTCATGAAAAGGTCGACCACTTTTTGGCTAACGAAGCAAAGGGTTAGAAATCAATTAACCAGCCGCCTTTACACTGATATTCACGCTTATCAATTAGGCACTAATGTTGTCGGTGCTCACTCTATTGAGGAACTCTGTTCCAAACTGAAGCGTCCCAGAAAAGTAATGATGCTGGTCAAGGCTGGTGCCCCAGTTGATTCCTTTATTGAACAACTTTTGCCATACTTGGAAAAGGGCGATGTTATCATTGATGGTGGCAATTCTCATTTCCCCGACTCTATCCGTCGTGCTGACGAATTAGAAAAGAAAGGCATTCTGTTTGTCGGTTCTGGAGTATCTGGAGGCGAAGAAGGTGCTCGCTACGGCCCTTCTTTGATGCCTGGCGGTAACCCTGCTGCATGGCCTTTAATCAAACCCATTTTCCAAGCTATCGCTGCCAAGGCTCCTGATGGTGCCCCGTGTTGCGATTGGGTTGGTGAATCCGGTGCTGGCCATTATGTCAAAATGGTACATAACGGTATTGGTAGGTTACATTGTATGAAGAGAAAAGCTGTTTCATGGCCTGCTAACACATCTTGTGCCCAGAATATGGTGATATGCAGTTGATTTGTGAGATTTACCAAATCATGAAGGAAGGGCTTGGTCTTTCGGAAGATGAAATGGCCGATGTCTTTGACGGCTGGAATAAGGGTAAATTAGATTCCTTCTTGATTGAAATTACTCGTGATATCCTTCGCTTCAAGGACACAGATGGAAAGCCTCTCGTCGGAAAGATCCTCGATACCGCAGGCCAAAAGGGCACTGGTAAATGGACTGGTATTGATTCGCTTGATCGTGGCATTCCTGTTAGCTTGATTGGCGAGGCAGTCTATTCTCGTTGCCTCTCTGCGCTCAAGGGTGAACGCACCAGAGCTTCCAAGATCTTGACTGGCCCAACAAAGGGCAATTACACTGGAGACAAAACCAAGTTTCTGCATGCACTCGGCGAAGCTCTTTATGCCGCTAAGATTGTTTCATATGCCCAAGGCTTCATGCTGATGCGCCAAGCTGGCGAAGACTACAAATGGAATCTCAATTTTGCAGGAATTGCATTGATGTGGCGTGGCGGCTGTATTATTCGCTCAGTTTTTCTGGGCAAGATCAAGGACGCGTACACGAATGACAAAAAGTTAGAGAATCTGTTGTTCGACCCCTTCTTCCAAGAGGCTACGTCGACAGCTCAGAGCTCATGGAGAGAAGTCATTGCCTTTGCTGTAGGCCAAGGTATCCCTACCCCTGCTCTTTCTACTGCCTTGAACTTTTACGATGGTCTTCGTCATGAGATGCTTCCTGCCAACCTTTTGCAAGCCCAACGTGATTACTTTGGCGCCCATACATATGAACTTTTGTCCAATCCTGGTAAGCATGTTCATACCAATTGGACCGGTAAGGGTGGCAATGTCTCTGCCTCTACTTATGATGCTTGAAACAAGAGTCGTGTCCGTTCCCCTTTGTAAATACATAAAATGAAACCCATGTAATAAGACATGTGGATTGCGAATAAAACAAACATGAATCATCAAAGCATCATATCCTGAGGACCATCCATTCTCGTAAATCATATTTACCGCATATTGCTGAGTTGGCGCATGATGCATTATTTCGCCTTTTTTTTTTTTTACCATCATAATTTCAGAAAATGGTTCGTTTGCTTACTATCGCAACAACGGCCATCCTCGCAGCAATTGCACAAGCTAAAAACTTGAACGATGTCGACCCCAACACTGTAACGACGTTCAAAGACGGCGCGTTGTAAGTCTGCATAATACAATGACACGTCAATTTTGAGACCCTAAATGCATACTTTAGTATTGTGGAATATTATAGCCCCAGCTGCAAACATTGCACATCATTTGGTAAGCATTCAATTACACGGCTATGGGGGGGGGCGACCTATTGAAGCATTCGACTGTTAGAATCTACGTGGGACCAACTTGTGAAGGATCATCAAAACACTGCCACATTTGCCAGACTCAACTGCGCTGCCCACAAAAGTTTCTGCTCGGAGATGGGCATTTCGCGTATTCCAACTCTCCAGTCAAACTTCAACGGTGGTGAATGGAAGCAGTATATTGGAGATTTCTCAGCAGATACAGTCGATAAGTTTATTAGGGAGAGCCGGATCAAAAGAAATGAGCACGGGAAAAATGTTGAATTGACCACATCTGCACAACTCAAGACAATCATTGGGAGTAAAGAGCCTTGGTTTGTAAAGTTTTACGCTCCCTGGTGTACTCATTGTAAGCATCTTGCACCTATCTGGGAGAGTCTGGCTAAAAAGCTGCAAGGTAAGGTCAACGTCGCAGAAGTCAATTGCGAAGATAACAAAGGTAAGAAGGCAGAGGAAGAGGAAGAGGCATGCAGCGTGCTTGTTTTTTAACCATACACTCTCAGCACTATGCCAAGAATACAAGATTGCTGGTTTACCCACATTGAACTAGTACAGTAGACTTTAAAAATTAGAGTTAATTGCCAGAAATTAAAAGAAATTCTGATAGTTTTGTCCATGAAGCCACTTTGAAATACACAGGTGAACGAAAATTAGAGAAATTGCTGGACTATGCTATCGAAATGTCCGGCTCTCCTGTCCACAACATTGACACTGACAGTGAGCTGGACAGTCTTTTAAAAGCAAGCGATGTGAATTTTGTTTACGTCCGTGATGCCAAAAAAGACGAACACCAATTGCCTTTGCTAGAAAAATTTGCGCTTGCATTCATTGAGCATATTCCGTTCTTTACCACAACTGATCACAAAACTGCGCTCCGTTACAACTTGAAGGAATCAGACCTGCCAGCTGCCATCATTGTCAAAGACGGAAACTTCCATGTGTTCCATGACGCCGATATCCAAAATATTGTCCCCTGGATCCACAAGGAACGCTATCCTCTTGTCACACGCATATTGCCCCATAACTCTAATCGTATTTTGAAGGGTAAGCAAGTTGTCGTGCTAGGCATCACCAAGCCGGACGACTCTGATTCTGAATTGAAGCTTCGTGAAATGGCCAAAATATACAGAGACGAGCATAGCGGTAAAGATATCACTTTTGCTCTTTTAGATGGTGAACTTTGGGGCAACTATGTAAATCGCGCTTTCGGAATCCATAGCCATAAACTTCCTACTATCATCGTACTGGACCCAAAAAAGGAAATGTACTATGATAGCCATGGCAACAAGGCCAAGTTTGCCTTTGATAAGCCTGAGGAAATCCTGAAATCTATCAAGAATTTGGACAAACTGGCTGGAGTTTCAACAGCTGCCTCCAAGGCTATGAATGCGCTGGATAAATTCTTTATAAGCTTTAGCAACCACTGGATTCTTTGGACTACGGTTTTGTTTGGCGCATTGACTTGTGTGTTTTGGATACTTGTCAGGGACGAGCCCAGGTCTATTACTCCTGCAGAAATCAGAGCACAAGCAAAGAAAGAGATTGATCAAAGAAATCAAGAAAAGAAGATGCAAAAAGTTGAACAAGAAGTTAATAAGACTGAGGAGACAACCTCCATTGCAGAAAAGAAGGATGATTAGCCGTTATCTTACAGGTTTTAGCACATATTCTTTTAGTGGTAAATTATAAAATACAACAAATGACATGATTCTACAGCAAATAAATACGATTTTTGTATCGATTTATTGTTTCATGAAATCAACTTATCTGCGAGTGCAACGTTTGCAATACCATTCCTCCACTTGATCTCTTTCAGCAATCCCAACACAATCGCCGTGAAACCACGTACTACATCTATCGCATGCAATCATGAATGTGCCATAATCAATTCTAGGATTTTCGCAAATACATCGGATTTCTTCAGAAGATGTATGACCATTAGCTGAATTGGCAAAATTGGAGGCAGAATGAACAAATGACCTCTTCGGAGTAGTTGTGGCTGAAGCTGTGGTTGTGGTTGCCGACCGTTGTGGGAGTGGTGAAGAGAAGTGCAATTGAGGTTGACTGTGCAACTGTTGGTGGTGGGTAGTGTGATTCTTTTCTAATTTTACAGGCATAATTGTAGTGTCATAGGTGGAGGTGGAGGAGGAGGAGGAGGATGAAGACGCTGGCAATTGTGATATATGAGTAGTTAGTTTTGTAAATTTGGGGGTTTTCGGTTTTTCAGGAACATGGTGCTGTGATTGTTGTTCGGGAGGGTTAATTTTGAATCTAATTTTGGGGGTGCTAGGTGATGATACATTGTCTTCATTTCCAGTAGAGATCGACTGTTGTGCAGAGCTCTGTGAGAGATTAAGCATTAAATTTGGTGTTTTCTTGTGTTTCTTCTTCTTTTCGGTTGATAAGCCGTTTGGCGATAATGCAGACGAAGAGAACGACGATAATGATATAGGGCCGGTCTTGACAGGATTTTGCAGTGGTTTAGTAGTGGCAACAGACGGCAACTTTGTTTGCTGTACTTGTAAAGAAGGTGGCTGCTGTCCTTGTTGCTGCATTAAGGACAAGGGCGACGATGACATTGCTGTTCCAGATGTTGACGGCAATAAGGACAAAGATAAATCATTGGTTATTGTCTCTGCGTTAGGGTTCTCCTTTAACCTTTGTTCCAGCAACTTTTGCCGTTCCAATGCTTGTTGCTTTTCGGCGAGCATTCTCTTCTTCTTGATTATGTACTTACTATCACCGGTTTTAATCGCATTAATGTCTACGCTATGCTTACTGATAGCATGATTGAAGGGCATAGACGAAGATGATCCTGAGACGCCATTACCTCTAGCCAACTTGTTCAGTTTCTTCATGCCTGCTTTCTTTGAGGATGCACCGCCAGCTAGCACTGCCAACATACTGGCTGATCTTGACAATCGTGATCCGTCTGGAGAGGTAGGCATAGATCCGGGAGACCCATATTCAAATCCACTAAAACCTGCTGAGGTTGGTGTCGCAGGTGCAGTACCGGTATTAGTGGTAGCAACATCAATCAACAAATTAGGAGCGGTCAATTTAGAAACAACTAGTGGCTCAGCAACATGACGGACAAGTTCATCAAATACGCCCGAATCATGATTGAATAAATAATTGCCTGGTGCAGCTGCATCTTGAGTTTGTGCTTTGAATAGTTCATCACGTCCAGCCAATCCTTCGCCTAGATTGTAATCGGGCGTCTTTATATGCTCCAGGGCCTCTATAAGTGGTGCGATTGCTGCCTTTTTTCGCCTCACTGCTGCCTCTTCCTCATCCGCCTCGCTTCGTTTATTTCCTGTCTTGAGTAAAAGCGAAAGTGGTTTCGGCTGTTGCAATGACGGTTGTTGTTGTGGCTGTTGCAGCTCTTCATTTTCCAAGGCTAGACTGGAATCTTCGTAGGGTATAATGTGAGTGAAAGGGTTTTCAATTGGCTTCTTTCTCTTTTTAACGATGACAGGGAGCGGCAACGATTCACCAGACGCTTGTTGTTGTAACTGTTGCTGCTGCTTTTGCTCTTCGAGATGCTGCTGCTTCTGCAAAAGTAAGTTATCGACCTCGTCCATGACAGTATCTTCCTTGATTTCGGGAAAAGGTGGAAAATAAGGTGGGACGTAGTCAGGGAGCGTTGCTGTGTGGGGTGGTGATGGGGGCGATTCGGTCGTTGGAGATGCTGATCCTGGCGATGGTATTTCAAATTCTGGCACGTTCCCAAATCTATACTCAATGATGTCCTCCAAGTTGGGCTTTCCCCCATTCACAATACCTGTCATTCACAAAGTTATAGTGTTAATTTTTGTTTAATATGAGGATAATCGTGTCAGTTTTTACCCTGCAAGAGTCTTCCTGGATCTGACTGCGCTGACCAGCAAGGAGTCAAAGCCTTACCCTCATCCTCAAGCCAAGTCTTGAGAGATTTTGCATCCACCGATAGATCTTGGAGTGCTTCAACCAAGTCTTTTGGCGTTCCCAAGGTTCTACCATTCAAATTGGCATAGGATGACACTGTGGAGCCTAAGAGCTCAATGTATTGGCCAAAGATATCAGCGAGTGTATTGATAGAATGGTTGTTGGCTGCTTCGAATCCGGCGCTCTGGATAATCTGCTGTGTAGCGGTTTTTAATATGGAATGACACACATTATCCGTCATGTTGGTGGAAACAAAAATATAAAAAAAAAAAAAAAAAAAAAAGAAATGGAGAAATGTGAAAGAAAGGTAAGCAACGCGCTTAAAGAAAGGATGTTTTCTAGTCTTGTTTGCTAATGTGACGTCAGTAAATGGATGTCTTGAAGTGTAAATGTATGAAAAAAATTGCTCTTGTCTTTGCCGTTCAATTCTTCAATGTCTTGCACCAAGGAAGCAGTATCTGAAGCCGACACACTCTGCATTAGCAGCGATCCTCATCACCCTGCAAACTTGATTCCCGAATTATGTCGTTTGTTCTATCAATTAGGATGGGTTACAGGCACCGGAGGTGGTATCAGTATTAGAAAAGAGTAAGGACTTGGATTTTTTCGGCCCTAGGCCACAACGACTTATATAAATCTCTAGTGATCATGTCTATATTGCTCCCTCAGGCGTACAAAAAGAAAGAATGGAAGCTAGTCATATATTTGTCATGAACTATCATGATCGTAGTTTGTTGAGAAAGCCTTTGGTCTTGAAGCCATCTGCATGCACGCCTTTGTTTTACAATGCGTACACTATGCGTCAAGCTGGCGCCTGTATTCACACTCATTCGCAAAATGCTGTCATGGCAACATTGTTGTACCCGGGGGAAACATTTGAAATCTCTCATCAAGAGATGATCAAGGGCATTCGTATTGGATCAAGCAAGAATAATCTACGCTATTTTGACAAGTTGGTCGTTCCTATTGTTGAGAATACACCCGAGGAAGAAAATTTAACTGATAGAATGGCTGCTGTAAGTTTGCTCATAGTATACACCAAGGGGAATTTCCCCTTTTTTTTTCTCCAACTCATTCCACAAAATAGGCCATGGAAAAATATCCTGATACAAATGCTGTTCTTGTGCGTCGACACGGTGTTTATGTTTGGGGCGGTAAGTTTTTATTCTCATCTGTATGTATATATGGTTATTTATATATTTTTCCTACATTGCAGAATCTTGGGAGAAGGCAAAGACAATGACCGAATGCTATGATTATCTGTTTGAAATTGCTGTCAAAATGAAGGCTATTGGTATTGATCCTGCGGTGAAACCTGCCAGTGAACCTGATTATGAATAAACACATATGGCTTATGATCTCTACTGGGTTGCATTATGTCTTTTATGTCCTTTGAAAAAAGCATGGATTCTCTGACGGTGGTGGTAAAACTGGTTTAATGTCCGACCACGATTCAGTTTTCCTTTTGGCATCAAAATCTGAAAAATTGAAAATTTGTGCCACTTGTCTCATCTATTACTCAAATCCATGATAAAAATAGTATATTGTATGTATAATATTATTTGTACAGCTTTCCAATGCCCTTCTAACGGTGTATTGAAAAATCTATTATCTCGGTCGTACATTTCACAGTCTCCCAGAAACCGTTAATTCGGTTTTTGACGATAATCTCAATTTTTTAAGTGAGGGCTGCTAAAATCAATAGCGGGGTATGATACTCCAGACGTTTACACTCAAATTTCATTATACATGTCTTGTCATAATTTTTGATTTTGGGGATGAAAAAAGCTAAAAAAGAGAATCCTGAGGATTTCGCCTGGGTATACAAGGCCAAAATGGCGAAAAAATCAATGATTTTCACCCATTTGAAAAAAGTAGAATAATTGCTACCAAAAGTTACTTTGCCATCCAAAAGATGGTGTAGAGTAAATTTAAGCACGTAAAACGGCTAAAAAATATGTAAAACGGAGGGCTAAAGCCACAGTTCTTGCCCTTTCTAGGATATATAACGCGTCATTAAGCAAGCAAATGTTGTAAAGTATATGCAAAGAAGCAATGTTGCTGGTAAAAAGCACATTCTATATTGAGTGTGGATGTACCTGTCTTTTCGGTTGGCTTCAGATCTGAATATTTGGGTTCACAAGCAAAGTATGTGTAACTATTGTTACTCTAAATGACAATCGCAGATTTGATCTGTAATGTGTGCATAACGCCTAAGACACGCCAAACGACATGAAGCGTATTCTTATCAGGTGTATTAGACAGTCAGAATAGTATGATATTGTGAATACATGCTTATCTGTATTATGTCGCTTGTTCTCTTATTTCTGCTACTTGACTAGGTTGCAGCGAGTGTGTAACATCCGATCCAAGGTTTTATTCGGGTGATTGTTTAACACAAAAACGTGGTGTGGTATCAATTACAAGTTTACCGTGGCAAGCGTGCTCGTACCATCCAAATTCTTGTTAATGCGATCAATATCTCTGATGATTGGGTCTGCTAGGCTGGAAACTGAGAAACAAAAGAGCGTATTAAGCCTACCTTCTCGTTGTGTGAACATCTGATATATAGAATAAAGCCATTGATATGATCTTTTTCTAATCATTATTATCAATATGGGTAAACGATATATATCTATGATGATACAATGCACACATTATGATACTATATAGTTTTTTTTTTAGGCCTTATTTACTAAAACAAGTGGTATTCATCTTGCTGTTACAGTGGTACAGCACTGCAAAACCAGGCCAATAAGTGCCAATTCTCTGTCCATGCATGAAAACTAATCTCGTTGCCAGTTGATCGTGCTCAATGTATTGGAAATAAACCATTCCTGTCGTAAAAAACCACCAGGTTTACAGATTTAATAAATATCGCCTTTCTGGGATCTTTTTGTCTCTTTGCTTTGTATTCCTATTTTTTTTTTATATACATATTTATATAAGACATGGAGCATCAAAATGAACAAGTGTCGCCGCCTGTTATCCTGGGCAGTGCAAGCGACCAGACTGACTATGTTTTGACATCAAAAGAGCGCCGTCGTTTAGCATTGGAAGAAGTACATACAACATTCCTAAACTTATGTATGTGTATATTAATAATAATGTCATATGTTAGATTGACAACGCCAAGTTTGGCTGGTTCCACGTCCGTGCTTGTATTGTATCTGGTGTAGGCTTCTTTACGGATGCCTACGATATCTTTGCCATTAATTTAGTCTCTACCATGATCGGCTATGTCTACTGGCAAGAATCAGGCAACAAGACGCCCTACAACGTTGATACAGCCATCAAGGTGTCATGCTCTGTTGGTACCGTTATTGGGCAACTTTTATTCGGGTATCTTGCCGACCATGTGGGTCGTAAACGGATGTATGGCGTAGAGCTTATGATTATCATTGTGGGAACTGTAGGTCAAACATTAGTTGGTAATGCGCCTGCCGTTTCTTTCTGGGCTGTCATCACATTCTGGCGTATCCTTGTAGGCATCGGAATCGGTGGTGATTATCCACTTTCTTCTGTTATTACAGCTGAATTCGCTACTACCAAGCACCGCGGTGCTATGATGTCTGCTGTGTTTGCCATGCAGGGCATTGGCCAAGTAACTGCTGGTATTGTTGGTTTAGTCGTAACTGCTGCTTTCAAGAGTGCCATCGAATACGACCAGGCCAATCTCGACTATGTCTGGAGAATCGTCATCGGTCTTGGCGCCATTCCAGGTGTTTGCGCTCTTTACTATCGCTTGACTATTCCTGAGACTCCTCGCTACACCATGGATATTGAAAACAAATTTGAAAAGGGTATTTCCGATGCCAAGGCCTTTATTGAGAAGGGAGCCTCCTCTGGTGATTATACTGAAAATACTGTTACTGCTCATGCCGTAGTCGAAGATGGTCCTCCAAAGGCTACTTGGAAGGATTTCCGCCAACATTTCGGTCAATGGAAGCATGGTAAAGTTTTGATTGGTACTGCTTATTCTTGGTTTGCTCTTGATGTTGCTTGGTATGGCCTCGGCTTGAATAATTCCATCATTCTTAACAATATTGGTTTCGCTGGTGGATCTGATGCATACAAGTATGTGGATTAGGATATCTAATATAGACACCATCACTCATTCAATGTATATAGCGCCGTTTTCCGTACTTGTGTAGGTAACGTTATCATCAACTTGCTAGGATCTGTTCCCGGTTATTGGATCTCTGTGTTTACGATTGATAAAATGGGCAGAAAAACCATCCAGATAATGGGTTTTACCATGCTCACCATCATGTTTGTCATTCTCGGCTTTGGCTACAGCGCCATCATTGAAAAATCAATTCCTCTGTTTATCGTTTTGTATACTATTACACAAATCTTCTTTAATTGGGGTCCAAATACTACGACATTTGTCGTACCTGGTGAATGCTTTCCTACTCGTTACAGATCAACTGCACACGGTATTTCCGCGGCTTCTGGTAAAATTGGCGCAATCGTTGCGCAGGTTGGATTCGGTTTGTTAAAAGACATTGGAGGCTCAAATAAGTGGATCAATCACCTGTTGCAAATTTTTGCTTTTTTCATGCTGACTGGAATTTTCTCTTCTTTACTGATCAACGAAACCAAAGGTAAATCATTGGAAGAGCTTTCTGGAGATTATCAAGATGATGTCAGGCATGAAAGCGTTCCTATCCCTACTGCTGCTGCCTCCCAAAATAACGATAACAAGCTTGAGTCAAATAAGCTTTCGTATTAAAATTCATGGAATATGTGTATCTGTATCACCATTTTAATATTATTTACTCTCATTATTATAATAAAAAATATCCAACATAACCGATTTAATTTATGTATTTTTGCGCAACTATCAGTGTATCAAAGATATATCAATATTTATTTACAGAGACGCATATGGGTCCCCTTTTTAAAACATCAAATGTCCCAAAATAACTGGTATATTTATACTACAGAGAAAATGCAATGTCCCCATTTGGACTGAAACAAAATAAGCCAAAAAAAAAAAAATCTCAGTGGTAAATTTGTTTGTAATCATCGTTTTTCATTTTCGCCTTTCTTTCTCCCCTTTTTATCACAAAGAATTACAAAACATCGTCTGCAGTATTCTGTTTAAATTAAATGACTTTAAGTCAATCATCATCCAATCCAAATTCACCGCAAAAGTCGTCGTATCCAACTGCTTTTCAATGGCCAGTTCCTGACACAGCCTTTTGCACTGATACATCACTGAAAGAAATCATCGAAAAATACTACTCTAGCAACAATGATTTGTTAAAACATGTCTTGATAGCTAAATCAGAAGAAGACAAGGTACATGCACATAATTAACAACAATGAATATACGCAATATTAATTTTTTTTCATTGTGCCAATAAAGAAATTAGCGGCTCACGATGTTTTGAAAACTGAACAAGCACGAATTTTTCTACGTCGAATGGATATTGAATTACTCAAGGAGCAATCCAAATTGGCTCCTAAGCAACCGCCGTTATATCCTGTATATCCACAGCAATCACAAGCGTATGCTTTCTACAGCCTTGCTCCTGTACAACAACAAGTATTGGCGCGTATTACTAGTGCTTCTTCCCAGACACCAGTAGATCGACATCCTCCACCTCATACTAGTATACCAATTTCGCAACATCAGCAACAGCAAAATTACCAGCAACAGCAACAGCAGCAACAGCAGCAACAGCAAAAGCAAAAGCAATCTCCAAAAGAATACGGCCATCCCAATTATCCTCCACCTTCTCCTGTTGTGTATCCACATTCTGCACATCCTCTTTGTCCTCCTGATCCTAGATTGAACCCTTTTCTACCACACCCATTTCATCATCGATTATCTGTATCGTCTTCTCAGCAACCCACAACACCTACATCTCCTGGCCATGGAAATTTAAATGATAATATCAAGTCAAGAAAAAGGAGCCATGCCTCAATCATATACGAGGAAGATAAACCGCCTCACAATAAGGTCATGGAAGCATTGAAAGCTAAAATACAGAGAGGAATTAGTTCACCACTGGCCACGACGGCTCCTAGCTCGGCTCTTGGTTCACATGCAGACAAGAGACGACGCACCCTGCCGAAACTTCATACATCCAAAGTGCCTCCAATTTTAACACATCCACACCAACATCATCATACGCCTCCTCTTTCAACACCATCCCCCCGTTCTGCAAAGCCTGTTCTTCCACCTATAGATACCAATGTAGGTCGCCTGCCTGCAAAGAATTTACCTTCTCATCCGCCGCCTCCATTGTCACCTATGAAAACATCAAGTCCACCTCAAGCTGCTATATCATCCATTCGTTCAAGTCATGCATACAATAATGATTCAAATTTAGATAATCCTTAACACCAGCATCAACACACAAACACTTGCCATCCTTCTTTTGTCTATTCATAATTCTACTGATAATAATAAACTACTTTAACAGGATTTCCTGCCATGTCAGATCCACGTTTTTTTTTTTTTTGTGAGCCGAGGCAAAGATTGTTTATTTTCAGACAAGTTTCTATTTATCGTAGGCGATTGTAATCCCAATAAAGCAACGCTATAGACTACCTTATCACCTTGTTTTTTATACAAAAAATGAAGTGCTGTATATACAATCTTATACCAGCATTGCAATTTGAGGATCACCACGGCTTCAGTAGTTTGGAATCTTTGAGATATACGGTACATATAAGTGAGTTGCTTCGTGGCAAACATTTGACTGATTTATTTTAGCTCAGTGTTCTTCCTTTCATGTAGTGATTGGCTCGGTACGAATGAATAGGTCTCGTACATATTAATTATTGAAATCAGGCAGTTTAATTTTAGCTATAGTTACTTTTGTCTTTGAAAAAAACAGGCCTTGATTCGATAGGTTTGCCTAGGCAGCCCCCCCCCCCCAAAGTCCGTATTGACTACATAGCAAAGCTTAGCTAAAAAGTTCGTTCCAGTTCACAGATAGGACATGCCATCAAGAAGATCGGTTTTGGTCTCAGAATGAACGAACTAGTGTTAGTTTTGGCCTTACGTAAGCCAACAGAGACTATAAATCAACATGCATGTGCGGCAGCCCCTACTTTTTTGACAAACTCTACCATTGATCTTAGCGTTTAATACTCGAAAATGGTGAGGGTAAACTTGACTTTATCCAAATCTCAAAAGTCTTGGAATACATACCAAGTCGAAGCTTTCCATTGTCTACTTTTAGTAGAATGATGTATGCACATATTTTGCATCAAATGTTGCGATTCAATAGAGAAATTCGTTTAAAATTGAATACAAAGTTTCAGTGATTCTTGAACATCTTGAAATATATTTGGACTATATCAGTCCCACAGCAAATAGCTCATGGTAGCAAATAAAATGTTCCAGGTAACGTTTTTCATCTGTTTAATAGTAAAAAGGATTTGTGTATTGTTGGATGTGGGTAGAGATCTGCATGAACACAAAAAACTCAATTTTAAAACTATTGCTGCTAAAACGGGATTTAAATCTTTTCTTTTCTTTTTTCTTGCTGAATGGCCAAACTTGCCGGAAGGACATCCAGATTTTCTGTTTTCTCGTTATTTGAGATGTCTCTGAATAGTTGAAAAAAAACAAAAAAAAACAGGGTAAAATGCTATTTGTTATGCTCTATAATTTGATGTATACAAAAAAAAAATTATTATGAAAATAACAAGCTAAAATTATTTAACCAGAAAATCATTTTTTATCTCAAACTAAGTATTCCTATACTTGATTTCTTTTTTTGAAGCTTTATAATAGTTTTTATAGCTCATACATACTTTTTCTTCACATAATGTAGATGATTTAAAAGCCGTTTTTGTGTTGAAAAACTAGATTTTCGTAAAAACTCGCTTTTTCATGAGGGGTCATGAGGGTTTTGGATGACTGAAAATTGCCAGCAAAAAAATCTGAATTTAAATATTACGCTTGCTTAATTTAACCTGAACTCATTCTACATCTATGCGAATACACATTCTACAACTAACAATAAGCATTTTAAATAAGCTGAAGATCCATTTACTTTTATTATTTCAATTAAAAATAACAGGTTTTTGCAATGAATAAATTATTCCTCTTTTTTTTTTCATATATGTGTCAGTGTAAAAAGGGCGTAGCGAAATGTTGCGTAAATGTTATGTGAAAAGAGCTAAGTAAGACTTTCTCTGAATAGAACCAGATACAAAACTGAAGACTTTTATTGACAAAAGATATGATCTCTATTTAAACTAAATATATCCTGACCAATATTTACCCACATAACATCTGATGTATAATGGGAAGTGTCAAATATTAATAAATGACAGCATTTCCAGGAACAGGCCTATTCTTCTATTTTACACTAAAGAAGAAGATGTGAGTAAGATTGTCTTCTCAACATCCCCGCGACCTGGTCTTGATATAATCTCTTTGAATAAGCCTAAAACCTTGCAATAGGTTCAATTACAACTTGTAGCTTATTCCTTATTTGTAAAAGAATTACCAACAATTAATATCATGATCCGTACTCTTTAATTATGATAGATATAACATATGTAGCATATGGATACAGCATTAACTTCTATTATACAGCTTCTTTTTTTTTTTGAGAATATTTACCAGCTGCACTGTACACCCAAGAAAACAAGAATCGTTTGGAATACAGAGAAAATTCGCTTTCCAACGGATCCAAAACTAGTAAAGGAAAGTAATGCGACATAATGTATCACAGCTTATTTCTTTGTCTTGTTTGTGTAAGCGCAAATATATGCTAATGTAAATATAAAAAGGCGCTTTTGTCGCTTGACGATTGACGTTTCCTTTTTGTCTTTTGTAAACAGATAAAACCAACTTACAAGAAGAATGACTATTGAAACAGAATCTTTTCCCAAGGGCTACTTTTATATCGTCTCCGAATTGAACGGCTTGGTGTTGGACACTGACATGTCTGAAGGTCCTGCAAAGGTATGTATACAATTTTCTTGGTTTAATCTAAACCAAATGTATGAAAATCGCGCTGAGTGTATGTGAAATGAGGCTGGCACCAGGCTCGTAACGGCTCCCAAAAGAGAAGAAAAGCTTGAAAGAGACACCCAGCTCTGGATTCATCAAAATGGTACATATTTTGATGTGTTCATGTAGACACATTCTAGCATTTGATTAATTTTTTTTATTTTTTATGCTCAAATATATAAGGTTTCTTGACCAACAAGGCTGCTGGTCTTGTCATGGACATTGGAAAGGCCAAAAACTTTGGTGGTATGTCGCAAAAAGACCCACTTGTTAGTTAACGTGTTAAAACCTCTTCATAATAGACAGGCTCAAACGCCATGAGCACTTGTATGTTGATGTGATGAAGGCTGAAGACAATGTAAGTTCGTTGTAAAAGCTCGGAACAAATACCGATTGTAACACAAACGCATACACAAACAGGCTGAGGATCAGCGCTTTGGGTACTCTACTGACGGATACATCTACACCTTATCTGATGTCGATGAAGTCGTCGATATCCGCGGGAAAGAAATTGAAGCTGGCGCCACTATTATTCTTTACAAGAAGGCTGAGGTCCCGGAGGATGGCAAAAACCAACTTTGGATTCTCCTACCTGCGGATCCAGCACAGATCGACTCTTCTGATGACGACGACGATGGTAGCAGCTTTGCCCGTTTGAGTGCTTGGTTTGGTAGCTGGACAGGTTGGGGCAGTCAGAAGAACGATGTTTTGAAAGATAAAGAGCTGGAAAAGGCTCACAAGAAGGTTTACGAAAAGAAAAAGAGTAATTTGACCTACGAAGTTATCGCCGGTGCTGTAGCTGTGCAAGCTGTAAAGATGTATATGGATAAAAAAGAAGAAGACGGTGAAGACGTCCACTTCAGGGGAGCTAAAGAAGCTATTGCTGCTTACGCCGCAAAGGAAATGGTGAAGAAGTTTATGGAGAGAAGCGCCGAAGATGATGAAGACGATGATGAAGAGACCAAAGAAAAGAAGCAAAATATCCTCCAGAAGATGGCTGAAAAAGCTGCTGTCAACTACTATGAGAGTAAAAAATGTAAAAATTAGCCAGCTTCTTAAATGTTGAGGCATTAGCATACTAAATAAACAGATGCTACAGTGTTATACCGTATAACCGCATATTTGTCTTTTTTGCTGCTTATGATACTATATGTAATTCTAGCGCTTATTCAAAATCAATAACCCAATGTCAAGACTTTAAGCACCAGGGTCTTTTTTTTTTTCATTTCCCTCTTGTTACATTATTTATTCGCTAGTATGGAAAAGTCGTTTGCCAGCTTATTACGACATTCACGCCTGTCGTCCTATGACCGCACGCTTGAACAAGTGTACACAGCACCAAGAAACTTTAAAAAGATTGGCAACTGGGGTCTGAAGCGCAACTTACCTACAGTAATTCGCACCAAAAATGTCACTATTGGAGCGCTTGACACAGGTGAACATCAGACGCCATGGGAGTCAGGCGACGGAAAAGTGCTGTTCATCCACCGCTGGAAGGAGAACTTTCCCAATTCCAAAAAGCCTTCGCCTCGCCCTGAGGAAATTCAGCACAATGCTGCCACAATGACCCCTGCTGAATTCCAACGTTTATTGAAGCGTTCAGACAAGTACAAAGCAAAGGAGTTTCAAGAAAAGCTCAGAAACAAAGAACTGCTGCCAGAGCAAGTGTTTGATTACCTCCAGGTCAAATTTGCAACCAATCCAAATGAATCAACGGCAGCAAATGATGGCGTTGTGGGCCCTACGTACTCGGATTATGATGTGGGTTGGGGTTATCCAGTTCAAGGTCGCATCTTGAACATGGATAGAATGGGCCATGCTGTTGGCGTCGGCGGTGTCGTGGCTTTGATGAACAAGCGCACTCACTCTGGACTTCGCAACAGCGGCGATAGGGCTGTACGCACATTCTACGTACGCAATGCAGAAATAGACCCACAAGGCAAACCCAAGGTTGAAGTGACACTTCAACCAAAGGGCTCGTCATCATCCATCCCACTTTTAAACGACTACACGAAATATGATTCATTTGATCCAGACATGACAGTTCATGAAATGGTAGAACCCAAGAATTATCGCCTTCAGCGCCGCTCACATGGCGCTGCCATTGAGACTGACAACGTAACTCCCAATCCTGAACACACCGACCTGATGACCCGTATTTCGTGCTTATTGACTGATAGCAAAAAAAATAGACCTTAGATAGCTTTGTATTATAAAAATTAAAAAAAGAAAAAAAAAGTGTGTGCGGATACTGTCTTGTGATCATTTTGGATTAAAGCATCTCTCATTATGAGAGCATCTTGTGTTGAGGTAACAGTGTGTACATGAGAGTGCCTGTATAGACGATGAAATCAGCAAATAAACATGTCTTTTAGTTGCACTTTGTTGCACCTCTTTTGGTCTATACACTATACCTCTTGACGCAATAAAAAAAAAAAAAAACTATACCCTCCTAAATATGTCTGCAGTTGAAGGGATTGCTTGGACGATTTACGGCATAGTAGCAGCAGTAAGCTATACAGCAGTGTATGCGTCTTGTTTGAAAAACTGTTCTGAATAACACCACATTATCCAGTTTCTATTCTTGTTCAGTGTGGGATTCACAAGATACTTTCAAAATAAATATGAATCCGAGCTTTTTGCAACGTGCATCACCATATTGGCATTAGGTCTCGTGTTTTCAACCTTGGCTTTGCTGCCGGTCGATATATTTTTGGTATCTTCCACGATAGATCAAGCCAGGGGATTGAAAAAGGACTGGGCGACACCGGACGCTATTGACACCATGACATTGACCATGAGCATCGTCTACTATGGTAGCGTATATACCCAACAGCATAATGTTTACGTCTGTATAACACGTTATACACAACTGCACTAGTTTGTTATGGCCTTATTACTTTTTTTAGCTTTCTGTTGATACCATTTGCCTATTTTTTTTACGAAGAAATCGACGAGGAAGAGACTGTCAGCGATCGCATTGGGAGTGCCTTAAAGTACACCTCCTTCTTTGTTGTAATTTCTGTCTTGCTGTTTGCATTTGGGCTTTTCTTGAAACCAACAACAAAGGTGCCCAAGATTGACCTGGATTGGTTTAAAAAACTGTTGACAGATAGCCGTAAGTACAATGTGCTGAAAGCCTTTGTTGGAGTGTATATTGACGGGCCCAATTGATGATGCAGACGGTGAAAAAGCAATTACATTTGTGGTTGCTTGCCTCGTGTTGCTCGGAATGCTTGTATTCATTGCATACACTGTAGGTTTGATATACATGTATGTGTCTCTGCATCGATGCTAACAAAGTATCCAGGCACCCGGACTCTCACTCCTACCAATCAGTCTAATTAAAGGCCGAAAGCGTATTGATGCAGAAGGCGAAGACGTTGAAAATCGTCTAACCGCAACAAGAGAAAGACAGCGTGTGATACAATCAAAGTATATCAACCGTGCCATGCCTGTTAAAGACCAAAGAGAGATGGAAGAATTACAGGACCAAGAAAGGTAATCTAACCAACATTATGATACATACAATGAAAACGTCTTAATAGTATACAGAATCTTATCGAGACGATTGCGAGGCATTGAGCAAGACAAGACTAGTGTGATTCAGCGGCTTCTGTCTCTGCTTCGACCTTTTGAGGTGAGTTTAATGGTGTGTTGGATGCCTCCTGGATATTAAAAATAAACGACACTCAGTTTCTGCTTGGCGTCCTGCTGCTAGGCTTTACACTTGTATTGGTAGTCTCGATTTTCCTAACTATGCAAGTATTTTACGATAGAACGCTGCATTGTAACATACGCTAAATATCCAATAGTGTCGACAAGATCGCGTTTGCCATTTGTGGAAGCCAATGCGGCTATGTCATCCATCACTCAAACATGTTTAACCCTGTTAATTATATCTTTATTAACCTGCAAAAAGTGTTTCCATTGGACTATGTGTTCATGGTGGGATTGATTCTGTACTTTTTCTTGGCCACCATGTCGGGTGTGATTCAAATTGGAGTAAGGTTTCTGTGGGTGACCTTGTTCCGCATACGAAAGGGCTCGACTGCACCGCAAGGATTACTTGTCTCGGCTGTTCTTTTGACCTTGAGTCTGTTAGCATTGAATTACACAGTGACCACTACGGTCGCACCAGGCTATGCGCATTTCGGCAGTCAGGTCTATGTAAGTTTATTACTATTTACATGTATTTTAATTTAATCAATTTGGTATGATAACAACAGTGTAATTTCACCAATTCGCTTGGTAATCGAGATTGCACCGATCATGTTGAAAAAATAGTACATTGCGATATCTACGGGCCTACAGGTAGACGAAAACAGAATCACATTTGACAAAAACGTCTAATTCTGCGCAGAGATATGCACTCCTACTGTGTCGTCTACAATGATTGATCGAATTGTTGTAAACACGCCGTTTTTTGGCATTTTTTTTTATTACTCGCAGTGGGTATTTTTAGGTGTTTTTATAATAGGCTTTGTCGTTGCCTTGTTCAGACGACCAAGAAATAATGTGGATGCTGATCTGCAGGAGCTCGTGGATGAGGAAGAAGAGAGCCTGTTGCGACACAGCAGCAGCCGTCATTATCAAGCAGCATCACAATAAAACTCGTGTACATACATAATCGTTTGTTATTGAGTCTGTGAGCACGTTTTATGTGAACAATTTAATAAATTTGTTGGTTTTCTTGTGTTTGTATTTTACGTTCACAAAAAGGTTGCGCTTCTCCTTATTACCGACTAGAATATGCCCCTAAATTACATTTTGTATATACACTATGGCTCTGTATTTATGTACAGTGATTGTCCCAAAGCCTGCTGTTTGACACAAGCAAAATTTTGGTTAATTCATACACAAAGGATGCACCCTGTACATTAAATGCTGCGTCCGAATGAAATATACACCACCCAGACGCAGCTATATATATATCAAGAACAAAGAAATATAAAAAAAATGATCGTCTAATTGCAGGATGCAACCTTGTCAATCAATAAATTCTTGTCTAAACTACCTTGTTGGTGACACGATCACAAAAGCGACAAAATAGAAACGACATGAAAAAGCATAATGAAATTGAAATTTAAAATTCATGCATGATTTGAAACCATTGTGGACAACAGTTTGTGTCAATTAGAGAGTCTATAAAATTGTCAATATAGCTATGGTGGCATCGTTGATGGGAAACCGACTTTTTTCTTTTCGCTGCCGCTGTCTGTATGCCTCTACTTGGAGAGAGAGAGAGAAAATAAAGCCGATCTGTCCATCAATTGCTTCTGTATTTTACTTGCTGTATGAGAACACATGGCAGAATATCCTTAAACTGCGTTAATTGAGAAAAACTATTCCCACAGTTGCAAAAGAATATTCCTTATTTTAACATATGAATCGCGAGAGCTCAACCCCTTACAAAAAAAGATAAAAAACAAAGTTGATGTTTGTTTTGATTTGTAGATGACATTTTATATAAATAATTTAGTTACATTTAATATAGCAGTAATTTATGAAATCATCACTTTATATAGATTAATTTGTTGTATGTAGAACAGCCATTCGACGAACAAAGGAGAGAGAGATAGCTAGTGTGTGCGTGTGCGTGTGTGTGTGTGTATATATGTGCGTGTGTGTGTTTCTACTATTATATTTATATATACTATTATGTAGATATCACACTAGATGTTACACCAGCCTAAAAAATAGACAGGCAGAGAGATAGAGCGACATCTATTATAGAAGTAAGGGGAAAAGAAGCTTTTTCTTTTTTGAAAAAAAAGGGGATGAATTGTCCCTTTCATTAACTAAATGCTGCTGCTCGTTTATTGCTCGTTTGATCAAATAAACAAACATCCGGATGTGCTTGCTTTTTTACCATTTAAACATACAAAGCCATAACTAAAAATAAACAGAATTTTTTGTCGACGTATATAAAAATGCTTCAGTTTACATGTTGTTTGATTTTTTTCTTCTTCTTCTTCTCTATTAACTACAACACCACACAATCCTTCATTTATTCTTTTTTTTTGTCCTTTACGCTTAGTAAAACAAATCAAAAACCCCACATACTCTCCCTCTAATACACTCACTTCCAAATCACCCTTTTTTTTCATTAGTCAAACTTATTTTAAACTTTTTGATAAAGATTTAAAAAAAGTAATTACCCAAGAAAAAAATTATATATCCATCCAACATTTCAAATCAATCTTTCTTATAAAGCCTTCTTATCTCTTTCTTTATCCTCTTTCTTTTCTTCATAACTGAATCACTAATTTATTTGGTAAATTCTGCGTGCATTTCACAGCGAAACAGATCTGAAACTAACCCCCATTTTGCTCCTCTGTAGAAAATGTATTCCGCTACTTATCAACCCACATTTGATTTATCCTCTGCTGCCTCTCACTTGACTACTCCTGACATCGAGTTTGACCGTTGCTTAAACAACTACCAACGAAATGACAGCATCGACTACAGCCGTAGACCAAGTTACTTCACAGGCTTATTAGGAAATCCTCAAAGTGAAGCAAGTTATTCTGATCATGAACAACAGACCCCTAGCCCATTTAATAGTTACGAAGATTACCAACATCAGCAGTATCATCATCCTCTTGACAGCTCAAACAAGCGTCGCCTTAGCACCATGATTCAGCTCCCTCATCTGTCTGCTGCTTCTGCTGCTAACGGTAATGGTGCTGTCTACCACCATCATCCTCCCTCTGCTTCTGTCGACCATATTGGTTATTCTAATGTCGTAAACCCATGGCTCGCAGCCGCTAATGCTTCGGCTTCAACAACTACCAACTCATCAGCTCATACTAGTCCATCACGTTTATCATCTCCCATGATCTACGCTAATCCCGCTGTTGACATGTATTCGCCTCAGTCTTACTTTAATCATCAGAATCAACCATCATTTGACCAACAACAACAGCAGCAATTCCATCCTCTCTGTGGTCCTATGAGTGATAATTTGATTGCCAATGGTCTTTTCCGTGAACGTGCCTCATCTTCATCTTCATTATCTTCTTCAAGTGACAGTGCATTATCTGTCAGCCCCCCTGCTAGCCGCCGTGCTAGCAAAGTTAATGTCAAGTCCCCATTGAAGACCACTCGTTCTCGTGGTCGCAGAGTATCTAATAGTCCTAGCATTGCAGGTCAAAAAGTCTTTACATGTAAACATGATGACTGTGGAAAAGTATTTAAGAGATCAGAACATTTGAAACGTCATGTACGCTCAATTCATACATTGGAAAAACGTAAGTTTAGTCTTTGTGTGTCCTCCTTGCGACGTTACATTAACATCCTTTTTTTTTTGTAGCATTCGAATGCCCTTATCAATCTTGCTCAAAGCGCTTCTCTCGCTCTGACAACTTGAACCAGCACATTCGTATTCATCGCCATACAGGAAAAGATAAAACTAATAACAATAATTCTGCTGTTTCTGGTGCTGCCGCTGTTTCCAGCGCTCCTTCATCAAGAAACAACTCATTCAGTAATTATATGCCCACTTATTAATTTTAATGCTCTTCCTATTTTCCAATCTATAATTCATGATCTCTTTAACTATTTACAAAATTCCCTCAAACATCATTTTTTATATACAAGCTTTTTTTTTCTTTTTTTTTGCATTTTTACTATACCTTCAAAAAAGAAAAAATATCTCTTTGCATGCGTACTTTTTTTTTCTCACCCCCCTTTTATGTCTCTATATTTTTTTTTCTTTTATATAATCTATTTCTCTTCTACTACAGCCATCTTTACAAACCAATAATTCATTTTTGCTGTAGTTTCTTTTTCTTTTATCATAATTTTGAAATGAATTATTATATATATTAAAAAAAAAAACTTGAAATCAATCGATCCATTTAAGCTGCGCCCCTTATTTAATATTTGATTTGCATACATAAAAAAATACACCATCATACAAAACAGTGATGCATCTGAAATATAACACAAAGCACGGTCCCCTCCATCCACTACCGTAAATTTCCAGGGTAACCTCAGCATGTATCACATTTCACAAAATCAGAATTCAACCATGATTGTGGTTTTTTCAATACTTTTCATGTAATA
The DNA here is from genome assembly GCA_025201805.1 of Parasitella parasitica. Classification (NCBI taxonomy): domain Eukaryota; kingdom Fungi; phylum Mucoromycota; class Mucoromycetes; order Mucorales; family Mucoraceae; genus Parasitella; species Parasitella parasitica. The sequence continues at coordinate 183,111 of MU619251.1, forward strand.
GATGGCGGACGGTGTGTTCACACTGTTGATAAAAGTAGAAATTATTGCGATTTCAACCAGCAAGATTTGTCATGGGGTTTCTGTTCTTGTTCGAGATTCTCGCTGTTGTCTTTTTTGTGACACTCCAAGTTAAATTGATTATGCAGTCAAGTTACCGTAATCATCATGTACTCTCTGTTCGATAATTCTTATTTTCATGGCAACTTGCATTACGATATCCAGCAATATATAAAATTCTATTTCATTCTAAACTGATTTATAAACTTCCCCAGAATTACATGCAACTCGAGATCTGTATACGTGTACTATAAACAACGTCATGTACATAAACAATGGCTATTTTTAAATAAAGAGTTTTTTTTTTTTTTTTTTTT